>VWZU01005859.1:461264-526310 GCA_013397095.1 Sterrhoptilus dennistouni
TGAAATCTGTGCACTGGTTAATGTGTCTAGAAATGTCTAACACTGTTTCCTATATATATTATATATGAAATATTTATATCTCCATATATATAGTAATTTTATATATTAATTAATATAATAATTATATATTAAGACAGTAATTATATAGTAATTGATATAGTAATTATATATAGTAAATATACATATTTCCATACCTATTAATAGTAATTCTAGCAGTTACTATTCTCTAGTAATTACATTTTTAAATGTTCATGTAATCCTTATTTAACACATCCCTAGTGATGGACATCTGTTTTATTAATTACAGAATGTGAGGAAAAGGAAACACTGGCTTCAAAACTGTCTGCCAAAAAGAAGTTATCCCTTTGTGACAGTGAGAACGATGATTTTCAGGTGGACAGGAAAAGGATTCGTCCTTTAGAAACAGAGCAGCAGGTGAGCAGTTTATGGGCACTGAGATAATCTGGGTGTAGCTCAACCAAAGTCCCAAATCCCAGTTAATGTTACAGGGGAGGGTGTGGGAAATAACTGAGTCATGTCACAGTTTGGAGTGACAGGGTCTTGTTCATTTTTATTGTTCCTTGTCACAAAGGAGTCCATTGTTGCACTAAATTGTTCATTGTACCCTGTCCTAAAATCTTTCACATTTCAACAACTAATAGCCCTAAATTATATTTATTCCCAGTTGATGGTATTATAATTTCTGTAAGTTTTGTGACAGTGGGAAAGCAAAGCAGAAAAGCTCAGCAATAACTACAGATTCTTTTATAATTAAAACTTTACAGCTTTCCCTAAGCCACTTTTGTGTGGCTTAGATTTGGTTAAACTGTTGATGCTCAGTTACTAAAAGAGACTGAGCTGAAACAAAACCAGGAGTGTCATTGTGAGCACATCCCTCTGCCAAGTGCATTTTTACACTGTTTCTTTCCCCAGCAGGTCAGAAAACGTCACTGCTTTGCAAAAGGAGTGCAGTTCGTTGATGCTTTAGAAGTTTATAATCAGAGAAAGAATGGAGAGCTGATTGTTCACTCTGAAAAAAGCATGAAAACAGCTACTTTTTCTCCCCAAACAGTGAGTAATTCAGTAATATCTTTTACATCAGGAGTGGTAGTTCAAAAAGAGTTTGAAACAATATTTGTGAAGGGGTTATGCATGAAATGCAGCTTAATGATGTTTGAGCAAACACTGATGCAAAGGTTCCTCAGTGTTTTGTTTTTTATGTCCACTTTCTGCAGCAGAAATACCACATTAGAAATTAAGGTACAGATTTGCACCTGTTTCTGCAGCTTTCTTAGGCATTTTCTGCATTTCTTGCAGTTTGAAAATAGATTTTCCATAAAAGTTTGTTGGAGCAAAAGCAGGAGAAGAAGAAATGTGAGGCAGTAGAGAGCTGAGTGTGAGGGGGCAAGTGATGTCAGTGGTGTAGTAACCACAAAGGAAACCAAAGGCTGTGGGATTACCGTGAGACACTGGGAACTAAATATTTTCTTACCAAAAGTGAATTTGTATTGTAGGCCATTTGATGGGAGGTAGTTTTTATTAATTTTGGAAGGCTCTGTAGATTTTTGAGTAAGATTTGGAATGCTTTGTGCCACTGAGCTTCAATTGGTAGCTTGAAATCCAAAGGCCACCAGAGTGTGCTATTGATTTTCAAATAAAAAGGACCTTCCCTCCTTCCTGATCCTAGAAGTTCCTTTGGTACTGTGGTCTGGGTACATGAAAAATTTGATTTAAAACTTCAAGAAATTTCTTGTCTAGAAGAAAATGGAAAACTTAACAGTTTACTGTTTGCTACAGCTTTAGAAAGAGTAACCTGAGAAGAAAGGAAGAGATTATTTCTGTTCAAGTTAAGAAAGGGGTTATTTCTGTTCAAGTTAAGAAGAAAGGGGTTATTGGTTATTTCTGTTTAAGTTAAGAAATAAATGGGGTTATTGCCGTTTAAGTTTCTTTTTAAGGATGAAAGAATAAGGTGTTATTTTGCTGTGATCAACTTTTCCCTTAGTAGACTGAGAACTTGTCTGGTATCAAGAAAATTGCAGAAGGTAAAGCCTTATTTCTCATTAGTAGTTCTGAGCCTTATCTGCATTTAGTTTGGAACAGGAAGAACATCACAGCACAGTCTGTGAGGTGTAAAAATGCTTTTCTAGCCCGGCTTAGGAAATGAAGCCAACAGATCTCCTGATGACAGTGTATGGAGGGTGATACAATAATGTGATAACAGCATTGGGGCAAGCCTGCCTTTGGGTAACCTGTGTTTTAAAGTGCTCAATCCTCTGCTTAAAGCAGATTTAGTTTCTTCCCAAGTCCTGTTTATGCTCCAAGAGGGAGAATGGGTTGGTTGTTGTTAGAGCACAGAGGTGCTGCATCACAGCACCTGCAGGTGTGTGGCTGAAGATCCAGAGCTGTTCTCAGGATCCAGAGCTGATTCTCTCTGGGAATCCATCTCAGCCCTCTGCTATTCCCTCCTGCAAGGGAGGGCAGCTCCAGTGTGAGTCTAAAGGGGAAATTATACCCTCAGGGTACTCTCTTGATTACTCCTATCAAAGCATATGGCCTGAGAAACTGGGGCAGCTGCGTTAAGGAATCCCCATTTCTACCAGGAGGAAGAAAGTAAACAGTAAATGGAGAGTAGTGTAACAAACACTTGGGGTATCAAAAAACAACTGTGAAAAGAATCTGTCTTAATGTGCTAGCCCATTGCAGTTTAACATATTGCTTACAACCTGCACAATGGGGTTTGAGTGACTTCTGTTACACATTCCAGGGGACTGGCAGCCTGTTACAATCAGGGTCTGGACTCCAGAATGGGCTAATTTACCACCATGGGATGAAGAAAGTTGTGGATTTGTATTACATGCTCTCACCTGACACCGTATCTGATCCTCTTCCTGCTGATTGACGTTTTGAATGAGCTCTTTGAAGCGAGTTCCAGCTTAATTAAAACGTTTGCTTGGTTAGCAGTGATCTGTGAAAGCCTGTGATAAATATTGAACCGGGTTCACCTGCTGGTGACTGGGGGAGGATAAACAGCTGCTTTGTGTGCTTTAATCAAGGGGCTGCAGCAGCAGCAGAATGCTGGCCTTTTCTGAGAGCCTCCAAAGGAGCAGCTGAAAAGCTCTGCTAATGTCACTGCTGATATCTCCCTAGATTGTGCTTGTGTGATATTTCACACAAGAGACATTCACTGCTGCAGCATTCAGGTGCCTTTGTAGCTGGGAAATGTAGATGGAGATAGGAAGAACTCCTCTTACCTCTTTGTGTTTCAAAGATCACAGCCCCAGTGTTTGTTTAGCTCTATTTTACACACGGTACAGGCTGGTGGACTTGATTATTCCTTTTTTAATCGGGCTTCCACGTTTTTGCCATATAAATATTGATGTGATAGGCTGTTTTATCTGGCCCTGACAGAAGTACAAACAAGCTGCATTAGCCTAAGGTCCATATAGGCTGATATCTGATCTCTAATGGCATCTGTTCCTGTGTTTCTCATTAAATACTGCAGAGAGTACAGGAGGATCATTTTTTGCCCTCTTCCCAATGAAATCCCTCTTTCAGATTCCAACAGCTGAAAACAGGTTTAGTTCTGAAGCCAGAGGGTATTAAGAAATAAAATTCTGTTGTCTTAATATGAATTATTTCTGATCAGCCTCCTCCCCTAATTCCTTCATAGATGAATTGAAACATTTTCTGATTTTGTTACATCTTAACCAGTATCTCTGTGGTATGGGTTGTAAAAATTTGTGCTCTGGGGCATCACTGCCAAGGAAACTCCTTGTTCATGGGGTGTTTTCTTTCTTTCTGCTGTAGGAATGGGAGAGGGGCACCACATCAGGTGTTGCTCTATGACATCCACAGTTGGTTCTTCTTAGAGAAATACAGAATTAAAATAATTTGCCTTTAATAAAATTTAAAGATGTATTTTAAGGATTCAAGTGCAAATCGACTCACTTGAGTAATGTGGAAAGTGAAGAACTCAACTTTTGAACTGTGCTTTCACCAGTTTTCTAAAGTTTTTCTTCATTATAAAGAATCTTCTAAAAAGGTTTTATTTATTAACGTATTTGGGTGCTAATGGTGTCTGTGGCTTTCAGAAATGCTGTGACTACTGCAGGCAGTTTTATTTCTTAACTACTTACCATAAAATCAGCCTGAGTTTACAACTTGCTCAATATTGTGGGTTTGAGTGTTTTTTGAACATAAAACTTTTTTCAAAGTTAAAGGTAACATTTTAGTACTGGAATAATGGCTAAAGTGCTTCTTAATGCCAGTATTATACCAATTCCAAACCTCTTTAAACCAAACTTTTAAGCCCATCAGTAAAATATTGTAATTTATAAGCTTCACACATAAGAAGACTTTATTTCTTTTTTAAGAAAAGAATAATATCTGGTATTTTAAACCCATCATAGGAGAACCTTCTGTTCATGGTTTTTATATGTTAATTTGAGCTGCATTTTCCTGTTGTTCCTAATATTTTTTAATTATTTTTATTTGACTTGGCATAGCAGTGAAATATTAATGATAAAGTCTCACCTTAGTGTCCAGTGTATTGTTTTTCCCTCTGAAAACACAATCTGACTTGGATTAAAATTAAAAAATCAACAAGTTCTTAAAAGCCCTCCACAGTCGCTGCTCCAGTTCAATTAATTTTTAGCTTTGTAACGTGGTTTTCATTATTTCCAGGAGCTGAGCAGAGTCTCAGTGATAGAAACATCCAGGTAACATTTGCACTGGAGCTTTGTGTGTGAGCACAGGGCTGGGCATGGCACGTATGTAACATATACCATATGTCAGCTGTTTCCTGCCTGCCTGCTGACAAGAGCCCCATTCATAACCCCTCTTTTTATCCTCTCAGTGAATAAGTAATTATTCAATATAGAAGGCAGGATATTTGGAACTGGCTATTTAATGTGGCAGCACAGGGTAATGAAATCTGCTGTTCCTGGCAACCTGAGAGGGGAATGTAACAATTCCAGCATGGGTGTAACTTTATCTGCTTTGAGGCCTGTTTATTTGGCACATCAGTGAACCTTTTATCCCAGTGAGTGGCAGCTCCAGAGGGTTACATTTTCATGCTTTCTATCATGTATTGTAATATTTAATGGCAGACAAAGCTGAGTGGGGCTGAGGGAAACACAAACTCGCTTCTCCTTGGAGTGGAAGCTGAAGACAGCTTGATCCCCAGAATTGTGGTGTAACACACAGCATGACTTAGCATTTGTTTGGAATGGATAATCTTACTGCTACAATTCAGGGGAGGGAGGAGTCCTGCACTGGGCAGCTACATGTTGTTACCTGCACCACCACCTGGAGCCCAAATACAAACTCTTTGACACTGGCACAACTCTTTATTTTCCATGGGAGGTGTGTTTGGACATGGTGACACTTGAGTTCCTTCTTTCCTATGTGTCTCTTCAAATTCATTTTGACAATTTCATGTCGGTTGTTCCAGTGTTTAATATTCTGAACGACAATGCTTCTCAGGAAGAAAAAAAAATGGCTTTTAACAAATATTTTACAGGATTAGGTTCTGTTTAGAATTATTCCCTGTGTTTCTTTTATTCTCCTGGTTATTCCATGGCCTTTGGCAGAATGGCACAGCAAACATGTTTCTAATGGAGAGAGTGTGGTATAGTCTGTTTTATCTGCACACAGAGTTCCTGAACTGTCTACAGTTCTTCTGCTTGCTTTAAGGAAAAAGGTTATTTTAATTTGAGTGTCTGTTCCAAGTTTTCTTCATTGAAGGTTTTGGGCTCCCGCTTTTTAACAGGAGTGTCCTGAGCTGAAGCCTCAATGTGAGAAGCTTTATTTGTGTTATTCACGTGTGTAAATATTCCACTGGATTAATAATTCTTTCTCATTGGGTTATGATAAAATTGTGATTGCTGGAAGGGGTTTTTTTTAGGGATTTCCAGCCACAGGGATGTAGTGCTTTAACATTTTAGAGCTTTTTGCATCAAGAAGGGCAGCCCTGGTGACTGAACCAGCCTGTCCCAGGGGGCACTTCCCAGACCAAAAGGAGATTTAGCACATTCATCTCACAGTGAGATTTTGTGAATCTTTTTTTTGTCTTGCTTTGCAGCCTCCTGTCCCTTGCACTGAGTGTTCCTGTTCTTCTGGGAAACAAGCTGACAAAGATCCCAGCCACATAAAGAAGAAAGAAAAGGAAGATCAGTCGTGTGTTCCCAAAATTTTCTTTGGGACACGGACACACAAACAAATAACCCAGATCAGCAGGGAGCTGAAGAGGACAGCATATTCCTGTGTCCCCATGTCAATCCTTTCCAGCAGGGATTATACCTGCATTCATCCAGTGGTGTCCAACAGCAATAACAGGAATGAAATGTGTGTAGAATTGCTGGAAGGAAAACATGTGAGTAATTCTGTTTGAGAAAATGAGCACTCATTAAACAAAGTCAGATTTAACAGCTGCAATGAGTAACATTTTTTTACTTCTTTATATTTTGTTGGCTGATGCCGCCTGGTGACATTAAAATTAAATATTAATTGTTAGAAAATGTTGATACGCAGTAGCAATAATAAGATTTATGACTGCCAGGTTGATGTTGTAATAAGATTTAAATGATGGCTGAGTTTATAAATGAAGAAGAAAGAAGTGTCCTTTATGGATGTACATTTCAAAAACATGGATTTACCTGATATGAAGTGTTATTGTCTGGCATAAAAAGCAGCTGTTAGAAATGTCTCCAAGAAACAGCCAAATGCATGGAACACTGGAAGATTTTAGCCTGCTTGGTTTTCATTATTCCTTGTACCCACTGAGTCTCTGCCCTTCTTTGCTTTCAGGGCAGGTCCTGCTCTTATTACCACGGTGTTCACAAGCTCACTGAGCACCATGCCCTGCAGCCTGTGCCCCAGGCCTGGGACATTGAGGACCTGGTGGGCCTGGGCAGGAAGCTCCGTGCCTGTCCCTATTTTGCAGCCAGAGAGCTCATGGTGGGGGCAGACATCGTGTTCTGTCCTTACAATTATCTCCTGGACCCACAGATCAGGGACAGTGTAAGTACATTGGTGAGAAGTGCCAAGAGCTGAAGTTAAAAAGGAATTACCCAGTGAATATTATGTTTCTGTGGTCGGCTGAGATCCCATTCATGTCCAAAATACTCTCTATAAAATAACTCCTGGGGTTTTACCCCCGCCTTGGATATTTTCTGGGTTATGGAAATTGACTCAAAACCTGAAAAGCTTAATTTACACTGCGATGCAGAATTTGCATTTTTTAACAGGATCCTGTTAATTGCTGTTTCTCATGCCTTTCACTCTGTTTTACTAGACAAGAACTTTCTTTTTTAGATGGACATTAACCTCAAAGGCCAAGTGGTCATTTTGGATGAAGCCCACAACATTGAGGACTGTGCTCGGGAGTCCGTGAGCTTCGGGGTCACCGAGAGCCAGCTCCGAGCTGCCCGAGAGGAGCTCGATGTCATGGTCAACAACAGCATCAGGCAGGAGCATCACGGGCCCCTCCGAGCTGTGTGCTGCTCCCTGATAAAGTAAGGCAACTTTTTATTATTTTATATCAATTAATATTTGTTAAAATCACCTTTGATGGCATAAGTTGCTCTGTCGCATCAGATAAAATGCAACAAAGGTACACTTAAAACTATGCAGTTGTCTGATTTATATTTATTTGAGGAATCCACAGGGTTTGATCTATTAAAAAAAAATCCACTGGTCTCACATGGAAACATTGAAGTTCTATTTTGAAAAGTCTTGAATGATGTGCTGCTCTTTATGGGGCTTTTTTGGACTCCTGGTTTATAAAGCTTGGTATGAAAATGTTCTTAAGATGAATTTTTATATTTCATATGTTTCTGCTTGCTTATTTGACAAGTAATAACAACATTATTTTATCAAAAAATTAATTAGTTCATGTTTATAGAATGGTTTCAGAGCCTTGGACAGGAAGTATTTGGAATGGGTTGGAATCTTGGAATCAGATTGGAATCCACCAAATTCTTTGTAGTCGAAAGTGAATTTGTCAGTCGTGCCCTTTGTTTTCCCTGGGAAACAGATTCCTGGGAGGGGAAGAGCTGAGGGGAAGTTGAAAATCATGAGAGGGGATGTAACAAAAGCAAATGGACGGAAGCCCAGGAAGAAACAAGAGGTCCAGGGCAAAGTCTTTTGGGTGAAGTAGAAGTATCAAAGTCAGCAGAAAAGAGTGAATAATGCTACAAGCGGCTTTGCAGTTAACTGAGTTCAGTGTGTGCAGCATCTTCATTTTGCTTCACAGCACAGGAGGAGTTCACTCTCCATCCTCACTCTCCTCTCAGAGTTAATGTTTGTGTCACACAGAGACAAGGCACCTTTTCTGCTTGGCAGAAGCCAATTCTCCTACCTTGGATATTTCAAATGTTAAACTTTAGTAAAAGATAAGAACAGCGTGGCTGAAGATTTGATTGCCTCAAGCTTTTTAACCTTATCAGGAAAACTAAGGTTGATTGTCCTGGCAAATCTGCCAGCAGCATGAAAAGCAGTTGCTGGAAAGCAGAAGAGTGGGTGTAAATAGGCAGCAATAGGTGAAATGCCCCTGCACAGTGACATGGCTTTGCCAAATGCATGGGGAGCTAAAAAAATATAATCTTACTTTACTTCTAAAGATCCTGGGCCCTCATTCCAGAAAGCACTTAAGGATGGGCTTAGTGCCACAGAGGTGCTGCAGTGACCCTGTGAGGAGTTTGCAGCTCGAGCAGTGGAGGTGTGCTGGCAGGCTCTGCTGCTGAGATGCACATTTAGCAGCACTGATCAATGGAATATGCTGTGTCAACAGTGGAATTTTCTGGTACTGAGGGAAGCAGCAAATGCTCTTCCTGGAATTGAGGGCATGTGTGCAACATCCATTCATTCTTTTCCTGGAAATAGTGCATACAGCAATTTTCACTTCAAAACCAGAGATAGCTTTCTGGGAATCAGGGTAATTTTATTTATGTTTCCTGCTTCACTCTAAAAATAATTGGACAGGCTTTGCAAGGAAATGCTTTCTTGTTTGATGGAATTTCTCTGAGAATTTAGGGTGATTTTTGGTGATATTTGGCCATTGCATTAAGTTTGTATTTGCATTTATTATTTCAAAAAGTGTGTGATGGTGTTTGAAGTTCATAACAGAGAAACATTTTAGATTTGCTGAAGTGTTTTACCCATTGTAAATCTGTTTAATTCCTGTCACAGGGGCCTTGTCCTAATTTCAATTCCAGGTCTTTTTGATGTCACGTTTGAGGAATTGGGGCCAAATTCTGCCTGTGTTAGTGATCACCATTCCTTAACAAGATAAAGCAAATTACAGCCAAAGAAGTGATTGTTGTGGCAGTATTGATGGGGTTTTGTTTGCATTTAACCTGGCAGAGGGGAAGTTATATTTTAATTGTTCCATGGATCAGATTATTTGTGGTGACAGGGCAGGAAATCTAGAACTGAAGCAGTCCCAGAGCCTTGCTTTTGAGCTGATAATGATGAACTGGTTTTGCAGGTAAATATTTTGAGCTGTTGCAGCACTGACAGCTGTCTGTTTGATGCCTCCTGCCTTTTGATGGAGCAGACAGCTCCAGCCTTTCCTGGGAGGGAGGCAGGGAAAGAGGGAGCTGCCTGCTTTTCTAGCAGACACAAGGTCTTGTGGCACTGCAGGGATGAGGGAGCACATGCTCACTCAGAGAAAATTTCAGCTCTGCCACAAATGAGATCAGCTCCATGTTTAGCTCCTGCTTTTAGCAGTCAGTCACATTTTGCATAGTATTACAATTATAATTCTGCTTCTAGTTGCTGCAGTTGCCAATACCTGTGGGTAGGCTTAAATGTGCATTTGTTATTGCCCCACTTTCCCTTCCGTGTGTAAATATGAAAAGTGTTCATTTCATGCCTCAGGATTTGTTCTTGATTGGAAAGTCAGCAGTTGACAGGGATGATAGAGCAACCTGCAGCAATTGGAGTAGTGATGAGTGGCTTCAGATATGCAGCAGAAGTCTTGCTTGAATGAGCCTGACATATCATAAGAGGAAATTACATTTTAATTCCTTTTCTTTATTATCTATTTTATGAAGTGTAAACAGATGAGGAGAAAATTTCTTCTCATTTCAATGGGCTGCATCCAAAGCAGCTCCACAGGAGTTCAACAATGAAAAACAGGCACAAAGGAAAAGCAGAATCTCTCCCCTTATATGTAGTGAAACATTGATCATCATCTTAGAAGTCTGGTGCAATTTTTGAGGTTTGCTTTGTATAAAGTGTCTCCAAATCTCTAAAATCAATGCTGAAATGATTTCTGCATTTTTCTCTGTTTCAGCTGGTTGCAGGAGAGCTCTGGGCAGCTGGTGGAGAGAGCCTATGAAACTGCCTGTAAGGTGTGGAGTGGCAAAGAAATGCTCAGCTTTTTGCACAACATGGGAATAACTGGGATTACTTTTCCCATTTTACAGGTAATGTTGTATGCTGTATAAGTGAGCACCACCATACATAATATTGGTGGTGTTAAACATCTTAAAATGCACCTAAGTTAAATGCAAACAGACCTTTTCATTTACTGCAATGTTGAAAAGTTGTCTGAAAGTGATCCCTGATGAAAACCCAGGAGTAATCCACTGGAGCTACTGGAATTTGTGGAGAATCAATGTTTTGAAGGATAAAATAGTTCACATACAATTATTTGAATTGAACCATTGAGCCAGTGATATTTTTGCCTGTTCTATCCAGCTGCATGTTTTATTGAGTGTTGAAATGTTTTTATCCTATTTTACCCTCCTTTCTGTGTGAGCCAGATATGTTAAAAGCATTGTTAAAAAATGAAAGTATTGCTCCCTTTCCCTTGGCCCTTCTTTGCCCTTTCCCCTCTGATTTTATAGGTATTTTAAACGAACTTTTAAAGCAATGAGCTGACAGTCATGTATCTTTATTAACTTTGCTTTTGAGAGGACACTTAGAGTGTTGTTAGTATGAAATTTCCCTCTGACAGAAACATCTTGCTGCTGTGCTGGAAAAAGAAGAAAACGTGTCTATGCACGGGAGAGAGGAACTTATTGAGGTGCCAGTTGTGAGCCCTGCAACACAGATCGTGCTCAAAGGCCTCTTCATGGTCTTTTCCTGTCTCTTCAAAGAGAACAACAGGTCAGGCCTTACATTTATGAGCTGAATACTCACAGTTTGATGGCTTCATTGTCGTTTTTACTGATACTTCTCTCTCTGTAGGTTTGCAGATGATTACAGGGTTGCTCTACAACAAACTTACACCTGGATGACTGAAAACCAACGTGATGATGCAGATACAAGTTCCCTCTTCACGAGGCCCAAGCACAGGAAGCGTTCAAGGCAGAAAACCCTTGTGCACATGCTGAATTTCTGGTGCTTGAACCCTGCTGTGGTGAGCTGAGTGTGAAAAAAACCTAAAATAATCCGAGTGATAACAAATACACATCAGATCTCAGAGGGATTGTGTGGATTGTCTAAATTCCTGCTTTTCTCTCTCCCACCTAGGCTTTTTCTGACTTAAATGAAGTTAGAACAATTGTTCTGACATCAGGCACACTCTCTCCCATGGATTCCTTTTCCTCAGAGCTGGGGGTGAAGTTTTCCATTCAGCTGGAGGCAAATCACGTTATCCGGAATTCCCAGGTAAACTGACTATGGCTGTTCCTTCTCCTGAGCTCTAATGCTGCCCGTGGTAGAAAACCAAATCAAAGTGGTGGCAAACCCATTCTGTCAGTTAAAAGAAAAGTCCAGGCTTGATGCAATAGAAAAGGACATTTTCAAATTAATAAAGAGGCAATTTTCAGACCCATTTCCCTGGAAGAATTGCCCATGCTATATTGGTCACAACCACCTCATATCAATTACTGCACTTCAGGTACTAAAATGAATTTAAGAAGTATTTCTTTCACACTTAAAACTTCATAATTGAAGCTGCTGTGCTATATCCAGGACAGAGTTAACTTTCTCCCTGTGGGACACCCCAGGTCTGGGTTGGCACGGTGGGAGCGGGTCCCAACGGGCGGAAGTTGTGCGCGACCTTCCAGCACACCGAGACCTTCGAGTTCCAGGACGAGGTGGGAGCTCTGCTGCTCTCAGTCTGCCAGACACTTGGCCAAGGCATTTTGTGCTTTTTGCCATCCTATAAGGTAAGGAAGTCTGAATTCTCCTTCTTTCCACACACCTTTGAAAATGCGCTGTGAGATCTTCTGCTTTATACAGAAATGTTTATCAAATAAATGGATTGTAATAACATGGTGGGATTATATAGTTATTTCTTGGCGTTTTGAGGAGCAAACATGTTTGATTTTTCTCATGTACTTATTGTACTTATTAACACAGACTCAATGATCTTGAAGGTCTCTTCCAACCTACACATTCTGTGATTCAATTGACGTTACCATCAAACCAGGCAGATCCATAATTTTTCTTTGTGTTGTTTCCCTGAAGGTTCAGAAATTGTTTATTAAGGAAAAAAATTTAAAATCACATCATGAAGTGATACTTTCTGTATAACTCAGCAGCATGAATGCCTTTGCATGTTCTTTCTGTGCTATCAGAATAGCAGAGTTCATCCAGTTAATTTCTCCTTCCCTTGTTTCTTGGTCCATTTCAGTGCATTGGAGATTGGAGTGTATTTTTCTTTAGTCAGGGGAATTGCTCACTGACATTGGCTGGAAGGAATCAAATTTCTCCATTTCAAACTATGTAATATCTAATTTCACTGACAACTGTTTATCTAATTATGGTTAATCTGGATCTCCCAGTAGTTCTGCCTTCTTCTCTATTTGTTGTTACTGTTGCTTATGGTCAGGAACAGGAATATAAACCTGCAAGATAATTCTGTAACTCATACTCATTTTTCTTGTAGTGCTTGCAAGGGTGTGACTTTTTAAATTTGAAATGATTATTTATGATTTTAAAAAATCATCTTAACAGACAAATCACAAAGACCTCTCAAAAAAATCTCAAAGAAATTCTACCGAATTATTAAAAACCCCAACATGATGGAAATAGAATTTCAGACCTTTCCCCTCATCCCTAAGGTTCCTAAACAGAGAATATTTTACAGAATGAAATAAAAACTATTTATTCTTCTTTTACAAACCCTTCATCTTTTATTATTTAACTGGCAGGCTGCAAAGGGAGGGTTGTTTCTTGCCTGGGTGTCTTCAGGAATTGGAGCCACAGTGCAATTCCTGACAGTAACCATTAGGTGACCACATCAGACCAGGTAATGTAAGCCCCTGAAGAAAGCAGATTACTGACCATAAATTTATTTAACCTCACAAAACTCTGCGCTTCCATGCAAAGGAAATGATCTGACAAGAAATCTCCAATTTAACTATTTAACTGTGGAGCATCTTTCAGTTTCCAGCCTTATCTTTCTAAGTGTGTCGTGTTGGAGACTCGATCTGACAAATATTTATGAAATATTGTCCTGACAAATATTTATGAAAGTTTTGATGAGAATAGTAATGTGAATTGCAAGTACAGAGAGACTTAGTAAATGACATTTAATAAAGGAGGAAAACAATTTCTGGCCAGCTCTGGAACCTTCCCCCTCCCTGCCCTTCTGCCTCACTGAAAGGTCACCCCACACACGCCAAGTGTTCTGTTCTTTGTAGAACACTCCCTGAGCCCAGCAAAGTATTGATAAATAGAAATTGCAGACAATTGAAGGATGATATTTTAAAATCACATTGCCAATATTTTTCTATGGATGCCCTTTTTCTTCCTACTACTTTTATTCGGGCTTGGGTTGCCTTTAAGGCTGAGATTAATATGTTGAAAATACAGAATAATGTAAGCACATTAGTACAGGGATAACAAGGTATTGTTCTTTCATCATCATACAGAATATTTGCATTTCAAAAGTGATTTTCACAGGAAATTGCTGCCTCTCTTTAAAAAGCTGCGGCTTTCAAAGGAATTTTTCAAGGCTGTCAGGATCTGATTAATACACATAGTCATGGACCTCACTATTATGAGTTAAGCAGATTTTTTGATGGCTCAATCTGTTTTATGAATTGAAGTTTCAACTTTGGAATAAGTGACAAATAAAGGGCGGGGGTTTTTTTCCCTATCTGGAAGGCTGAGGACAATGCTCTGACTTTTAAGTATTTTCTATCCAGGTAATTTGTTGGAGCTGGAATTTAGTTTGGTATGTACATTGAATTTCAGTTGGGAATTACTACCTGCAATGTGAATGGGGCAAAAAGCAATAGTAGAGATATTTCCCTTTATCTTAATCAGGTATTTGAGTAAATATATTTTTAATTGAAGAGTGACTGTTTAAAATGTGTGTTTGGCAAATATATGGAGTTAATGCAGTGGAGGAAAATATATGGATGGGCAAACAGCCCATCATCTGTACATCTCTACATTTGAAAGGTGTGATGGTTCATGTGGGGTAATTCACAGACAACACGGAAATTTTTAGTGTCATTGTTGGAGTTGTGGCACATTGACTTTTTAAAAAAATCGACTTGATCTTAACATTCACTAAATTCCAAACCTCCATCATTTTTAAGGCTCCTAAACCCGGTGATACTATGCAACAAAAATGCATTTATGTGAAAATCAGTAGCAGCTCCAGCAAAAGCCACTCTATAAAAGAGAATATCAGAAGGTGAAAAGATTGCTCAGAAATCTAAGATGCTTTTAAACAAGATTAAGATAAGGCCCATTAGGGCTCATGTTGCCAACCTGTCTGCATTAAGATATATCTTGCCTGGTGCCTGCATCTTGGATGATTCATTCAATATGTGTCATATCAAAGTCAGGCGAGCCAGCAAGGAGAAAAATGCTAATGCTTATAAATTTTAGTGATAATCCATCATGATGAATTAACTGACCTTTCTTAGTAGCTTTTTTTTTTTTTTTTGTTTTTTTTTTTTTTTTTTTTTTTTAAACAAAAGCGGCTTTGGACGATGATGTTAATGTTGGTTTGGTTTGTTGTGTTCTCCGAGGCATTGCTGGTTAATTTGGATCTGCTAATTGAGGAGTCATCACTTGGCAGCAAAATTTGTACAGTTGTAGTTGAAAAGGGTTTGAATGAATGTTTTCAACAGGAAAACTTAGGAATTGATAAGAATTCTCTGCTTGAAAACCCGGGCTCGTTGCAGGGAGGTTGGACTGGATCCCATTTAAAGGTTCCTTGCAACTCAAACTATTCCATGATCAATTAGCATAAATTAGCATATAAATTATTAATGCTGCATTGCACTGGCTGTTTTCCTTGAGAATTCTGGGGTAAGGTTATAATGATGACACACAGCAGCTTTTACCTCTTGCAAAAATAAATACTAAATTTGACAGTTGAGTTTTTATTTGTCTTTAGGAGTTGGTAATTCAGAGTTCAGGCTCTGTGAGTCTCATCTCATTTCCCTGCTCTCTGGGCTGATGATGTTTTCTGGAGTGAGAGCAACCAGGGTTGGGTGACAGCAAATCCCTTTGGGCTGGAGCTCCTCTCTCTGTTGCTTGGCTCCCTCTCCCTGTGTCAGGTATCCACCAAACCTGCACAGGACTCTCAGGCAGGTGTTGTTTGCCCTTGTGCTGACAAACCATTCTTGGCACCCTCCCACAGCTCCAGACAGGCAGGAATTAACAATATTAATTAACTCTGAGCAGTGTGGAGCTGCTTTCAGCAGACTGAGAACCTTCAGGTTCAGGGGAATTATTTGGAATCAACAGGAGGGAACCTCAGTTTAACCCCTGGCTGTGCCCACGTGGATTTCAGCCCTGGCCTGATGTAAATGTGGCACCCTCAGATATGACAGGCTGAGGGAGGGATATCATTTCATGATTCATTCTCAATGTCTGGCTCTTCTTCATTTCAGACAGAGCCTTTTCTTATTGAGACACATGAGATTGGTAGAAATCCTTGTTTTCGGGAAGTGCTTCAGTTACAGACAATGAATAGAACTCTGAAAGGACAATATTTTCACTTCTAAAACTTTCCTGAAACATGGGTTTGTAAATAAATTATAAGAAACCCATTTTTTTCTACCATCAATAAAACAAAGCAATGCTGCTTTCAGACAACTTTTACTTATTTAATAAATTACTTCAATAAATTTCCGAAGGATGGTAGTCTGTTTAGCTCAGCCTATTAAAAGCATTAAGATTTGAGCACTGGCTGTTAAAATGAGTAAATGGCAATATCACAAAGTTAAACAAATGCCAAAAAACATTTTCCAGAGTACTGGGATTGTAACAATACCATTAATGAGGGCAAAGAGGTTTTAATGCAATTTGCACATTCTAAAGTTTCAAAAAGAGGTTTTGAGTTAGTGCATTATTAATGTTCTGAACATCTGGAACTATGTAAGAGCCACAGACATTGAGCAAGTGCAGGGTTTCCCCACTAGGTCTGATGCTGTCTGATTTCCTCCCCAGCCAAAAGCTCGTTTTTAGAAGTTTGAGACAGTAAAATGACAATATCCAGATAAGAGAGAAACATTCCACAGCGTCTTTTTGCTTGGATTATGTGTGGAGGCAAAATTGGAAACCATTAGGTTCGTGCAATTAAAAGGTGAATTTGAAATTAAATAGGAAAATAGCTCTTTGCAGCACAGATGGGGCTCTGAGGAATTATCTACTAAGTCCCATAAAAATGCTGAACCTTTTCTGTTGGGTGTGTTTCTGTGTTGTATGCTTCATCAGGAATAATATTCTCCTTGATGTCGCTGTTGACAGCTGTAGGAGGGCTTTGAAGAAGAGATTTACTCCTGTGTGTAAATATTTGCAGGGTGTAGGGATATGTTTGTGTCATTTACGACAGAAATTTCTTCTTTAAAGTTACATCAACATTAACTTTCTGCACAATTTTAGCGTTAAGAGAATGTAATTGACACAGTTGCAGCCTTCAAATGCTACAGGAAAGGAGAATGTTTCAATGTGTCATCCAATTTTAGATGTTTTGACTGCAGCTGATGCCCAGCATCCCTGGGATGGAAAGGAAGAGGCCTTTACACAGGTTTGGCATTTCAGGAGTGAGTTACGAAATAATTGTAAATTAATCATGATGCTCACTTTCTCCCCAGCATTCACTTTCTGCTCCCAGGGGAGAGGTTTTCTCTTCCATTTGTTTGAGCCAAACAGCTGCAGTGGTGCTGTGACAGCAAGTGAGAGACCCCAAAAGCAGGAGAGAGCTTTAGGGACAGAATCCTGGCACCTTCTGCCTCAAAGGGGAGCAGGTGAGAGACCCCAAAAGCTGCAGAAGGGTTTAGAGACAGAATCCTGGCACCTTCTGCCTCAAAGGGGAGCAGGTGAGAGACCCCAAAAGCTGCAGAAGGGTTTAGAGACAGAATCCTGGCACCTTCTGCCTCAAATTGCTGCCTGAAAAGAGATCAGGGTGAGGGAGCAGTGATGAAACAGCCCCTGAGGAGCTCCTGGGGCTTGTCCTGCCACTCTGGACTGAGCAGTGCCCTGGAAGTGCCAGGAGTTGTTTTGGTGCCCACTGTCACCACAGTGACCCTTTGGGGTTTTATTTCTCTTTGAAGAAAAGGCTCCTGGCCAGGTTTAAAGCTGGTCCTTCATCCTTGCTCTGATGGAAATCTTAGGGAAGTGATTTCTGTCTGATGGGCCATGATTTGGTGAAAATGTGCTCTAAAAAAGCTGAATTCTACTGGCTCCCAAATTATTCATTTCAACATTTGGACCTAATAAACCTAGCTAGAATTTAATTTTACTTTTCTATTATTATTTCTTCATTGCTTGTTTTTTGCTCTTCCCCTGCACTGGTAGTTCTCTTTTTGAACTTTATCTCAGCTTATTTATGTTTTATGGGTTTTTTTTCCCATTAATCATATACAGTATCTACTTTCAGTTTAATTCTCTATTTCCATCATTTCAATATCAGTCATATAAACTGTCTCTCTGTTGAGGCTCTCACAGTCATCCAAAAATACAATTATCTGAGGTGCTTCTGAGAGCTCCAAGAGCTCCTGTAAATCTTAATGTGATTCCTGAAGTCTCCAGTTTGCTTTTCCCATTGACTTGGGCATAGAAATGTCTGAAAAAATCCCTGTGTGAGAGGGAAGATTTTAACCATTCCCTCACAACACTTTCCTCTGCTTTGGGCACTATTGTGAAACTGCTTCAAACAGAAAAAAAAAACCCCAAACAGTAGCAGAAAGAATGATAAACTCCATACAAAAATAATTGGAATGAGAGTTTTTGTATAACCAGGTACATAATATTTATCTTTAGTGTCATCGGTTCAATCCAGCTCTGCCAAAATAAATTTGCAGATGGAGCTGGCAATTCACACCCTGGCTGGATCATTTCTGGTGGGATTACAGAGGCTGCAGCAAACTCACAGCCAGAATAGTGCTGGATTCTGCAAAGGAACAACTGAAGTGTTGGGTAGTTGAAGTTTTAAACTTAAATGATTTATTAGAAGGTTTTAATTTAGAAATTTTTTTGACCTTGAGTTGTCTGAATTTTGTTATTTTTGGTGGTTGTTTTTTCCCTTCTGCTCAGTTACCAACAGCACGCCAGAATAATGTTTTGTCTTTGGGGATAATAACTGACAATCTGGATAATTGCAAAATGTGTTTTCCTTCTTAAATAGTGTGACAGGATCATAGATGTACACACCAGTTAGGGAGTGATTTTCCTGATTTCTGGGAAATTAGAGACAATCCAAATGTTAGAGGTGCTTTAAGACCTCAGAGGAGATGATCTGGGAGCCTGAATGAGCAGTTCTTGCCCCTGTCCCTGTGACTGTTCTTGTGCTCCTCTGTGGATCTCCTGGGCAAAGGAAAAGTTTTTATCCCTTTTATTCATTTTTTTCCTAGTTAGTTTCCAGGTGGCTTTGTGAACTGTGGTGGCTCATCAAGAGGTCAGAGAAGTGTCAGACACAGCTCAAGGGAAGAGATGATGTTGCACATTCCAAGATCATATTTTTTTTGTTTTCTGTCTCAGGGATGAAACATTTTTGTGTTTCTGGGGTTTTTTTTTAATATGTTTTCCAGTGGTTGGCTGTAATTGGAGGATCTATAAAGATCCTCCTCTGGAAATCCTGATTTTTTTCACTGTGGCTGATGCTGTGAAGCTGTTGGTGTGAGTTTGCAGCCTCCTTAACCAGCTCTGTGTGCCTGTGAATTAACCAAAGGACTGGAGAGGCACTCAGGTGAATATTCTGGGTGACTGGCAATGTGGGTGAGGTGATATGAAAGGAATGCCCTGCAGTGACTCCTGGTGCTGTGCAGAGCAGTGGGACTGGAGCTGTTTGCTGTCCCTGCCCTGAGACCTTTCCCACTCTGTTCCTCCTCCTGCTGGAAAGTTCTCTCAGCCCAGGGGAAATCCCCGCGTGTGCTTTGAGTCCCACATTCTCTTTTCAGATTCCAGCCTGCAAAACATGAACACAACCACACTGCTGATGACTTGCTGAACTGCTGTGGTGACCAGCAAGGGCTGTGCAATAATTCAGGTGCCCTGTGGCACTTGCTTTTTACACAGAGCTGCTCCTTGCTGCTGGTGCTGCTCGTCACATAAAGCCCAATCCGGAGCGACAGTCGTGGCAGATTATTGGATATTATGTCTAAAAAAATTATCTGCCGTGCTGGCAGATGAGCGTTTGGCCTGTGAATTTCACACCCTGAGAGTTGGGCGCTTTAATATTTTATTACACTGTTAATTTAAATACCCCGAGCAGACAGCATCAGGAAAATAAACGAAAAATCTATTATTGTTTCTCACTTCTGAGCTCTGACTTGTCAAAGTGTTGCGAGCTGAATTGTTGTAGCTCGTTAACACATGCTCCAATTTCCTTGTAATTAACACTTGCTGCTTGCATATTTTTCCTCCTATTTAAGTAGGAACTGCATTGAAAATGAGTTTTCACAGTCAAGAAGTTTGCACTCCGTGAGTGATGGAGTCCTGATAGTAAATAACAGAGTGAACATGTCTTTTTCCTCAGGAGCTTTTAACAAAAGGAAAAGAAAGCAGTTGGGAACAGGGAATAACATCCATAAGCAACATTATTCTTTAGAAGGTGTGTCCTGTCCAGGTTATTTGAACATTAATGTTGTTCTGAACCTTTACAACCTGCAGAGAGTTCTTGGTCCCTTTGCTGTGTCTGTGAAAGATTCAGTGCCTGATGTGGGAGAGATGTGACTTCTTCATGTGTGAAAAACACCAGATATGGGAGGAAATAACTGCAAAGGATTTATTTAGGGAGCGTGTTCTGCATCAGCAGTGTAACAGCTCCGACAAGAATCTGAATAGTAGATGTATTGAAAGGAGTACTTGGGCTACTTTAAATTCAGAGTAATTCTGCTTCACTGGGGGCGTCTGGGAGCCATCAGTTGGTGTCTTAGAAAATGAGAAAAATCAGTTTTACCTCCTGATAGGGTAAACAAGCTCCTGTGTGAGAACATCTAATTAGTGAGTGATGTCTTCTAAAGAGTATTCATTGCATTTTGATTCATTTTACAGCTAGGTAATGGACTAATTTTTAGCAAAAATATTTCAAAACAAATAACTCCCAAAGCGCTACAGTAAAAATTTCATTTTCAGCTTTTACTTCCTATTTTTGATCACGAGGCGAGAAATCATTTTCCTAAGAATCAGAGAAGTCAGTTCTTCCTTTCTATTTTTATTTTTGAAGGGGGATAGACAGGGGAAGGGGTCGAGTTGGGTACTTGGAAGAAATACTTAGCTTAATTATTTAATTAGAATTGTCTAATAACTGTGGTGGAGGGACACAAAACATTTCCTGTTGGGCTTGGATTCGGGAGCAGAGGCAGCTCAGAGCTGTCCCCTGGCAGGCTGGGGCAGGTCCCAGGGCCAGGAGTTGCCTGTCCCAGCTCCTGGGGGATCTCCTGGCCCTGTGCCCAGGGTGAGGCTCACCCCTCCCAGGGGCTCTGTGCTTCACTGCTCCTGTGCCACTAAGACAACTTGGGGTGATTTTTTTCCCCTTTATTCTGAAAAAACAAAGAGGTCAGAGATGACTGAGCTTAGCTTCTGGCTGGGGAAGAGCAGCAGTGACTGCTGACATTCAACATGGACTTCATCCATGACCAGTTCATTGTTTTTCTTTTTATTCCAGACCAGGATTTAAACCATCCTTTTAAAAAAAATTTTTTTTTTTTGAGAATTCTTTGTGCATGAAGAGTTTTCCCTCCCTGGGATGGGAAGGTGTAATGATAGCCTAGGGTGGATGTAAAAGCAGCTCCTGGAACACAGAACTTGTTGTCTTGGTTAATTTTAAAACCACAGAAGAAACCCTGTTTTCAACCAGGTTGTTTCCAAACAGCTGCCACGGAGCTCAAAGCCTCTCCAGATTGTTTGGGGGGCAAACATGCTGGGTTTTTTAGGAGAAGATTTCTATTAAAAATCTTCTTTAGCTGCAGAAACAACATATTAACCGTGTTATTCTAAAGCCTTTGGCGTGCAAAACATTTCATTTTTCATTACTGTTGTCGCCGTTCGCGTTTTCCATTATTTAAGGGGCTTATTGAAAAATTGATGGTATGTTGGGTACCAGAGAGACATCCTGTGCCTGCAGTGTTGATTTATGGCACATGGAACACACTCCAGTGCTTCAGTTTCCTGCTGGTAAGCGGCACTTTGTCATCGTCCCCAAAGAAAAACTCCTGCCGGTGAAATCCCCCGCGCTGCCCCCGAGCCGAGTGATGCATGCCTTGCCTTTGAAAATGATGATGAATTATTCACCTTTTATTGTGCTGGAGTGTGCACATGGTGATCAGAGTCTTGTTCAGAATATACACAGTTTTTCACCGTGGTCAGGGTTGAGTTGAATTATGGAGTTGTGTTGCACAGTTGCTTTTACCTGTTTAAATTCTTTTTCCTCAATGTCTGTGTGGATGAGCACAGATTTTACCCCATATTTCCCATATATGAGGATCTCAACACTATTCTTGGTCCTAAATAATTTGGGTTATTTCATGTCTGTTTCAAATTCTTCTTGAGAAAATAAGTATGGTACATCTCAGTTTAAAAAGACACCTTTTCCATGGAAATCCTTGCAAATCACACTCCCATGGTTTTAAAGTTTTATCCTTCAAACTCATTTTCTGCTGGGAAGAAATAGAGAGATTAAGTGAAAAATCTCTTGAAATAGCACAGTGCTGTAGATTTCCAGTCCGGGGCAGAATTTTTTCCCAGGATTTTTCCTGGGTTTTTTTTTTTTCTCCTTTTCCCCAGGAGGACTGATGAGGACAGAGCCCATGAGCACCTGTTAGGACAAGTCAGAGTCTCTGGGATCTTCCTTCAGAATTCTGGGACAAATGTAAAATATCACAATCAAGGTGGGACATGACTCCAGGTCCCTGTGCAGCCCCTTGGATTCATAATTTCATTTTTTTTTTAGAATGTTCCATTTTGGTCCTATGGAGCATTTCATTCCAGAGGCTCTGTGAGTCTTTGGGAAGGGAAATCAGGCAGGAATTCAGCTGGAATTTGTACTGAGGGAACCTGAGGCAGGTTCAGAACCCTCCTCTGCATTGCTGGGTGATGCCTCCTGATATAATAAATGGAAATGTGCAGGAGAAAACAGATGGAACCTCTGCTTGATAAGAGTAACATTCTTGGGTAGCCTGTTTCCATTAAAATCAATTTTAAATTAGTTAAATCAATTTATTTTTGCATTAAATCAATTTATTTTTGGTTCATAAAGAAAACATTACCCTGTGCATGTGTATTTATATGGATGTTTAGTATTTCTCTCCAGTTTCCTATGAACAGTGGGAATTTAAAGCTCTGTTTTGAAAGTGAATTTTACTTCAAAAATGAAACATTTTAGCACAGATATTTTCACATTCTCTTGTAATGAAATATGTCAGAATTGGAAGCTGAGAAAATGGAATTTGAAGCTTAGAATACCTTTTTTTTTGGGTGAAAAAACACGTTTCCATTTTGCATTGGCTCAGTCATTTAAATGAATGAATTTTAAATACCTTGTCCTGTGTTAGAACCCTCCCATAAACATGAGGAGGGGCTGTGAATCAGTCTCTTGCTTAACCTTTCATGAAAATCTAATTGAGTGCAAACAACTGCTTTAAATAATTCAATGGCCTCAGTTATTCTTGGCTGGTGGAGTCCCAGCCCAGAGCAGTGCAAATGTCTGGGTGTTGAGCAGAATTGAGGCTTTTCTCTCTTCTTTTTTTTTTTTTTTTTTTTTTTTTTTTTTTTTTTTTTTTTTTTTTTTAGTTAAAAATATGATTAAAATGACCTTTAAAAAAAATGGGATGATTAAAAAGAAGAAAAGGTGAAATGTAAATTATTTCTACCAATTGGGTAAATGACTTGTGGCCCAGAAGTGATTATTGTTTTAGCCCTTCTCAAAGTGGGGAACGTTTTTTGGTGATTTTGATAAATGTGATTGGATTTCTTTGCTTGCTTTTCATCCCTTTTGCTCTTTGTTGAGGGACATTGTGCTTTTTATAGGGTTATTTTTAATAGTTCTGGGGTGCTGTTCCAGAAGGATTTCAAAGATTGAGATAATGGACACTAGAGTTTATTGGTTAGTTAGCCCAAGTATTTTCCCTCCTATTTTTTGGAAGGAAACTCAATTTTCCTTTCACACCAATCCTTCCAGGCAGTTTGGTCTTGTCCCTTCAATCTTTTATTCCCATTTCATTCCTTTATTTCCTTTCTTCCTTCTGTTGTTTCCTTTCTGTTCACTTTTAACCTTTTTTAAACCCTTTTGTTGTTGTTGTTGGCTTTTTGGGGTTGATTTGTTTGTTTTTTAACTCAAAGTGGAAATGGAATGGATTAGTGATCCTCTGCCCCCACATTGGTAAACTCTTTGTAAAGTTTCTTTTTTTTCCCCAAAGTGAAGAGTTCCAATATTCCTGGAGCTCAGTTGCCTGTAGAATTCTGGGTCATTTGGTACCAAGTTTGGGCAAAGTTTTTAGTTCAAGACTTGTCAAATTATTTCTGTTAATTCTCTACTTTTCCAAACCATCTTAATCCTTGAAGAAATTCATTTAATAGAAACCTATAATACCAAAAAAAAGTGGGTGAAGTCTGGCCAGATCCACTCTCCAGGGTTCCTTTGAAATAACAGGAATTTAAGGCCCCTGTGTTTAAGCAATGCCTTGATTTAATGACTGGATATGTTTTAGGATTATCACTAATAAAGGGACAGTTCCATCCTTTCATAATGGAAATAGAACTTTCATCCAGGTGATTCTCCTGGGACCAGAGGGATTGGAACAAAATCTTGCAGCTGTAGGTGAGCAGCTGACTCAGCACATCTCCTCCTGGCAGCTTTTGAAAGGGAATGCAATAATTCCTCTGGAATTAGAGCCATGATAAAAACATCTGGGCCTTGACATCAGCAGAGGATTGCTGGAGTGGAAAATATGATGTCCTGCAGCCTAACAGCTTCAAGTTGCAGCAGAACCTGTCAGAGTGTATGGGGTTTTAAAAATCTTATATTTATTTTTAATGTTTATATTTATTTATTTTATTTTATTTTATTTATTTAATTAATTTCTATATTTATTTTTCACTGAAAGGAAGTGATGCAGGTGGAGGCTAAGTTGTCCTGTGATACAAAACCACCTGTACTTGGTTTATTTCCTGGCAGCCCAAGTGGTGGGAAACATTTTGTAGCAAATCAAAGGAAGTGCATTTCTTCTCAACAGTCTCTGAATTTAAGGGGGTTTAGAGTTAAAAAACCAAAAACCTTTTTGTTTGGTTGTGCCACCTGTTATTTTTCTGGCAAGATACAAACACTGCAGAGCAATGGTTATAGAGCAGCACTGGGAGTCTCTCTCCAAATTCGTGGGGGGATGAAAGCCCTGTTTGGTGCCAGAGGCTCCATTTTATTCCCAGGGGCTCCCTTTGGCTCCCAGTCACTTCATTTCACTCCCAAGGTCTCCCTTTTATTCCCAGAGGCTCCCTTTGGGTCTCAGTGACTCCCTTTGGGTTCCAGGGTCTCGCTTTTAGTCTCGGTTCCTCCCTTTTGGTCCCAGTCCCTCCTTTTCAATCCCAGTCCCTCTCTTTCCTTCCCAACTGGAGCAGAGCCCTGTTCTATCAGAACCCAAAGTTCTCCTGGAGGAAACCCAGACTGGAGCATCTGAGCTCCTGTTGCCATCTCTGGAGTTTTGTGCTGCCTGCGGAACTTCTGTTTGACCCTTCAAACATGTTTCCAGCCCACTGGAGACAGGCTCAGATTTGAAGCAGTGCTTATTCACAAAGAAAAATCCTGGGAGCAAACACAGGGAAAAGGCTTTTAGATCAATGCTGCTCCCTTGGGGAGCTCAGACTTTTTGCACTAACAGTGGTGCCAATACTGTGATTTTTTTATTAAGAAAAACCTAATGGCTCTTCCCTTTCTCTCCTCCAACTACCTGAATATTTGAATAACAATGAAAAGTGTAACTTCATATCATTACACAGAACCAAGGTTAAAAAAAGCAAAGTTTGAAGGAGTGGGGTTATTTCAGAGTATAATGGCGGATTTTTAAGAAGGGTTACAAGATGTTTGTGTGAGTTCTGTTCACCTTGAAGTACCTTTTGTCCAGTTGTTGTATAAATGTGGGGGAAACAAGGCAGCTTGTGGTGTTACAGGTGCACAAGGACACAATGCAATTGCAATGATAATTACTTTTAAATAATTAAGAGTTGTTAAATTACCCATTAAAGTCAGAGCTGTTTTACTCTGCTGTCAGGTCCTTCTTAGGTCATTAGCCTTTTTGTCCTGTACTGCTCTGGAGCATCCTTGGATATTTTTAGGAGTTTTGTTGCTTCCCCGAGCACTTTTGATGATTTCTGTGATATCTTTTTTCCTCTGCTGACAAGGACTGAACCATTCCTGACGTGACTCAACGCTGAAATATTTTATGTAAAGAAATGAGCAGGACAAGAGCTAAAATAAGCCAGAATTTTTCTGTTAGACCTTCTCTCTTCTCAGCTATTTTCTACTCCACAACTCCCAGTCAGGAGGTGATGGATCCTGCAGAAAAAGCACATCCCCTGAATTTAACTCCTCGAGTTTGATCCAATGGTGCAAATTACAATCAACTTGCCTTAGGGTAAAATACATTAAACAAATCTCTGGGTTTGCTTCATGACCTGGGAGCCCCCTAATGTGATTTTTGGCACTGGATAGAACAAAGCAGCAAATGGAAAAGGGGCAAAGCTGCTCCTCTGTGGGCACACACGGGAGGATTTGGCCTTGGAGTGCAGCAGAATGGAAGGAGCTGGTGAGAAAACAGTTCCTCTCGTCCCAAAACTTCCAGAATCCTTCAAAAACTGCTTCACAAGGGAATGCTGGCATGGATGGATGGCAGAGCTCCACACTGAGCTCTAAGTTTTTATGGATCATAGCTTACAGGTGGCTTTAAATTGCAGAGAGGAATAAAAGGGAAAAGCTATCCCAGTAACCATCCCTCAGTGCATGGGAAGATGACAGATTCTTTCTAACAAGATTTTCTGCTCTCTTGGAGGAAGACCATTTGTTAATAAACCATTTGAGAATCCATTTTTAAGGGATTTAATAAAATATACACAGGCTGCCTTCCAGTGCAGGAACTATTATTCCCTTGGGTAGGAGGAGTGACTGACTGGGGGCATTAATGGTTCCTTCCTGTGATTCCTGGCATTAGATCTTGCTCCCATTTGCACATTTCCAACCCAAAGTGAAATTATTTTTTATGAGAAACCCGCACTTGGTTTCTGGCTCTTCTGAGGCATGTGTGTGTTCTATATTTTATTTATTTGTATTCAGTCAGCTCCATAATTCTTGTTGTTTTAGTGTCTGTCCATGCCACGGGTCCTGTGTTTTTTGTGGGTACAAGGAAAGTTTCCATATCTAGCAAACTCCATTAATGGAAGAGGTAATAGCTGTTGTGTGAATTAAATGAATTGCTCCATTCTTGCCAAAGATTTCATAAATAATTCCCACATTTCCATCAAAATCACAGATTTTCTGTTCTGATGGTTGCTGTCAATGAAACAAGAAACCTGAGGCTTGGTCCAAGGGAAGGGAGACTTTGCCTGGAGGGGGGCTGGGGAACCCACAGAGAGAAAAGATGTTTTCTTAAGAATTTGGATCAAGGTTTTCTCCTGCCATCTTTGCAGTTCTGAATATAAATTTTAGTCTTTCAAATACGGGAGAAATACAGTGGAACTGAGGGATTAAGGAATTTTTGTGAGGAATCTTGTCCTTCTGGCAAGAACATTTCCTAGGGGTGTGTTGGTGAGAAATCCCACTGGGTGGGATGAGAGAAGAGGAGAAAATCAGGGGTGAGTGACCCTTAGAAATCAAAGCCTGGATGGTTTTATCCCTGGAAATGTGAAATTCTGCCGTGTTCTCTGCCTGGCAGTGCCAGGAGCCAGCTCAGCAGGGATTGCTGAGTGGGGCCCAGGCAGCCCCAGCTCCACAGCAGGAGCAATGAAATGTGGGAAGTGAATGATGTTCCAGTCCCTGGCACATCCCAAATGGATGTACTTAGAGCTGTAATGTGTTTGCTGCTTTGCTTTCCCAGAATTATCTCCACATCACATCCAAGAACTGAGGCCACAGCAGCAGGCTGGCATGGCAAGATGGACACTCATTGCTCAGCCACAGGATTACAATCTTTCTAGAAAAAGAGATTACAGGCAGGATGCTGCCAGGAAATGACAGAGCTGGGAGGGAAGGGGACAGACAGGAGGACAGACACATTTAGCAGAGCTGATTTATTCTGCAGCTACAGCTGTGTGTGGGGGAAACTGTTCCTACTACTCATCACTTACTCCCTCTGTGCTCACTTGCTAATGCTGTCACATCAGTAGTAAAGCAAGAATAAATTCCCTGAGCAGAGGCTGGGAGAAAACAGGGAAAATGCAAAATAACAGCATTTATCCCCTCTTGTAAGGATCCCATCCAAATTCTTCATGTCAGAGAAGGAGTTCAGATCTTTAATGCTGAGGACATGAAAAATGCAAAGGGCCTCGTAACCAGTTTCCTATAAATTTTCAAATGTGACAACAATTAGTTGTCATTAGTTCTGCTTCACAGTAGCACTTAAACTGTGGCTTTGGACCTGGGACAGATTATTTTGGTAACAATCAGCCATTCAAGATCCTGGAGCTTGGCTGGAGTGCACTGGAAACAAGTGGGCTGCAGGGAAAGGGATGCTGTGGCTTTGGGAGGAATGAAGCAGGGCAAGTGCAGGTTCCAGATGGAGCAGTTTGTGTAGCCTGGAGCAAAATATGGAAAAGTCTTCAGGAGGGGCGTGGAGGGAAGTGCAGACACATTAAGAGCAGAGCCCTTACTGCAGGATCTGGGAGTTTAAATCTCATCTGTGAACCTCAGTCACTGCACAGGGTCAGTAACACACTGAAGATCACTGAGCAGCAAAAGGTGAAATAAAGGATTGAATTCTGTCCACTGAGCCAGAGCTCCTTGGTTCACTCTGGATTGTGTTGTTGGCCTTGCCCTTGTCTCCAGGGCAGCTCAAGGAGGGACTTATTTGCTCCCTGACTTGATTAAATTCAATGTAGAAGTTGATACATTTGCTAAATGACCCCCACCAAGCTGACTTCAGCTTCTGTGCTAATTTTAAACTTTTGTTTTCTATAATGCAACATTTTCAGTATTTGCATTAAAAGTGGGACAAGTTTATTTTTATAAGAGATTTGAACACGTTCTGGCTTGGAGTGAAAAGTGCACAGTTCAGGATGTGGTGGGTGTAACAAATGATGGGCTCTTCAAGAAGCAGAGGAGGCTGATAAATCCTACATCAATATTTCTCTCCCCCGACTTCTCTATGTAATTTTTCAAGTATTGCAGTGTTCTGGAGATTTAAGATATTAAGGCTTGTTTCAGATTAATTTGGAATTTGTTTCTGATCCTACTTAGTAATCAAAAATCCAGGTAATTCCCATTTTTCTTTAGATGACATTCCTCTACTTTGAAGAATTCCACGAGATGCTCTTCAGTGACCACTGTCATACATTTAGAGAGTTTTGCTTTGACAACTCAAAAATCTACATTATTTCTAATTAGCAAAATAAGTGCCCCCTCCTATTTCCCAAGTGCTGCACAGCTGAGGTTCTGTGCATGGAGGGAAAATTTATATTTACAGATACAAAAACTGAATAATATAACTTCACTAAAAGAAATGTCTTTGTGTGCTTTATTTGAGCAGTTCAAGTGCTTGACATGGATTTTTCTGTTGGTTTTCAGATGCTGGACAAGTTAAAGGACCGTTGGGTGCACACTGGCTTGTGGAGAAAGCTGGAGGATGTTAAAACAGTGATTGCAGAGCCCCAGGGAGGGGCCAAGAGTGACTTTGATGAGCTGCTGCAAATCTACTATGATGCAATCAAATGTAAAGGAGAAAAAGGTACATTTTGCAGCCATTCAAAATGGTTGATGCAGACTCTTCAAGTAAAATTCAAGGTTTAACGTTTTGTTGTAGATACACATTTTTCTTGCATAATTAATTACCCCTGTGTTATAATAATGTAAAACTGTTTTGCTATTTGATGGTCAAAATCAGAATATTATTGATCAAAGTGGAATTTATTCCATTCCCTCTAACAAGTCTCTGTTTTTATAGGCACTCACCTTTTCCTGCCAGTATATTATATTATAATTATAGCTCTTTAAAAGCTGATCCTCATCTTCTCCCTGGGATAATCTGTGTGGTAATTGCTGTGCTGTTGCAGATGGAGCTCTCCTGATAGCTGTGTGCAGAGGGAAGGTCAGTGAGGGGCTGGATTTCTGTGATGAGAACGCCAGGGCAGTCGTGACCATCGGGATCCCCTTCCCGAACGTGAAGGACCTTCAGGTAGGACATCACTGCAGAGTTAGATTTGGGTTTTATGTCATATTTAACACACTAAATATGCACAAAATACCTTTTCTCTATGTTTATCTTTGAACTTCTCTCCATCCCATTTGAATTCTCTGAGTTACCTTACACAGGTAAGAGGTGGAGCAGCTTTAAACAAGACAGATTTATTGCAGCAAACAGGTGGAGAGATAAAGAGTTTAATATGTTATTATTTCACAATATAACTGTATATGTCCCACTGCTTGCACCATCTCACCTTTCTAATCCCATTGCCTTCTTTAGTGTAATTGTGTGTCCTACTTCAGCACAGAGTGGAACTTGGAAACCTTTTCCAAGCTTGTGCTGCTTTATTAGCTTGAAATTTGGAAGCATGAATTTATGACACAACATAAACTCTTCCTGGATACTGGGGACAGCACTATTTGGAATGTTCAAGCTTCATGTAACTTTAGGCAAACACTTGTAAGCTCCTTGTAAAAATAGCATTTTGAGATGGCTGCAGTTAAATAAATCTGAACCTGTTTGTGTTTTGCAGGAGGTGGTGAAAGCAGCATCCTGTTGCACTGCTGTGTAATTGCCCACCTCAACACTTCCTTCCTTTTGACTTGAGCAGGGCTTGTCTGACAGATGATGTTCCATTAGAGCAGGCACTGCAGGGACTGAAAGGGAAAGAGAGCCAATAAATATAGAGAAGTATTTTTCTAAGCTTTCTGCTTACTGAATAAAAGGTTTATTATTGGTTAGTTTGTAATGCCATTTCTTTTCTAGTGGTCTGTGCCACTGAGGTGCTGCCACTGCTCCCAGTCCCTGTCCCTGCCCTGTCCTGTGTGTTCCTCTGAGAGCTTTTGGGACTACTCTGTGAAGCCAAGAAACAAAGTGAAGGATCCCAGGATAAATAACTACCAGGAGCAGCTGGATTCTGGTTCTCACTAATGCCAAATCAAACAAGAAAATCATAGGTTTGCACTTGAAAGGCCAAACAGACTCAGCTTTGGTTTGAGAGATGTGTTCTGAGCTTAAGTGAACAAGCAAAGGCTTCTTTGTTGTCTGCAGCATGTACCTAATTCCAGCCTTGCTGGGAAAAACCCACATCCTACAAGGAGCAGGGAGGCTGTGTTAGTGCAGTTCTTCCAATGTTTGCAGAATTCCTTGGAGCACTTATTCAGCCACAACGTTTTTTGTCCTGCTAAAATATAATGCACTCTACTGTAGTGTAAAAATTCACATTTAAAGAGTACTCAGCCTCTTTTTCTAGAGTTAGGAGTGCTGGGTTTTAGGGGCATGTGCTGACAAGGTGGAAATCCTTTTTGTCTGTTGTATGGCTGGAACTTTACAATTAATACCAAATGATTCCCTGAAAGTCAATGGGTTTGGGTTCTAAATGATACAAAATGAGGTTGAAAAAAAATGTATTATGGGTGAATTATCTTCACAGTGAATTATGGTTGGATTTTACCTTGAGTTCAACCAAATATTTCAAATAACAGAATCACAAGGACTACAGCCCATTTCTGATAACTTTATTTTAAAAAACAGTGTGCTGTTGAACTATTTTTTTTTAAAATTAGACTGAAGAAAAACCCCTTAATTTTTCAGCAGGGCTAGAAACAGTAGCTGCCAAATTGCAAACAGCTCAAGGTCTGAGTGTGTGTGTTTAGAGCTGGGAATGCCCAAAGCTCTGCACTGATCAATTCTGGATGAGAGAAGGGCAGGCACCAGTCTCTCAGCATGAGATTTGCAGAGCTCCTTGCAAGGAGGCTGGAGGAAATGGGTTTTATTTTAAATGTCTTTATATTGAACAGGGTTTTGATTTTGCTCAAGGCTTTAGGGTTATCAGATCCCCAAAACTTTTGGATTAATTCTCTTTTTTTTATGAGCTGAGTTGCAAGAAGGATAAAGTGAAGGAGGGTCACTCTGAAGAAGGTTATTAGTACCTTTGTAGAAATATAAAAGAAATTTGTAAGATTAGGCATCTTTTTTCAGCTCAGGAAAGGAATTTGGATTCCCAAATGAAAGAGTGAAAGTTTAGAGAATAGTTACACACCATTTGGGTGGTGTTTCTTTGGATTTTTGAAAACTGGGTAAAGCCTGGAACTTCTGGGGAGGACCTTGAGTTTTCAGCAGACATAAAATCCAAACCCCAGTGACACAGGTCAGGTTGGACTTAGAAAATTGTGCATCTGTGGCTCTCCCACAGCAATGGGTGCTCAGCAGAGGTACCAGAGGAGGAAACTGATAAGATGATTAATAATGACATTCCTTTCAAAATAGGAAATGCAAGTGATCAACAATTTCCTTGGAACAGCCATGAGTTATATGCTTCTGGGATTGGCTTAAATCACTAAAAATGCTCGGCTTCTACATGAAAAAATACTTGAATGTCTGCTTTTTGGGTTAATAAAAGTCCTCTTAAGCCTCAATTCCATAACCCCTTACTCCTGCACAGAGCTTTTACTTGTGTGAGTAATCCCTTTAATACTCCCAGGACTGAGCACAAGCAGCAGGGTTTGTGGGATTGGGCCTTGGGAGAGCAATATTTTATGTTGGCAGTTTGATGTTGGCTCATCTCCACTAATATGACTTGTCTGTGATCAACCTGCTTTCTAAATATGTTTTATGGTTTGTAACTTGATTGAGCTGTAATATTAGAGAACATAAATAACGTGACAGCAAGGGATGGATAATCCCACATATGTGTTATCTGATGCTAACATACTGTTAATTAACTTCTCTTAGATATTTTGAAGTGAAGCATTTTGGATCCAGACATCAATCTTGGGCAAGAAACTCATTGTCAAGTGTGATGAATAATATCCAATTTTAGTTTTTCCATATGTTTGTCCTAAATATATGCCACAAATCCTGGTATTAAAGGGCAAACATTTGAATTCCTTAAGTAACTGTGTGCTTTTAAAAGTTCCAGTATTTTCTGTGGAGGCTTGAAAGAGAATGATTTAGTTTCACTTCAACATTTTTAGGCATGTTGTATCTTAGGTTCACTGCTTTTCACAAAGAGAAGAGTCTAAAACACTTTGTCAGGGTTAGGGAGAAAGAAATGATTCAGGCTCAGAAACAGGACCTGATTATAAACAAAACTGATTGAAGAAAGAGGCCAACCCCCTAATTCTGTGTTATTGCCGAGGGTTTCATATTGCTGAAGAATCAGGTTGCTAAAACAAAATAATATAAAGAAATGTTCAAGGATTGCTCAAAGCTCTGGTGCTCTCAATGGTAGAGTTTGGCTCGAGTAAAGCAGGAAAATTTATTTCAGAGCCAAAAATTACTTCTTTGGCTGTGACCAGGATTTCCTCTGCCTACCTCTGGGACCTGAAAAGTAGAGGTAGGAAAATCTGATTTTGGAGCCAAGTGTGACTTGTTTAGTTCAAGTCATAATTTACTGTTCTTACCTTGGGGAGCTGAAAATAAAGAGCTCGTTCCGAAATGTTGATAATGGGCAGCTCTGAAGTGCAGGCCCTGAGCTCCCCTGCCCAGAGAGCATTTCTGCACTTCCACCTCTCCACATGCTTTTGATCCTGCTGCAGGAGGGTGAATTAATCATGGAACAGCCAGCAGAAACTTCACCAAAATACAGCAGAAAATGCAGAAAGTCAAACTCTTTCACATCAGCAGATGTGCAAGGCAAATAAGTTCAGTAAGGCTGGGAGTTCTGAGCAGTGGCATTGCTCAGGTTTGCCTTTAATGGGAATTATTTCTGCCATAGGGGGAATATTTCTTTTATTGTTTCCACTATCTTGACTTGTAACACGAAGGAAATCATCACTTCAATTACAATTTTCTGGGCTTTATGTAACTTCATGATACAAAATTTTTGCAGCTCTTTGGCTGCAAAAATTTTCTTTCTTCTTCTCCTGTCTCAAGAAACTGAGATATTTCTATCGTTTCAGAATAATGATGTGTTTCAATATTGAATTTCTGGTCCTTATGGAATTTTTTAAGCCTATATATTCTGTGTTTCTTGAAGGGAGAAAGAATCTTGTGCTACCTAAGTGATTGCTGAAAAAATTAATTTCTTATTTACCATATTCTATGAAAAGCAAGATTTCTAAGAAAATTATTCTTATTTTAACATTTAATTGAATTTAAATTATTATGATGCTTAACCACAGTTGGGAAACTTCCCTTCCACTGTGTTCATTTCATCTTGCCTTTGCATCACTTAAAAATATTTTTTCACTTATTAATAAAGAAATACAGGCAAAGCCAATACAGAAAATGACATTTTATGGGGAGATCGTTGTTGTGTTATATTTAGTAGAAAATTCCTTGTGACATTAAAAAATTTTTAGGGAGAAAAAACTTTTTAATTTCTTTTTTATTCCAGTACTGTGAGAAAAAAATCCAAATAGAAAGTGGGGAGCAGAAAACCATTTCTGGAACTTTCATGGGTGCTGAGATATCTCAAAAGCCTTTTTCTTCCACTTTTCCTCAAATCACAATGATTATTAACAATCCAAGCCATCCACACCCTTCTTGCATCCAGCAGAAAAAGCTTTGAGAGGCAGAATTTGTGGGAGCAGCTGTAAGATGGTGAGGAACACAGGATTCCTGTGGCTGGGGATGGGAATTGTGAGCTCAGGATGACAAGTGAGACAAGAGGATGCCATTCCTGCCCTGCTGCTGCCAGGATAATGCCAATATTGTTGGCCCAAATCACAAACCCATCCCTGAATATATCCCAGAGTGAGATAATCCAGCAAATCCAAACTCCCCCTTTGCCTTCAACAGTTCACTTTCCTACCCAGACAAAAAAAATTCCAAGTGATTTTCTTGTCCTTAGCAAGTAGTGGTGACCTTTGGGTTTCTGCTGTGCTGTCAGAGTGTGTTGGAGCTCTGGGAGTGAAGCTCTCACCGTGGGGATGAGTGACACTCCTGCTCCCCTCAGAGCCCCAGCACCAGTGTTGGACCTCAAGGGAACCTCCTGGATTTCTTTCACTTCTGCTTCACTGGAAATGGATTGGATTTTCTCTGGTTGCATTAGGTTTTAATGAAGTCACTTGTTTGCGGTTCCTGTGAGGCTGAGATGAGTCCTGGGGTGAACGTGCCACGAGCTTTGTCAAAGGGAAAACTCCCAGATCTGGGGATGCCACAGGGTGGAGCTGACAATACCAAAAGTGTTCAGTGCTTGTAGCATTCCATAATCTCCCCACCTCTGTCAGACTGGGATTCAGAGTGAGAATACTGGGAAGGATTTGTACCTGGTGTGCTCAGGATGAGAGGAATTGAGCTCTGCACAAAGCAGGAGGGGCTGCTGGGCTGCTCTGGAGGTGCAACTTCTGATGGACAGGGCTTTGCCTTTGGCTGATTTGCCTTTACCTTGAATCCATACCTCACATTTAAGCTTTTGGGTTATGGGGAAACAAACCAGCAGTGTTTTCCCCTATGTGGCCATTCTTTCTCTCTAATTTTGATTATATCTCCATTCACACTGTTCAATCCCAATATCTTTCCATGTCCCCTTGTGAGACAGAGCAAGTCTGAGATCTGGATTGCTTCCTATTTTTATTCAGTGTTATCCAAGGAAGGCAGTTTTGATAAGTGCACAATAAGGAATTTTCAGGCAAAAAAGATCCATCTCTGTGTAACAGCATCCTGCTGATAATTGAGCAATACAAATATTGATCATGTCTCATTCACAGTTTGGGGGGGATTTATAAGGAAATGCAGTATTTATACATGAAAATAAAAGTGTTATATTTGTGTCTAGTGACCTTATTTAGTTATGTGAACTCATTAGAATGACCTTAGTAAATTATTGTAACCGACAGAACCTAGTTTGGTAAAATTCAGCTAATAAGAATTTTTCTAATTCCATATTATTTATGTATTAACGCTGCACTTGGAATGCTTGGAACATTCAAAGATAAAATCCTGCCATAATATCCCTTTCCTGTGGGTTAATAAATGGAAATATTGTGTTTAGAGTGGGTCTGTGAGGGGTGAGGGTGTTTGAAGCTTGTTCTGTGACTCACCCAGGTCTTTACATGTTTGCATTATTTGTCTTAAACCTCCCAGCCCTTGTTACTGCTTTTGAAGTGAGTGAAATGCTGCACTGTTCAATGCTGCTTCTCTTGAAGAATTTTCAGATGTAAAAGAAAAGAAATGGGTTTTCATGTCTTAACTTCCCTGAGCTCACAAACTTTTATGGTTCCTTGGCATTCGTCAGGAGGAAAGTAGATGGCAAGTGTGTTCCTGAAAAATTCTAATTATTGCTATTTCAGGTGGAAGAGAGACTCTAAGTGGACACATGAGATTTTTAGGACTGGAGATTTGCTTAAAAAACATTTTTATGTCTTTCTGGGGATGGAAGTGGGGAGTGACCACCTGGTATTTTTTCTGCTTGTTTGTTTTTAAGACGTGGGGAATTAGTAGATGTTAAACATGAACGTGTCCTTAAAAATTTCTTTTGGATGATGTGAGCAATAGTCTTTGTTTTCATTACTATTTTTCCTCTCATAAAACCAGAGAAAAAAGTTAGTGGGATGGCAGAAAACATTTCTATCCATTTTCTGGTTTTTCTTTCCATGGAGGAGAGTGCTGGGGAGGGAAGGGCAGGAGCTGGTCCAGGTGTGGATGTGCCACCTCCACCTGTCCGGGCAGTGACACAGCCCCAGTGACATTGGCCTTTCTTTCCCAGCTCTTTTCTCTTCCTTTAACCTACCACAGCAAATAGGAGGCAGTTGGAGATGTTTGGGAGGTGATGTCCTGTCAAAGAATAGGCCTGACTTGTTAAACAAAAATAATTCCAAACTGTTACTTATATTTGTTCTTAAAAAGCAAAGTTTGCTTTTGGTTCAGTGAAGTCATACATTAAAAACACCCTTCAAAACTTTGCCAGATGAAGTAAAACCAAACACAGTTCATTTTGCTGGTTTAAATTGCACAGAATAAACAAATGGGCTTAGCCCATTCAGCCTTCGTGTTGTGGTACTGGCAGGGATAAATCAGTTTACAGTGTTCTGATTGGTTTTTCTTTAGGAATAATTAGTCCATAAGAGTTAATCAGTTTACAGTATTCTGATTGGTTTTTCTTTAGAAATAATTAGTCCATAATAGATTGATATTTGTGTACCTTGCTGCTAAATACTGTTTGTTCATTCTGAATAAACATGTTTCAGCCTGGTGTGTTGCTAAAAGGCTGCAGATCCTGTGTGGGAATTTGCAGGTTATTTTGGGAGTCAAAACCAAGCTGTAGTTTTTGAGTTCCTCTTCTCAGCTTTGTGCCATGAACTAACTCATGTAACCCATGGTCAACACAGTATAAATCAATTTATATCCTGAATAAGTCTGAGTTTCTTCAGGTGAAGGAATATCGCCACAGGTAACTTATTTTAAAATCTAATGTAACAAATGCCATTTAACATTGTTGCCATTGGAGAAGAACCTCTATTGCTAAATCTGTTTGAAAAATACACTCGAGTTGCAGCACAAACTGCCTCCAAGTATCTTCCCAAGCCTTTAAAAAAAAATAAATTGTTCATGGCATTTATCATTTTTCACTGCTGTTTCCCAGTTCATGTTGCAGAGTGAGAGATGTGGAGCTAATTAAGCATTAAAAGCAGGAGAGCTGTGCAGGTGGAACGTGGGGAGATTGGAGTGAACGTGGCTGTGCCCGTGACCTCCCAGACAGATCAAAGCCTAATCTGGGTGACAGCTACAGGATGGCAGAGCTTGCCAGGGGCCTTGTGCAGCTCTTTGTCTGCAAATCCTGCCCCAGAGCTGGGAGGATGTTTTTAAGGATGAACAGGTAAAAGTAAAAGGCTGTCTTTTGACATTTTAACTAATCCCTTCTAGCCTGTGCTTTCCTGCACATTGTGGATATTTGCTAGCAGGAGGCACTGGCTTTTTCACATATGTAACATGTCAGCTTGAATCTGGCCTGGGATTGATGGGGGGGAATGCAGCAGTTCCACAATGAAATAGATTCTGATTGCATTAAAATGACAGGCCCTGGCCTTTTACCTGCAGCAGCCTCCCCCTGCAAACTGAACTCGCAGCAACGCAGGTTGGCATCGTCCCTGCTGAGGCAGGAGCACTGCAGGGACAAAATAAAATGGGTATTTTTCTGGTAACCCCTTTAAAATTAATATATGGAAGTGTTCGAGATAGGTTACACATTTAGAGCAAAGGATTTGGATTAAAAATCCCCCCAAACTCATGGGGTTTTATATTAAAAAATGGGGTTTATAGAGTTTGAGCAATGAAATGTCACTGGTGGTGTGCTGTGCATACAAGCAATAAACTTGACAACACTGACATGTATTAGAAGAATGTGGAAATAATGTATTTTATTTTAGATGATCTGACTGGTTTGCATTTTCCTGCTGTGTCAGTGAGTTTATATGACATATTAAAAAATATATGACATATATAAAAATAATGTCATTTTCCAGCATAAGACACGGGAGCTGTTACTCCAACACTGTTTGCACTATCTGCTGGCAAAATGAGGGGCTGATAAACCTCCATGTGTTCCAAATGGCCAAAATCTTACTGATAACAAAATTCTTCAAAAAAATAAATCATTATAAAACTGACCAGAACTAGAAGACAAATGCTAAAAAACACACACATGAGTATATTGTCAATGGTTATGTTTGAAAGGCTTCAGTGAACTTTTCCAACATCATTCCTCATTTCCAAAGGTGAGCAGTACCCTTTTCTTTCTCCAGGTAGTATTTCAGTTTGTAGAAATGCACAGATAAAGCCAAGTTCCTTTTTAAGGAATGGTTTAATGTTCATAAACCATTCAGAAGAAATCATCTTCTGTTTGGAAAATTACAAAAGGAAACCTCACATGCCAGTCAGTAAATTCTGAGTGACTGGAACAAATATTAAATCTGTGAAATCAAACTGAATTTACTTTCTGGCTGTAAAGATTGAATTTGTAAATTTGACAGGCAATTTAAAGGGCATAAGTACATAAAATAAAATTTCTTATCCAAATGCAAGTTGAAAGTTACCTGTCAGAAGAGGTTAGAAGTCTGCTGTTTTCTCTCCTGAAGCGTGTCCTTTCACTTGTCAGTTTAGAAAGGTTAATACTCTACAAAAGAGCAACAGAAAGACCCTTTTTGGTGTAGTTTTGTGCTTGTTTTTAAAAAAATAAATTCAGTTCCCCTCGCTGAATAATAATAATAAATCCTTTTGATATAAAGGATGTTCTGATGCCAATTCACAGCAGGCAGTGTGTGTGTGGTTCTCCATGGGGTTGGGAAGGGCAGGCAGGGCATTTCTTGGGCAGCTCATTCCAGGTTTTGAAGCATCAGGGATGTGTTTTTAAAAAGGGGAAAAGGGGTTTTCCTGCCTGATCTCCCCATGTTCTCCAGTGAAACATTTCCAAACCTCAGGAGGTGATGCCCAGCTGGGAATTTTGCTTGGTGTCTCACTCCTGGTCCTTGGGAGAGGCCCCTCTATCTCTAAATTTCTTTTGCAGCTTCTGTAGAGGAAGAAAAGTTGGATTTGCTCAACCCTCACTTGGGAAAGGCAGGGTCTGGTCCCAGCTCTGGATGAGGTTTTGTGATGAAGGGAAGGATGGAGAGAACTCCAGTGGGGCATTTCCTTTTGGAAGAGCCAATAAATCTGGAGTCCATCTCCCTGTACCTGCTTTGGGGATTTTTCACCTGTCTGAACAGTTTATCCTTCACTCTCTGGCGCAGAGATTTGGATGAGTGTGTGCTGCTCATGTCAATACATTTGAATTATTGGAACAGGTCACAGCTAAGGGCAATTTTAGAAGCCAGAATTGGCTAGTGTACAAAATATAGAGTGGAAACACTGAAGCACAATTTATATATTCTCTTATTTAATCAATGTTTGCTTGTTTTCCCCTTTTAGAGTATCTCCTTTTCAACAGCATTAATAAACCAAGTATTTTATGGTTTCTTTCTTAGGTTGAATTAAAGAGGAAGTACAATGACCAGCACAAAAGTACAAGAGGCCTTTTATCAGGGAGTCAGTGGTATGAAATTCAAGCTTACAGAGCTCTCAACCAAGCCCTGGGAAGGTGAGATAAACATAACTAAAACTTGTAATATATAAATTTGTAGAACTTTTTTTTTAGGGAGATCTTTAAGGATTTATTCCCCACTTTTAGCACAAAGGGATAAATAAGGCCAAACCTCTCATACTGTAAATTTTGTCTCTTGAGCTGCTCTGTGCTGACAACTCTCTGTTTTTCAGCCTGTTGTGCACTTGAGCATTGTTATAATTCAGAGGGTTTTTTTTTTTACATTCACTTCAATTTAGTTGAAGTTTCATTGCTCGTAGTTCGGATATACAGGAAAAAAATAAGCACAAGCAAAGACAAATATTTCTGGAGCTTTAAAGCAAGTGAAATCCTTAGGAGTTTTCCAATGCACTAATTGTTCACACTCTCAGTGGGCTCAGAACAGTTGTTTGATATTTAGCCTACAAGTATTTTTGAAAGGGAGAAATAGCAGTGGGGTTTTTTCAGACCTTTGCAAAAGGTCAATTCAATTATTGTGCTCACTGATCTCTTCCCAGATTTAGAAGAAGTGGTATAGCTTCCCTTTCCTAGATGGAAAAATTCCCCCAAATGTTAATATCAGGGTAGAATTAATTCAGCCTCCTTTAACAAAATTTATCATATAAATAAAGATTAGAACTGTCATCCATCTCTCTCAGAGGTGCCTCTGTCATGGATACAGAGCCACAGAAACAGCAGCTGGAAAACTCTTCTTATTTGAATTAGTCCTAATGCAAATGTGATGACATAAATGAAGGCTTAGAGAGAGAAAATTGAGAGAAATTGTAACATTAGGAAATCTCATTGTGGATTCTTGTTGTTACAGGCCTGATTTCATGAATTGCTCTTTGGAACAGAAGAGCATTAATTAAACAAAGGTTAAAAAACCTCTCGATTATGGAATACCAGTAGTGAAATAATAACTGTGAAATCAGCTTGAACTTAAATCAAGTTTTAGTGACAATTATTTATAGTTTAATTTATCATTTGGATGGTCTAAACTTAAATGGAGAAAATAGTGGCATAAATGTACAAATTCGTTATAAAACCACGAGCCAAACCTTGCAAACCTGAGTTGTGGGGAAGGATTTTGATAAAACCAGAATATTCCTCCAAGCTGGCAGAAAGCTCTATAACATTTGCCCTGCCCAGATAAGAGTGGAAAACAAATGGTTTGATTGACCAGTGAATATTTGTGTGGTGTATTTTTAATTTACCTCTTTTCATGGAAATTCAACAGCTGAAGGAAAGTGGAGCTTCCCTGACACCCGTAACAATTTTTCGTGCCTACAGTAGAAGAGCAGAATTCCTGTCTAATTTTGCATATTCCAGCTAACTCAGGGCAATCCCTGTTTCCTAATTCCCACAGATTTATTGCTGTGTGCTCTCTAATTTCATAAAAACTCTTTTTTCACCTCACTTTCAGGTGTATAAGGCACAGGAATGACTGGGGGGCTCTCATTTTAGTCGACGACCGCTTCAGGAACAACCCCAATAAATACATAACTGGTAAGAGGTGAAAATCTTTTGGGGAAACTTCCTAATGTTGAAAAAATACCGAAAGGTCTGAATTGCAGAAATGTGGTTGTACAAATCCAGGTGAGTAGGAAGGGTCAGAATGGGCCATGGCCATGGAACAGAAAGGGAACTTCTGAATATTCACTATACAACAAGGATTTTCTGTTTGTGGTTTTGTACTGGGTAGAAATAAACGCAGATGAAATGAAACAGGTTCTGCACACGACCCTTAAATAAAATAAAAATTAGAAAAGAAACTGCTTGGGAATGTTTTTTTACCTTTGTTCCTGCCCTTTTTGCTGGGCAGAGCTGAGCTCAGCAGCCCATGCTGGGCTTAGTCAGCAGGTGGAGCTCAGCTGCTGCAGTTGAGTCCAGCTCCTTCTCTGATGTATTTGTACTAAAAATGCATCCAAATTATGGTAGTAAACACAAGGAATTCATAGAGGAGCACAAAAAATCCATATGTTCAAGACTTGGTAAGATTTCTTTCTCTAAAAAAGTAAAACTTCACAGAAGAGTGAAATTCTCTGTTGTTGTTTGGGGCTTTTTCTTGTGTTTTTCATTTTTTAATTGATATTCAAAGAATATTTAAATGGGTTCAAAAATGGTTTCTAAAATCGAGGCAGTCAGTTTTTACTTGACCCCTTTAGTGTCATCTAAAAAGCTGTTATGGAAGAAAGAAATGGTAAATAAGAATTTTAAATATCATTTTGATAGGAGCAGGTTATAATAAAACCTGTGGTTGTAGAACAGTTGTGATTATGAATTTCTGTTAATTAATCTGGCACAAAGTTGTAAAAGCTTTATTATATTCAAATCTTTATCAGACCCTCTTAATATGATAATAAAGTACTCTGTGTAAGGTGCTTTTAAATAATTTGTGATAAGAAACAGGATGAACACCCAGGCATCAAAGAAATATAATGAAGTTTGTGCAAGGCAGCAATTTGAACCTAAAAAGAAATACGGGCAAAACCAATACAGAAAATGACATTTTATGGGGAGATCGTTGTTGTGTTATATTTAGTAGAAAATTCTCTGTGAAGTTAAGATTTTTTTAGGGAGAGAAGACTTTTAATTTCTTCTTTATTCCAGTACTGTGAGAAAAAATTCCAAATAGAAAGTGGGGAAAGTGAAAATGGGAAAGGCTCTTAATACAAAAAGAAGGATATTTTTAATTTGCCGCCATTGAATAAATCAAGTTCCCAGCCCTGGAAAAGAGGAATTGTTGTAGCTTCTTGAGCAAATCCTTAAAATCTTTGGGACTCTACCTACAGAGGAATATTTGCACTGTTGGGGTGCTGTTTAGTGATGTGAAACACAGTATTGTGTGCAGTTATCTCACAGTGAGGTGTCTCTTTCCCCCCAGGACTGTCCAAGTGGATCCGGCAGCAGCTGCGGCACCACGGGAGCTTTGGCAGCGCCCTGGAGTCGCTGCACGCCTTCGTCCTCAGGAACCAGCAGGGTGGGGATCCCCCCTCAGAGCTCAGCCCTGCACACCCCAGGCTCCTCTCACAGGGCTCCCAGCAAGAGCCCACCCTTCCTCTGTCCCCAGCTGTTCAAAGTCAGGAGCAAAATTTGGGCTCAGAAGTGGATTGTGCTGCAGCCGGCAGCTCGGTTGGTGCCGCGGCGCGGGATCGGCCAAGTGACAGCATGGCAACAGTGAAACAAAGTATGTGCATTTCCACTGCCAGTTTCAAATAGTGTGTTCATTTCCACTGGCAATTTCACATGGGGAGTTGCATCTTTTTTTTTTTTTTTTGAAGAAAGAAATGGTTTTATAAAATTGCAGAAGTGCTATAGTGGAAAATGATAATTATTCACAAATGTGGAGGAGCCGTGCTCAACAGACTGAAATTAATTCTCCTTCCATCTGGTTGTCTTAAAAGAATAATCTTTGATAAGTTTATAGTGCAATCAAAAATGTTTTCATTTTAATTTCTTTTTCCATTGAACAACATGAAGATAATTTAAAATATATTTGAAACACATCAAGATGAACATTTATTGTAAGTTGAGCCCTGGTTCATGCCACATCTGTTGTTTAGACATTGCTGTGAGACACCTTCCAGTGATCTCTTCTAGGTCCAGCTTCACAAGTAAAAGCCATCCCTAAATTTTAGGAAAGGTTCTGATTTCATTTCAGTCAAGAAAGGTGAATAAGATAAGAGCACAATATAAAAGATTATTACAAATTTCAAATCCAGCCATATTCTACCTTTATATGCCTGTTAATTTATTCATTTAATTAAGACAATTCATGTGCTAAGATAGTTACAACATCTGGGCTTTTGTTTGTGTTATTGTTTTTAATGAATGCTGTAAAATCACTGTAAACCTTCTAAAACAGTGGTAATTGTGATGTGCTAAACATGCTGTAAATCAGATACAACTCATTTATATTTTGTGATTTGTCACAGGTGACCAGAAAGTTGATGTAGAGAGCCATTCTCACCATGCAAAACAGAGAAGGAAACACATGGACTGCACCCCCCAAATGCCAGCAATTAAAACAGAGGCAGAAAAAATGAATGGTTGGACCAATGCTGATGTTGTGGAAGAGATTTGCTGCTCTGAACCACTGACTTCAACTCCTGTAGCCAAGAACTGCAGGGCCACAGGCAGCAGGCAGGAGCCTGTGGACAGCCCTAGTGACCTTATTGATCATTTAAACCAATGCCAATCATCATTGATTGCAGAGCATGAGCCAAGTTGGCCAGAATCATGTTTGGAAACAGCTCAATTTTCAGTTAAAAATGCTGAGGCTCCAGTTGCTGAAGAAGATCCTGGGAGAGAGTTCCCCTCAGCAGCAGAGAGAGCTGAGCCTGCAGCATTAAATGTGGATGAGGATGAGGATGAAAGCATTTACTTCACTCCAGAGCTCTATGATGATGCAGAGCCAGAGGAACAGAGGACTGAAGCCCCACTCCCAGCCCGCTGCAGCCCTGGGCATTGGGTGGAATGTGAGAACTCCACAGTCCCTGCTGAGTTTTCTGCCCCCAACACCTCAGAACCACAGAATGGGACTGAAAAAGCTGAGGCTGGCAGAAATCCCCCTGGAATTCTGGAGGATGTGAGGAGCAGGGACAGTGCAGTTGGTGCTGTAGAGGTGGCAGGTGCGGCAGGAGCAGAGCAGGGAGGATCTCAGGAGATGGACACCCCTAAAAGGAAACTCAGCCTTTCCAGATCCAGAAATAAAGGTGTGTCATCCTTTCTGCTGGGCAATAGTGGCATCTGGTGACAGTTTCTGTGGGGATTGTGGTGAGCAGCCCTCAAAACACCACAGGGCTGCTGCACCTTCCTTGTCCTCATGCAACAAAAGCTGCCCTCAGGCTCCATTTCTCGTTATATTTCTGGGGTTTTCACTGGGAGAGTTTTGCAATGTGCAGTTTTCTAGAGATAAAATGGAGATTCTTCATCCTGAGTTCATGGCTAAAGGACATCATGGCTGGAAATTGTGAATAGAAACACAACTAGGATCTGACTTATTAATTATTGGTTTATCCATTACAGATTTAAATAATCCACCATTAAATACAGTCAAATAATTGGGTTTTTCCTCAGAAAGCAAAATACCCATTTAACCAAATTATGGTTTTGTGCATTTGTTGGATTGGAGTTTTTTAGGAAAACACTTAGAAGAGTGTCTTTGCAGATCAAGTCATAGATAGATTGAGCCTAAATACAAAACAGGTGTATTCTTCAGTACTTTGATTCCTTCCAGTTTCTTACATCAAAATCTCCAGCAGGAGCTGTGCACATTTTGATATTTGATGAAGATAAGAAGCTTCTACAGAGAAAAAAAATTGATGTTTCTTTAAATTTTCCTTTTGTGATAGGATCTCATTTCTCTTGGTTGGATTCTGTGTTTATTCATGTCAAAACCTGTTCTCATTTGTATGTCCTACGAGCACTTTTTACATGTAACATATAAAATGTAAATTGTACACAAAGCTCTTTGAATCTTGCCCAGTCTATTTTTTTTTTAAGTATTTTAATGTTTCTTTCATTTGCTGCAATGAAAACAGCCAGGATTTTTCTGTAATAAAACATGCTGACTTTTCAAGGAAAGATTGTTCATTGCCATCCTACATTCATATGAAGATACTGGATTGTTGCAAGGATTGGTTCATAGGTATTGATATTTTTTTGCTTGAGAGTAGAAATGAAATTATTAACTGGTTAATTTCCATAGCAGTTGATCTAAATAACATTTTTGATCCATCTCTCCAGAGCTGTGAATATGCTCATATCAATAGGATTTAAATTATGCCCTTTCTTTACACAACAAATTCATCTTTATGAAACTGGACACTGCAAGAATGGGAAGAACATTTCATTTCTTTAACTGGCAGTATTTGGCATAAGGCATTTGGTTCAATTTTTGCAATATCGATGATCAGGTTTCCTTGGTTTAAGTGTCCTGGATTTCACTAACGGATTTGATTTAGTTAATGGGGCAGAAATTCCAGTATTGAAAAAGAGAAATATTCTTAATTTCTCTGTAAGTAATGCTGGAGTTGCTGTTGGTCCCTGGCCTCTGGAACTGCCCTGGCAGGTGCTTTGCAGCCACATTCCTCAGTTTCCCTGAATCTTCTGCCCCAAACCACTTGGTGCAGTTTTTTTGTGTGTCTGAACAGATCACAGAAATCACTTAAGCTTTGTGACTTGTCTGCTCATCCAGTGGCCCACAGCCTCTTATTTGTCTTTTCAGGAGATTTGTCTGTCTTTAAATCCATAATATTAAAAAAGAAGAAGAAGAAAATCCACCTCCTTTTCCTTCTCTAGGACAGATTGTTCCTTTCTTGAGCTTGTGGTGCCTCTTCCTTTGATCAGAAATCCTTTCAGGCAAAGGCCTGAAAGTGTCAAATCACACTCATTTCAACTTTCTATCAAATTAACCAATATTTCTAAAACATGTCTTGAAACATTGGCACTTGATATTCTGATTTCTTGGAAAAAACTCTCCCCTAAAAACTCAAATCAACAGGTGGATCAAACCCCTTTGTGTTCTGCTGGGTTTGGAAGGTAAGGGGTGGACTGTTCATTTGGTGTAAATTCATTCTTCGTTTGTCTTTTTATTTAATAACTGTGTTATGTGGTATTTTAGAGGTAAAAAATATTCTTTACAGGTAATATATTTATGGTAGTTCTCAGAATTAAATGCAGACTGAAGGGAAGTCAATATACTGAATTTCTTACAATTATTTATTTGGATTTATCACACCTATTGAGGCTAAAATACTAAAAATGCTTTTCCTACTTTGATATAATAGCTCAGTATAACCTCTGTTGCCTAAAGTAACACCAGAATGTTGAATTTATTCAAGGATTGAAAGTTCAGAGGAGATGCAGGAGAAGGAAAGCTGCCCTTAGGCAAAGTGGCTCCTCCCGAGAGAGAAAGGTACCACATCCATGGATTAAATATCTGTTCTGAGTGTTAAGGTGCAAGGGAATTAAGAATAATTTATTGTATCATTTTTCCAGTGAAATAATACAATGAAATCATTTCTTCCTGATATACAGAGCTCTGCTTTACACACTCACTACCTTTGTTTCTCATGGGAAACAACACCTAAAGCACCAACCATCCCATCCCAGGCTCCTCTGCAGAAATTCCCAACAAATTGACAGCCTACAGTGTCACAGGCTATAAAATCCCTCCTATTTTATATAACAGTGTTTCTATTTAAGTAAGATTAAGCATTTTTACCATTGTGTATATTGAATTATTAACTGATATAAATGATTCCCATCGACTCAGATTCCTTTGAGTATTTCAAGTACTGTATTTCTCTGAAGCAGTTTGGATAGATTTAATTCGATTTATGTTTAAATCTGCTTCAATCTGCATAGTTACTATATTCATGCATTTGTGCATTGCCTTGTTAGAAGGAAACACACAGCCAGCCTTGCAGGAAAGGACTTCACTGTGTTGTCTGTGGAGCTGAAATCCTGCCCAAAGCACAGGGTAAGATCAGTTCTTTCATGGCCAAGGATGGGATTTCTCATCCACCCTTTTTGCTTCCCCAGTTTTGGGTGCTGGAGGGATATTTTAGAATTATTGGTTCATTTCTCCACTGGATTTGGTATCAGGATAAATGAGACCTGCAGGAAGGTTTTGAGAGGAAAGAAGGGAAGTTGTGACAAGAACAATTATTTAAAATAAATTATTTGTTTCTGGCAGTTTTCTTGATTCAGTGCTCCTACCACACTGACCTGTCTTGAGCTTAAATCTAATATTTCAGAGTTAACTAAAGGCAACTTCTCCTGCCTTTATGGGGGGCTGGAAGGAATTATTTGGAGCATAGTGGTTCATTCATTGGGGTTTGTTCCTTCTCAGGCTTAGGTGTTAATTTGCTACCAGTTGCTGTGAGAAGTTTGGCAATACCTTGGCACAGTAACTCAGTGAATCCAGGGCCTGTTTGCATGAAAATATCAAAAATCTGACTGAAAATCCGGATAATTCACTGCTCTTCTTCAATGTCTAACCTACCTTGTGTTAATTTGGTTTTAGTCTGTTGTGACACATTGTTCAAAGTGGGGATGAGCTGCTTTTGGAAATTCTTTGTGGTTTTGTGAGACATTTTAATTTGGGAATGTCTAAAGGCTGATAAAAATAACAGCAACTCTATTTTTTTAAAATAAGCTTCATCTTCAGGCCACTGGGCCATGTGTGATAATGACCTAATTACAAGATACTCTCATCAGTTACAAGCAGAAACAATTAGAGATGCTTCATGCTCAGACAGGCTGGATGTGATGAAACCAAGGAAGGATAAATCTCTCCAGCAAACCAAACCTGTGCCTGAGAGAGAATGGAAAATATTCCATTTTCTGCACCTATTAAAAGCAGGCCAGTTAGAAAAGTCCACACTGGGCAGGCCCAGGTTGTGGAGGCACTTCTTGCCTCCCTGTTTTCCCAAAAGAACCTTTAAGATTTGGGTGATCTCATCAGGAACCTTTCATTCACTCCCTGAATTTATCGGTATCATCATATTCCCAGTGCAGAACCTGTGAAATGTAACCACAGTGCTCAGGAGAAGCATCCTGAGGTACAGGAATGTCTGCACTTACCAGGGTGGCTGTTGTCAGCAAGTTTTATGTTGTTTAAATGGAATCTCAGATGCCAGTTGATTGAGGAAAGTTAAAAAACCTGAAAATGAAAAAAATAAATGGCTTTATTCAAAGTGGATTCAAGCTCACCGGTCGATTTGGGAGTAATAACAAGGGGAAAATTATCTGTTGAAAAGTAAATTTTGGACACATTAAAAATTTTTAAAGAAGGCCTTCTTCCAAGGGCCATTTACAGCAATAGAAGTCTTTTCAGTGCCTGCAGTGGGTATTGGATCAGGGCCTAAATTCCCATCTTGTAAATGTGGAAAGTTTGCAGCGTGGTTGAACAGTACTGTATTCAAAACCATGTGTGTATATAAGTCTTACACCCCACTTTTTAAATTATAGGAATTTTGAGAAAAGCTTGCTACAGTAATAGTGAGCTGCAAATAATCTGGAAACTCTTCAGAAATGCCAATATAAGAAGCAAAGAATCCATTAATCATTGTAAGTGTAAACTAGAGGCCGTTTCAGAAGACGATAATGTCATGTTGGTCATCTCAGATGCTGCAAGTCTTGGTCACCTTAAAGAAACTTTGAAGGTTTATCAGATGCCAGTGGAAGGTAAATTCTCACTGATAAATACCAGTTAACATTTGTCAAGCCCTTTTGCTTTAAATTAAATTAAATTAAATTAAATACCATTCACAACATTGAGACTCCTCCCTTGAACCTTTTGGGAAGCTCATGGAGAGATTTTCCCTCCTCAAAGCTCTGTGGGCTCTGCACATTTAACAAACACTGAAGATGAGCCTCGGTGTCCCCTGCACTCCCAGATTCATTGGGCCTTTCATAACATCCTGATGAAGAATTAAAGAAAAGGATAATGAGAAGAGAAATTCCATTTCTCACAAGTGAAAATCCATGAATTGGCCACGTGTACCCTGTGGTTAAAGCAGAAACCATTCCAGGTGTCAGCCCATGGAATGTGCAACCCTTTGGTTCTTCGGATGACAGAGACCAAAATAAAGTATTTTATTTCGTATGTGGCCAATTCTGTTTCCCATCCAGTGCTGTGAGGATGGCACAATTAATGAGATGTGATTTTTGCTATGATTTTTAGAAGGGATTACTGAGCATTCTTTACCATCTTCCTGACATTTTGAAATGTGAAATGCAGCTGACAAAATGACTTTTATCTCTTAAAAAAAATCTCTCTTGATTCCTATATAAACCACTTTTTCTTTCTTTTTGAAAGACCTGGATGGCAGTTTGTCTTTAAATGCTGTTTGGAATGAGAAGGAATCTTCTCTGATGAGTTACTTGCAGTGCAGGAGCTGTGTCCTTCAGTCCATTTCTCCAAGTCCTTTGATAGGAGCTGAGGTTACTCATTTCACTAATAAAGTGCAGTCATGGGTAAGTCAGATCAGTTTATTTTGTCTAATAAAATGATCATGGAATGATTTGTACAGGAAATATTAAAATACTGTTTTTGTAAAAGGCAGAATGAATCTCTATCTAGATAATTTTATATGATTTATCTGATTTCTACCACAGAGACTTAAAATGATAGTTAAGAACTGAGTTCAGGTCACTGAATATATTTGTCTATACCTAATTTGTTGCAATGTCTGTGTTATTACATCTGAGAAGGGATAGGAAAATAGCAGCCATCCATGTCTTTCATGAAAGGAAAACCAGAACAAAACATATTTACACAAGTGCTGTAGACTTGAATTTTCAGCCATGTAGTTTTCTGTTAGTTTTGGCACTGAAAAGGAAGAAGTTAATCAGCCCCTGAAGGACGAACATGGACACGGTTTAATGGAGTCAACAAGAAGAAATATATTTATGGGTATTGTATTTCAGTGTGAGCAAACTGAATTCTCAATAGGACCCTTTGAAATTTTAGATGAGAAAACTCTGTATTTTTCTCTTAGAAGTGGAGGGTGAGGCTCCATCCTGAGTGATCTGTGCAGGTAAGCCCAGGGCACCTCTGCCTTCCCTGCATTTTCCTTTTATTCCATGGATAGAAATACAGTTGAGTTTAATGAGAATTTTCTGAGATTGAATCTTTGCCAAAAGCTGAATATGATCCTCATGTTTTGGCCTGTGTTGTGTCATTATCAGCTGTCCAAGCTGTTTGAAATGCAGAGTGGGACAGTGTGGTGATGGGACAATTCATTATTTGCCATGAATTGTGGGATTTCAAACACCACCATGAAGATTTTGTGGCATTTCTAGCATTCATTTTGTATCAGACATAATGAAATGTTCCACTGAGGGAATTCATGCTGGCAGAATATGAAAGAAGGGGATCCTCAGAGGTAGAATGAGTTGATTTTTTATCATCTGAACATTTTGTGGCTCTTCCATCCCATCAGGTGTAAATATGGGATCAGCTGGGTTTAGCTTAAAAATGTAAAACAGTCCAGTGTTTTCTTTTCAGCCCACCTGTAGATTGAACTTCTGGGATTTTTTAGCTAAAAATACTCTGTTAACTCCTGCAGATTTTCTGAATCAGTCTCTTCCTTTCCCATTCTTCCCTGTTACTCTTTCTCTACCCACTGGAAAGAAACCTCAGGACCTTGTAGACCTGCAAGAGGCTCAACCCCCCCACCAGGTCTGGCTTTGGGGAGTCATTGTGAGAGCTCGTGCCTTTGGGAGAGACACATCTAATCCCTTAATGCATGGCTTTGTTTCTGCAGAGGCTTGGGGGTGAAAAAATATCCCATCATCTTCCACAGAGCTGGAAAACCTTCTCTGCTTTGGATCTAACCATGTCTAGGTGTAGATTAATGTGCCAGGTGACTTGGATGTGGGATTTGAGGGGAGGAGGAAGGGAACCACTATCTTTTTTTTTTGGTTCGTTTTTTGATTTTGTGTGTGAAAATAATGATATTTTTTTTACAAAGGTAGGATGGGCTGGGAGTGAATGATGCTAGAGGTAAATACAGCTTTAATTTTGTCACCTCCTTGTTCTAAATCCACTGGCTGTTGTTGTCTTGTAATTGGGGATATATTCATGTAAATGAAGGCACACAGAATGAATCCAAGGAGTTGAAAATGATGATTTATTATGTGCTATCATTTACCAGAGCAAACACAGATGCATTCAAGTGAAGAAGCTGTGCTCCAGTCAGTCTCAGCTCCCAGTTCTATACTCTTGAATCCAAGCTCCTGCTGTTGCTGAGCAATATATTTGTGGAGATAAAATCAACATTAGAGTTTCTATTGCTGCCCACCCTGTGGTAAATCATGTTCATTGTCATGAGGCATCGTGTGTCATCTTAAATTGCTTCGTGTCGTGTGCTGGCTATAAATCAAGTACAGTTGGTTCTGGAAGGCAAGGAATTGTTCATTTAATAGAAATCACATTGCTCCAGCAAAGCAAGCTTAAAATAGAATCCCTGGATTTAAGAGCTGTTATTTACTCCTAGATTTGGTCACTCTTTAAAGAGGTTACACTGTATTCTTGTGACTTAAATTTGAGGTGGGGTGCATTTTTTTAACCTCCTTTTTTATTTCAGTTGAAAATTAGATGTATAAATTTACTGCTACATTTCTGCAAATTCAATCTCATCCTGTGTTCCCCATTGACCTAGAAACCTCCATTGACATTAATCGGTGGCTTATAAATTATTATTATTATTTTGTGTTGCTTAAAACGCCCTAAATAATTGTATATTCCTCTCTGGGAACAGAATTGTGTTTTTGAAATGGAATAGGAGGCAGCACTTTGGAATTAGAGAGAATATTTTGTTGGCACAAAAATGTAGGGGATGCTTTAAGATGTAGCTCAGCTTATGTTCTAAATCACCCCTCATAGGCTAAAAGGCGAACGAAACCCACAATTAAAATTTTAAACTTATTAAGGCAGTTGTTGCTCTCACTGATTAGACAGTCAGCTGGTGAGACAGTAGCTTTTTATATAACAGGATATTGTTTTGTCCAGCACGTTACCACATTTGGCAAACTTTTTTATCTTAATGCGCCTATCGGGAATTCCAGTCTGACCTCAATCTGAGTAAAGCCTCGGAGGGGCCGGAGCGGAGCTGGCGGGAGGTGCCAGGGCCCTGCTCCCAGACTGTATATTTGTTATCACATGTTAATCAGATTCATCATTCTGTTTAATAAAGATTTCAGCTGCCACGCGAATGCATAATCGGCTATGTCTGAGTGCCCGTCTTTTGTCTCGAGCAGATTGCTCAAACTGTATTAAGCATCATTAGACAAAAATGACCACCTTATTAATTTGTCCTTTCGGTGTTTTCCAGCAGATTGGGCCTCATTATTATGCAAACACAGTACACAGAGAGGCACCAGAAGTAGCTCATTAATGTTTCTTTCCCCCTTAGTACGTAACAGATTATTATTGTGAAGTGTGCATGAAATAATTGCTAATTATGGGCCTTAAATTGTACAGTGATTGTCTTGGGTTTTTTTTTTTTTTTTTCACCAGGTTTAAGAGCACTGTGGAAAGCCATCAGAAGCTACAGGTTAACAGTGCTGAGTAAAGGGGAAGGGAATCACAAAACATGCATTTTATCACACGTTTTCCTGCCTGGAAGGAGTAATTAGGACAGCTCTGGATTGCTTTGTAGTTACCTCTCACTCCGCTGCTTATTGTAAAAGAAATGACTCCCAGCTGGCAAATAATTTAATAGATCTGTCTGCCCGTGAATAGATGCAGGGGAGTTGGAACTGTGGACTTCTGGTAAAAATCCAGTAGAACCTGCAGTGGTAAAGCTTGAGTTAGTGTGGATCCCTCATTTTCCACACCACTAAAAAACCTCCTGGATTTCCAAACGCTGCTCTTTTCCACCGTACATTTTTTCCCAGGCTCTCCCTTCAGTGAGAATTCTCCTTAAAATTTGTAAGCATGACAGAAATGACCTGTCAGGCTTTGGCATGGCTCTGTAGTTTGACAACTTTGTGCTAAGTGTGTAATTGGTTTAAGCTGGGAGTGCCTCCCCCTGATCCATGGCACAGCTCCTGTAATCTGGCTGCCACCGTAGCTGATAAGACTTGGCCGCAACCAAAGTTTTTGCAGGGCTGGAAATAAAATCCTGATCCATTAAGGGTTTGCATGGATTTAGCTTTATAATCTGGTTTAGAAATTGTGAGTGGTCGGATCTTGGATCCAGGCTTTGTTGTGGAAAAGATGCCGTGCAAACTGTGACATCAAGCTCGGGTTTTCCTAACCTGGCTTTTGTTGACAATCTAAGGTTGGCTCTTTCTGAAGCCAAGTGTTTGTGCCTGGCAATTATTTATTGTATGTGAGCACTGAAACAGATCTCTTGGAGGGTTAGGAGGAGAATAACATTCATCTGACACTACTTACATTGAATAATTGTAGTGTCTGACTGCATTTGGTTGATGTTACAGAGTTGCTTATGTCAACTGATACCACCAGTTAAACGTGGTGGTGGCTTCATACAATTTAAACTAAAATAAATGGAGAATGTGAGCTGTAAAATATTCTTTAAATTCTTCACATAGATCATTACTGAGTATTTCTGAAGGAGAGAACTATATTGCACTTCCAAAAAATCAAAATGAAATTGTTCTGTGGAAACCAAATCCTCTTTCCTGCACTGTTCGTTGTTGGGCACATGGGTATTGACTTGATAAATCACTTAACAGACAAAAATTGAAAATAGTTGCAGAAATAAGTATTTATTTGCATTATTTGAAATTAATATATTGCTATGAACAGGCTCAGCTGTACTATTAATGTAGAGATTCTTCAACCGTGATCATAATTTTGTTTCTGAATTTTCAGTTTTGGTGTTGCACACTGGTGTCTGTAATGCAGCAGCAGTGCCTATAAACTCCTCTCTAAAGCAGCACTCACAGCATTGCAGTCAATGGTCAAATCAGGCTGCAAAGGACTCATGGCCACAGTGCTTTGGCACTGAAATTGTCACATTTCCTTTGGACAATTTTCCTTTACAATTTGTATTTTCCTATTCTTTTTCTGCTCTGCATTTTATCTTTCCCTGCTACTTTAACTGATCTGTTTAGTTACTAATTTTAATTAACTCATTTAAACAGAACTATATTTTTCACTCTGTGATTATATTTCATATGAAAGGCTGTGACCCGCACATCAACTCTTGAGCACTTGCTTATGGAGAATTTCCAAAAAATAATGTTCTAATGGCCAGGGAGTATTGGAGCTCACCTGAGTTTGTGTCAATGGATTAAATATTTTCCATGAGTCTGATGGTGTGCAGCCAGAGATGACCTTGGAAAAGGTTTTTCGTGTTGCTTCTTTCTGCTGGTGCCAGAATCATTTGTCTCCCAGGAATTATCTGTCTGAATTGCTTTCCTTGTGCTTGACACTGAATATGCTTCTTTTCACTCAGCCAAAATGTGTTTGTTCCTCCTGTCTCTGTGATCTTGTAGGATCAGTGCTGTTTTCAACTCCCTGGGAATATTGTTTGCTGAAGCCTTATTAAAGAAGAAAAAACAGATTTATAACTCTGGGAAGAAGCTGCTCAGTTTTTCAGTAAATATCTCTGTGTGTGTTTGCAAAATCTGCCATGTATTTATCATCACATCCATGCTGACACTGTTCTCTGGGAAGGCTGAGAGCTCTTAGGTGTCAGGGGCTGAATATTTTATTCTTTAATTCCTTGAGGGCTGTATTTAAGTGAAGTTAAATCCTACTGAGTGAGAAATAAATATCAACCCCTGCATCCTGTCCTGCAGTTACCACTGCTCCTCCCTGCTCACGCCTGCCAGAAAAAACCTGATATCCAACTTAGCAGAATTAAATTCCACTATATTGAAATGTGCTTTAAAATATGTAATAATTTCTTTAAATATTCCTTAAAGAGAGATTTAAAAATACAGGGGCAAACCTGGTATTAGGCTGGTCCAATATATATTTACAATAAAGTGCTGAGGCAGTCACAGCTCTGTGATTTATTGTCTGCTTGGTGCTGATAATCAAGTGATCTTTCATCAGGCAGGGCCAGTGCTCACTGAAGCTGTGAGTGGCAAAATGCAATCATTTCACTTGCTTCCTGGTGCAAAAATAAATAAAGTTTGGCTTAAACAAACTCAGGTATCTTTGCAGATGAAACTGGCTTGGAGGAAAACCTGAGCTGGGAGGGTTCTGCCCTTTCCCTTCTCCCTGTCACTCCATGCTTCAGGCTGTTCCTCTGCTGCAGGAGAAACTGCCTTGCAAAATGCATCTCTGGAATGGTTTAGATTAGGAATATTGCCATTTCTGTGGGATTATTTTTGTGCTGGTTTATATCAGGCATCTGACTAATGGTACAATCCCACAAATGTTTCTTATTGGTAAAAAAAGAGATCTGGGATGCAAAGACACAGAAAATGAGCGCACTGATAGCTGATGCTTCAAAGCTATGGAACATGTCCAGTAGCAGCTGCTGAAATTCCAGATTCAACATTCCAATTGTTTTATATTCCAATGAGCAGCCATTGTTGCAGGCCAGTATTTTATAGTGATTATGGCAGGCCCAGGGTGCAGCTGCCACTGACCCCTCCAGCAGCCGTAACAAAACCCCTCTTTGTTATCACTCTGGGAAATGTCTTGGCCATTGTGGGGCTGAATTCAAACCATCATTGCAGTCATGCACAGGGAAATTAAAAGCTCCACAATTCACTGACAGGAGTCTAAATGTCTATATTAATGGTTGTATTCAGATCTTTTTTAAAATTGGACTTCGGTATCTTGTTACATAATTAAAATCGAGGTGAAGTTAAAGCATCTAAACTCATCATAAATTTAATATACTGAACTCTCCCTTCCTATAAATTTCTGTCCTATTATAAAATGTAAATCTCCAATCAAGGTAAGAACATTTGTAAGTTTAACTCTTATTCTCAAAGTGAGTGTGCTTTCAAGTAGTTGGACACCAGCTTTACTAAGTGATAGCCATTTTTCACACTTTGGGAGCCAAGTGGCTGTAGCAGAATAAAGGAATTAGATTTGTTGCAGATGTTTCCTAACTCTGATACCTCTGGGTTCTGTGAGCCTTTCCTCCTTGCTAGGAAATTAGAATAAAATTGATTTATATAACGTGAATATGTAATTCTAGATTTACATAATTAAACTCCACACAGCCTGTGGTATGCAGGGATACTCCCTGTAGTAGTTCTGTCTGGCTTGTTCACTGTAGGAATTCTACTTTGGGAGCTTTTCTGCTTCTTAAATTGCAACCATACAGCAATAATATAAGGTAGGGGGGGTGAAAAGACAGACAATTACCACCATTCTTCCATGTGTAATTTGTATATGGTATTGGTTATTTTTATTGTTGAAGTTCATAGTTTCTTCCTCTTGATGGAATACAAACATTTGGCCAAATTCTTTCCCAGAAGTAAGTGAAGCCAAACATAAATTTGGTTCTTTCTCCTCTCTGAATGGCTTGAAATAATAATAATAAAAAAAGAATTGGCTAAGATTTGAAATTTTCCTGGTGTTTATAGAGAGATCTGTGGCTGTACAAAGGTTGAGCCTTGTCTTTCTTCAGGGGAGGAACAAGGCTATCAGATAAAGCAATACCTCAGCACATTTGAATTCACATAAATCCTATGTGACTGCAAGCAGATTGGAGCTCTCTGTCCCTGCAGTTTCTCACTTTGGAGGTGAAAAAAACCTTCTCTGGAAGTTCATTAGGTGCTCTGAAATGGTCAGGTTAAAGTTTAAATAGTCTGCATTATTACTGAGTAGGGGGCTGTGTCACTCTTCTGCCATCCACATGCTTCTGTGGGCTATTTTTAAAACATAATAATTTAAAAAAATGGATGTTTTCCTTCTAATTGATCCAGAATCTTCCATATATATGCAAGACCTCTATTTTTTTTTTTTTAATACAGTGTAGAGAATGGTGGCTTTAGCTTAAGATAAAAGTAAAGAACTGTTCTTAGGCAGTTTTGACATCGAAGTTTTCTATTTTATAAAGCTCAGCTGCACTTCACACTTGTGGAAACTCTAAGTGTCCCTCTTATTTTTAACAGCAGCCCAGGGTATGGTTGAAAGAGGCATATTTCCATTTTGGCTTTTGTTTGAGCAGCTTCCAAAACATCATTCTACTTTTTTTCTTTTCTTTTTTTTTCTTTTCTTTTCTTTTTTTTTTTTTTTCCTTTGGAAAATTTGCCAAGTCTAGCTCAGATTAAGTTTCTCTGTTAGATTTGTTCTTTTAAGCATCTGGATCAGAAATGGTATCCCGTACTCTGTAGTAATGAAACATTTGGAAATCATCTGAGAAATCGCAGTAAGCCACGAGAGGTCCTGAGCATTCTTGCTGCAAGTAAGAAATCTGTAGTTTGGGGTGGGGTTTTTTGGGTAAATGTTGCTTTGTTTGAACCACCCCACCAAGAGCTTGCACCTCATTCCCCAGGGGTACAAGCAGGTGGTGTTATCTCTTAAATTATTGCCATCCCTTTTATCAGTGCACAACACCGAGATCGCAGATGGGTTCCGTGCCAAATTTTAACATTCTCTGATATTTATGGGTGGAAAAAATAAATAAATAAAGGTTGTTTTTATTGTAACTCATAAAGCCACAAGCTAGGGAATGATTTGGTTTGGGTTTTTCTGATGCATTATGCTATTTATGCTTTTGAAAAAGATGAATCCACGATGGATGTGTAAGTTCATCAAGGCAGCTAAACCCCCTCAGCTTTACTGGTTTCAAATGAATCATTAGGGTTTATAGTAATAGAGAAAATGGTTTTCTCATGTCATAAATGGCAGAGCCATTGTATAAAGTTGCTCTGCTCATTCTATACTTTGAGTATAACTTTTATTGAAGAGCAGAGTTGCTTGAAGAGAACCAGATCTGGACTCCAGGGGTAAAGAACTGGCACATCCTCTTAATTAGCTGGAAGGGCCACGGAATTGGAGCAATGTTTGTCCATTGAACAGAACCCCTCGGCAAGGATGGGGAAGGGAGGACGAGACACTTGGGGAATTTGGAAAGGAATATGTGTGCTTTGCATTACTTTTATTAATATATTTATTCACTGCAAAGAATTAGTGCTGTAGCCAAAACACTCCTTGCATTCCCCCAGAGTCTGCTGTCCACATGAACCGCTGGGATTAAGAACCAGCCTTTGTTTTGGGTGGTTTGGGAAGTGCAGATGTCTGACTGTTAATGAGTAGTTCTTGAACTTTTTGAAATCTATTTCCCAACTATTTTGTTGCTTTGAAAGTCATGCAAAGCAAGGAGGGAGCTGCCATGAATAGAAGCAGAATGTTGCCTTTCTCACAGTCAGATTTCAACTATCAGCTGATAAAACAGACCCCAAATATAAACCACTTGTTGCTTTGGGTTTTTTTTATAAATGTCACCTTCAGGGGATGAGTCAGAGCCAATTTTCTCTTCAAGAGAGTGGAATTTTTACTCCTGTTGTCTTTTAAACTTGTGTTATCTGCTGCACTTTGTTATGTGGTGTCTCTTGTAAAATTTCTTCCCTCACAGTTTGTATTTCAGCCATTATTTTAGAAATATTTAACCTGGCTGGAAAGACACTGGAGAGTTATCAAAGGGGACAAGTCAGAGACACTTATCAATAATCCAAACTCGTCCATCACCTCCAGGCTTATTCAGCTGCATTCAGGGAAATCACATTTGTTTGACATTGGCTGCCATAAACCTTTAGCCCACTGCTGTGTGGGATAACCTTGCAAAAGAATTTACAGCAATATTTAATCTCTGTGTGTGTGTAAATAATCAGTTTTCCCCGTGGGATGTGCCTCAGGCTCATGGATTCATCCCTTCCCCTGGCACTGGAGGTATTTTGTGCACCAAGGAATCCTTTCCCTGCCTTCCAAACACTGGCCTGGCTTGGCTTGGGCTTGGTTTTAAGAGCTGATTTCTGGCACCTTTCTGTGTCACCCCAGCTCATTTATTTTTCTTTTTTTCCCCGAAATTTTGGGCCTGTTTGCTCCACTGTGAACGTCCCTGTGTGGATGAAGGAGAAAGTAGCCTGGGTGCTGGTACAGGACGTGGGGAGCAGGAAAAGGCAGATGGCTGCTCTGCTAATGGGGCTTCTCCATTTGATCTCACAGGGAGAGGGACCTTTTCATTGTCAGAATTTCTCAAAGCTCATTGATTTTTCATTCTAGCAGGATTTGTTTGCTTTTGAACCACTGCTGTGCTTTTATCATTAGATGCTGAACCTTTCACTGGGCTGCACATTTCACTAGTTTTTTGATGCTTGCTCTTGTAGGATTCCAGCACAGAACTTCTTCCTTCCCCCTTTGCATTGAGAACACTCCTTAGATTCTAAATAAATCAGGCCCAGTTGTTCTTTTTTATTGTTTGAAATAATCTAAACGCAATATGATCTATATTCAAGTTTTAGCTTAGCACTCCAAAATATTAAAATAAAGTTTTACCAGGACACTTTTGCTTTCTAGTTCTGTATATATTCTAATTTTATTATATAGCAGGGGTTTTTTTCCCCAAAAAAAATTCTTTAAAAAAACCATTTTCCTCTTTTAAACAAAACAAAACCCACAAAAGATACTCTGGATGAAAGGTCAGCTGTGTTCTACAGGATTATTCAAGGTCTTCATCCTCTTCTGAAGGAAACTGGGGTGAAATGCCTGGAGATCAAGGTTGCAAAACTGCACCAAGTTTTCTGAATCTGTGCTTAAGCAGGAACAGCTGCACTCCTGTAGTGCCTCTTTTTTAATTAGTTGAACCCACTTCCTCCATTCTTTACTTCCTTATGGGCTGGATCTGGAAAATATGAAGATAAGGATTTAATAGAGATCCATGTTTACTTACTTCAGCATTTGGGTTTATAGCCCAAAATAATGTAAGTAATTTTTCTCTTCTCCTCTATTAATCATCTTATTATTAATATTTTTAGAATAAGCTGGATCCTGATCCCTCAAAGCTTTGTTTTCTGCAGTTCCAGTTGTGCCAGCTGGCTCTGGGCTTCAGCCAAGCTCTTCTTTGGAGCTCTTCCTCTACTTTATAGCTGATATTTGACTGTATTAACACAGCCCTGCTCCTCTCACGGGAGGCTTCTCAGCCACTTCTTTGGTTTGATTGCATCTGATTGCTGCTCATTAAAGTCACTCTTGCTGTTCTTTTTTGGCAGAAGCTGGCAATGTCAGCCTTTAGAGCTCGTTTGTCATCACTGAGCTGGAGGCTGACTCTCCCTTCATGACTCTGTGTCTCAGTGACACCAATCTCAGCTGTGCTGGCTTTAAATTGTCACAACTGTGAAGATGCTTTGGAAAGCAGCTGCAAGCAGGGATGTTCTGAGTGCACAAGGGCACAAATACCAATTGTTTCGATGCTTCGTGGGATGCTAAAGAAAAGAACTTGAAATGTAGCATTAGAAAGACAGTTTCATCCTCTGTGCACTCCATATTAAACCAAAAATACCATACTAAGACTAATAATTTAAAATATAGCCTGAGTTTACTTCTGTTCTATGGCTTTTATATCTACTCATGATTTCTTTTAAAATTGTTTAATATTCTCTGTGCCATACTTAGGGAATTCTAAGCTTGTGGTCATGGAGGTTTTAAGATTCCCTTTGATCAACCTTTGTGTCCTGGTGTAGATCAGTGTCCTGATCACATCCCATGGCAGGGACAGTGATGGGAACCTCTGGACAAATTGCTGAAATTCTCTTTAAATTCTCTTGCCCAGGAGTGTGTGTGGGCATCAGGGAGAATCATGGTGAAAAACCCACAGTGATGCCTGTGCAGCTTTTTGGGCTTTTAGGAGAAAAAAATTCTCATTAGCAAAAGGTAACTGAGGTAGAGAAGGGTTTGAATGAGTAACAGGTTTGCAAACAAATGGAGAAATTGCTGCTTATCTTGTCCCAAATAAGATTAAAAGGCCTCTCCTAGAAGTGAGTGATAAGAATTTATGGGAATGGCTGGTTCCATACTAATATTTTTTAGGTATAAAAGAGGAAATATGCCTGATGATATTAATTTGCTGTTAACTAATATGCTACAACATCAGTAAGTGGCAGTTAATCTATCAAACTCATGCCATGACATCTTACTTGTTGTTTTAATATGTTATAAGCATGAAATGTGTTTTTCAGGTATGTTTTACATTTGCACCAGGTAATGGAAAGTACAATATATTACGTGCTTGTGCCCCAGAGGAAACTTTTAAACAAAAATAATTGAATGCAATAAATCAGCCCCTGCTCTGCCCTCTGCTTTGCATCTCTCAGTCCATACTTATAGGGAGCCTTGTTGGGAGTGACAGGATAACAGAGCTGCTGCAGGGCCCACTGCCCTGGCCCACCAGATATTTGCTTTGTGTTCCAAGATTGGAGAATAAAAGGGGAGAGAAAATGAAACCGTTTCTTCAATAAGTGACTTCTTTCTTTTGGAAGATTTAGGGTCCTGTTACAGATTGCTGTTACCATTGGTTGTAAGCCTATAGTTTTTCAAGTAATTAGGAACATCCACAAGCTAATAAATCTGCCCTGAAATTTTCATTTGCTTGTGGACATTGTATGAGTTTGTATTTAACTGTGTCTCTGCATGGATGATTTATCAGGTGTTTATTCTCCAAAGTTTCCCTCCTAGGCACTGCTGAGATGATTTGATGCACAGTAGGTTTAATAACTGAAATGCTGAGATTATTATTCCTGTTTGGTGTGGGTTTATTTACTCCCTTATCAGACACTAATCTGAAAGATTTCCTTGCCTTGTGAATGTGCAACTTGGTTTAGTTGATGCTTAACAAGTAGGAAAATCTCCTAAGTCACCTCTCATGGCATCTGGTGCAGCACCCTGTAGTGAATAAAAACTTCAATAGAGCAAATATTGCCCTGTCTTTTGGTAAATTCAATATCCCATTGGGGCTGGGTTTCTCAAAAGGAGTTCTGCTACTTTAAGAGTGGCCATGTGAACTCTTCCAAGAATATCTCAGTGGCAGAGTTTGAGAAAGGAGGAATGGTGTGGATTATAAATAATCCAGCAAAAATAAATGTAGCCCGGGCTTGCAGCCCTGGTTCATCAGCTCCTTTCCCCACCCAGGTGTTTGTTTAGCAGGAAGAGATGATGAGAGAGGAGCTTCGCTCCCAGCTGGTTGGACAAGTCCAGTGTGGTTCCAGTGCCAGCAGCAGCCAGGCTTTGTTATCAACTGGTGCTTTCAATCAGAACTCCACACAATTATTGATCTCAGCACAATGAAGGCTCTACTGGGCTCTGTATAAGTATTAAAAACACTCTAAGTGGGGCTGTCACTTCCCCTGTGCTTTTATCTTTAAGAACTACAGCTCTAGAAATGCTTTTATTCTGATAATAATATAGAATGAAAAATCAGAATTATTTCTCAAAGTGTGGCTGCTGATTTAAACCTGGTTTGGAATCTTCTCCTTTGCAGAGATCTGTTTAAAAAAAAAAAAATCTCAGCTTAAGACCTACTTAGCTTAGAATTCAAAATATTACCAGCAGACTAAAGCATGGTAGCTGAAACCAATTGCAAACAGATGGGATTTTCTTATTCTGATTGGCCATATGTTGCCAGAGGAAAAAAATTGAAAAATCCAGACAAAACATAACTCATCTAAAGGAAATGACCTTGATAGTTCTTGACTACTATATGGATTTTTTTTTTTTAGAGCTAACACATAGAATATTTCAGATATTCTGTAAGGATGGCAGTATTTGTAAAATAAGGGCTCTGGTGCTTGTTGAGGTGGTTCAGAGGGGAAATATAGCTCTGGGGATAAAAAAGCCACAAAAACCTGAGCAGAACCTCTGCCATAGACACAGGTGTAAACAGAAAGTAGAGAACTGGTGCAAGTCTAAGATGAATCATTCCAAGCCATTCTCCTGGGCATTCCTTCATGGAAATGAATAATAACTGCAAGTGTCTGAACAATGTAAATCACACTCGCTCTTGGAAAACCTCTTAAAATACAAATGTGCTCTATTTCTAATAGACTGGGAAGTTTATGGCTTTAAAATGTGCAGCTTTATGTGACTCACTTCAAGAATAGTTCATAGTCACTCACTTTTTGGACCTTAAATTGCCATATTCACAGCGATCATTTGTAATTGTTAAAGAACTAAAAATTGCTGCTGCTATACAGAAATAGACATTAAACACTTGTAAAGGCACAGGGACTTGAAATGCTTGTATTGTCTGTTGTATCTTTTATCTACAGGGTGTCTAAACCATTAGGATTCATTTGTCTGTAGATAGGATTTCTGTATTTTTTATGATGTATTTATAAACGTGTACCAATCATACAGGTGCACAGGCTTCCCCCCGTATTTCATATTCTGCATTATTTCTCTGTCATCTTTAGAGCTGGTTAAAAAACAGAATGGGTTTAATTGCATTACACATTTGAAACTTGCCATAGGACAAACTCCATACCTTGGCAAATCCATTTAGGCTCGATTTTAAACACCCTTCCCAACATTTGAGAACTGATTGCACCTCGGGGAGCACCTCAATGGGCTTTGGGTGGATTAATAGCAGAACATGCAAAGTAAGTTGACAGTAAAACTTTCACTGGTGTTTGGCTGAGCTCATGTAAATATGATACTGATGAAGTGTGACCAAATCCCTGGTTAAAAACTTCAACTCCTTCCCTATAGAAGTTTAAGGTTATTATGGAGGGGTATTATGCATGCAGAAAGTAATTGAGTATTTCTCCCAGTGGAGGGTTATATTTGCTATTCAGGGGGTTCTGCTTAGTTTAAATTCTATTAAAAATATGTTATAGTAACACTGAATGCATTGTTGAAAGTATCAATGAGCTTCATAGTTCAGTTCATCATTTTGTTCTTAACGTGCCCAATTTTGCCCCCTTGATATAACTGTTAGCTGTCTAAAAATACATCTAAAAGTGTTCATTATGGTTAGGACCATTTCAAGAAGCTTTCTTTAGCAGTTTAAAGCAGCTTCTAGAGATGTAATTGAGATAATCTTTCCATTTTCCAAATCAAACCCTTCTCTTTTGGGGCAAACTTTGTAAATAGTGTATTTTCATTGCTCCTTTAATAAAGATAAAACAGGAGAAGTGGCTCTCCCAAGTTCTCATTTCCATGTATAGATATGAAAAATGTTTTCATATGTGAAAGTTATAATAATTTAAAACAAACTTCAGCAAGCAGAATAAGGGATCCCAGGAAATGCCATTTTTTTCCAGAATTAGGTTTTAAAAACTTGTCTTTCTAGTGTGTATTGGTCTCTACCTGAATCCTAAATGTATGGAGTGTATTTAGATACTCTTAAAAGGAGAATAAGACAAAAATCTGGTGTTGTCTTTAAAAAAGGAAAAACCCTGTGACCTATGGGAGTTGCATAAAACTTTAGACATGTTCAGAATTTGCTGTAACTTATGGTGTGTACAGACTTTACAGTCTGGTGCATGAGCAGGAGAATGGAGTAGTGGAAATTTGGAAAAGAATCCATCAAGCCCAGAAATCACTGAAGGATGGGACCAGAGTTCTGGTTTGGGCTGAGCTCCAATAAAACGAGTCCATCTTTGTCAAATGTTTGTCACCTTCACTGGAAGAGATTCCAGAGTGAGAGATTCCAGCAGAGCAGTGCTGCTCTTGGAGCTGGGAGGGTTTTCCATGTGCAGCTTCATCTTGGTGCAGCCTCAGCCCATTCCTCCTGGTGCAGCCTCAGCCCATTCCTCCTGGTGCAGCCTCAGCCCATTTCCCCCTGGTGCAGCCCCAGCCCATTTCTCCTGGTGCAGCCTCAGCCCATTTCTCCTGGTGCAGCC
>VWZU01005859.1:531962-560589 GCA_013397095.1 Sterrhoptilus dennistouni
AGCAATGGGACAGTCAGCACTGGGACAGGCAGCAATGAGACAGGCAGTGTTGGGACAGGCAGTGCTGTTCCCTGTCCCACAGAATACCCAGCCTGGGACCCACAGAGCAACCCCTGCTTCCTTTGAAACAAAATATTGTTTCAAAAGTTAATGCTTTGTCTCAATTTTCTTACCCACTCCTCTGATTTAATATTGCTATTTGTTTATTTGACTTCTAGATCTTCTAGAAGCAATATATGATCAGTTATCAGGGTATGACCTGTTTAATTTTTCTGGCTGTTCATACCTTGGATCTGCATTGCTTTAGGCAATACCTTTATATCTTTTATTTTCAAATAGATGAATATGGGTGCACACAAACACACACAGATATATACACACTATCATTGCTTTAGGGAACATCTTTATATCTTTTATTTTCAAATAGATGAATATGGGTGCACACAAACACACACAGATATATACACACTATCATTGCTTTAGGGAACATCTTTATATCTTTTATTTTCAAATAGGTGAATATGGGTGCACACAAACACTTGTAGATACACACACATGCATTAAGACATGGATATGTGTATGTAAGTGATTTCCATTCTATATAAATTCCATAAGAATTTCAGCCGTTCAGAACTGACCATTCAAAGCTGGAGATCTGTTACAGAAAGTTTCTGGTTTAATCTCCAGCTTTAAGAGTCTTTCTTGGCAATGGCTTTGTTTATTTTAAAGATTACTGAGAAATTAGGAGCATTTTCCACAATGCTGAAAGACGAGTGGGAGGTTGTTCATTTCATTTCTGTGGCTGTGTGACTGAAGTCTCACTTGTCACTTCAGATCCAGGGCTGGGTGACTTCTGGATGTTAATAAATATTTAGAAATAACACACCCAGAGAAAGGGATCAGGATGTGGTTGGAGGCTGTAATAGATCTTTGCTGCTGCCTCATTCCTGGAGGAATGACCTGTAATCTCAGGAAACTATTTATACAGATTGTGGTGACAAGGAAAGCACGAGGAGTTGTGACAAGTCTGTTTGTGATGGCTCCAGGACTATTTGGAGTGTTTTATTAATGAAAGGTTAACCAGATCCAAAGCTTGTAGCAATGATAAGAATAACAAGTAGTGAACACATTGATTTTTTGACATTTACAGGTTTAAAACACAGCATGTTTACTTGAAGTTTACTTCTTTACCCTTTTTTTGTTAATAGCTTGCCCTGAAGAAATAGAATTTGATTTTCCTGTTACCTTTTTTGTCAAGCCCACGCAGAAGAGCAATACATTCTTATATTTTCTTTTATTTGGTCCTGGTCTCCATATGGGAAGACCAAAAGGAGGCATTACAGCATGTGAAAATACTTGAAATATTAAATAAAGACCAGTTGGCAATTCTTTCTGCAAGTATTCAATATTCCATGCTTAACTGGCGTATATTCATACTCTTCAATGTTTTAATACATTTATTTTCCTGAATTGCTCCAATGGATGCATCAGCCTTTTGAATTTCTCACCAGTTTTCACTCATGCAAGAGAATAAAATTTGCCAGATTTGGGGATAATTATATTAATTGTTGAAAATAATATATAATAACTCCAGCCACACTGGGGCTGCTGCTGAAGAAACGAGGCCTCTTGGTTCAGCTGCAGGTGGCAGCAGAACCCTGGTGTTATTTCCACCCAGCCCCAGTACCTAAACGAGCTTCTAGTCAATTAATAACAGAAAAGCTGATCATGCTGTTGAAAAAAATTAATTTTTTTTTTAATTTGCAACCTGGAAGTGTATATTTTAAATTTTATTTTTCAAATGGGACTGATTTTTCTCTTCGGTATTACGGAACATTCTGGCCTGCCAAGGTTCTGTAATTTTCACTCTGATGCCTGCAGAAATACAATTATTTAATAACTCTAAATCACTGATATTCTGTGTATAAAGCCAGAATAGGGAATATTAAGCATTAATAAGATTAGCACTGTAACTTTAAATACAAGGAGGTGGTTTGCCAGACATGTTTGGACAAGGTCCTGTAAAGTTTTGTACAATAGTCAAATATTTGTAAGTGGCACCATAAGACAAAAATAAGCTGCTTGTAAATGAATATTTATATTGTTTGCCTTCCTCTCTCTGAAGGTTGTGGGAATAATTTGTATTATCAGAGATAGGAGATGAAAAAAATGAATCTCTGACAAACAGAGGCAGCTTCTGCGTTTATTATTTGACAGTAGTTGTGCCTTATTTTTCACTGGAGTTGTTACTGAGAACAGTAATACGTCTACCTTTTATCAGAGTCCTTTTTCCCCCTAAAAATCTGAAATATGACAGAAATAAGTATAAAATAAATGCACATTACTTTTTGATATGTGCTGGGGGTAGACTGACAATGGCTGTGGTGAGATCAAACCTTTTCATGGCATAAAGGAATTCTTAAATCTGGAGTTATTCCCAGTGCAAAGGTGGGGAAAGCACCACTGAGGACAATGGAGCTGTAAGTCAGAAAATGGGATTTGTTTGCTCTCTCTCCCCTTTCTCTTGTTCTCTTGTTCTTCCTTTCACAGCACAGGGAAGTTCAAAGCACACTTTGAATATATTCTTCAGATCAAATAAGCAATTCACAGCTTCCCTGGGCTCTTTGAGATGTTCATTTTGCCCTGCCTGAGTCACACATCAGCCTGGGCTGGGACTGTCACTGCTGCATTCAGAGAAATAAAAACAGAACTTCAGAACACCCTGAACACTGGAGGGGCTTTTCTGTGGCTGAATTCCTGCAGAATTTATTCCATCAATGTGCTAAAGCAATGATACATAATAGTGGGGCACACCCAGTGCCACAGGAGATGCTTTCATTTGATCTTTAGTTAAATTAAGCTTCTCACAGCTTCTCTGAATAGCAAAAAACTCCTTTGGATCAGCACAGCAGAACAGACAAAAGCCCAGAGCAGCTCCACAGTCAAATGCTGGGCATTGAAAAGGAGCTACTGAAAAAAAAAACCTTTTCAAATCACCTCTGTAGTATTGTCCCAGCAAGAAACTACAACCCCAAACTCTTATTCCCCAAGTCCCCATGAGCTGGAGAATAATGTTTCAGCAGGTGTGCTTATGGTGCAGTTCCAGCTGAAAGCCACTCTGCCCTGCACAAGGCTTTGAACAGCCCCTGGAAACAGTTCCTGCCCCACATTTCTGTTGGAATGTTGTTCTTAGCAGGAAGGAGAAAATGGGCACTGAACTTGTACTCTTTCATCTTTGCTTTCATTTTCATTTCCATGTGAAGGACTTGTGCCTATTCCAAAGAGTTTTACAAATAAATACATTGGATGTGCATTCACCTCTATTCTAAAGCATTTTAAAACGTCCTTTCTGAGACTCTGCTTCTCTCTCCAGCCATTCCATTATTCTGGGTAAGGAGGGGAGCAGAGGTTTCAGTTCTGCCCAGTGGTGCTAGAATTGCTCATACACCGAGGTGATTATTGTCAGGCCATCAAGCTGGTAATAAAATTCCTGCTCAGTGCACAGAACTTTAAGACAGAAGAATATTTTTGCAAGGAAATAGTCCTCTTTGACTCTAATTAGGAGTGGTTTTTAGCATAAACTCCAAATTTGCTTTCAGAGATGTCATTTGCATATTCCCTACGCTGTTTTACTTCAAGGCTTTTATGTATTTATCAGATTTTTGAAATCTATTTCTTTAAATACATATTTTGGTCAATATTTGCCTTGATATATTTAATTCAACTCTTCAGTTCTGGTCCTTTGAGGTGGCTGCAGGTTCAGTTTTGTCTTTTTTCGCCCTGCAGAGGGGTTAATTATGAAATGAAAATTTAAGTTTAACAAAACAGCTTCTACTGGTTTATTGGAGACTTGAGTTTTATTAATTTGGATCAGCTGGTGCTGTTTTAACTGGGTAGAGCTGGACTGTAAATTCCAGCCTGTTTGGGAAGGCTGAGTAGAGCCTGAGCTCATAGGGGATGGAGTTTGGGGTGGGGGTGATGGAGGGTCTCTGACAAGGCAAAAGACAAACATCAGCCTTTGAAAGCTTGCTACAAATAAATTGATATTTTAATTGAATTGCATAGGTCCCATTCCCCTTCTCACCTCCTGATTTGCTCACTGTGAAATTAGTTCTTCAATCTTTGCTTTAAATTCTAAACAAAATGTAGTCTTGTCTTTGTAAATGTTTTATGGCTTCTCTAAGGTCGGTCCTGTCCTTTTGTTCTTCAGAGCCTTTGGATTCATTGCCCAAAGGATGGGGATTTGGCTTCATCATAACAAGAACCACTCCACTTTCTCTTTGAATTTCTGCAAATGTTTGTCCTGATGTATTGAGATGACTCTGTTTTTTCTCACAATAACGATTTCTGGTTTATTTGATTTTATAACATTTTTGAAAGCGGGACAGAGAAATGTTTCATTTCGATCTCCAACCCAGAAGCTCTAAACTCCACCTTTCAGATCAGTGATTTCAGTATACAATCTGACCATTTTTTCCCTAATAGAAGCTCAGACGAGTCTATAAAGCTTTTATAAGTTAATGAACGTTTCACACCAGCTGCTGATTCCCTAAGTCAGGCAGTCTCCAGTGGGGGAGACTCAATCTCTGCTCGGGACTGAAGTTCCCCGCAATCAGATTGAGACTTTCCAGACTTGAGAGTGGTCGCATTTTTCATAGCTTAACTGTAAATCATCTTTCACTTAGAAGATTTAGAGACAGACTGAGGGGCTAAATCTTGGAGTTTGCCTTCCTAACTAGTGGAAGGCATTAGATGAGCCTCATTATGGTGTTTCCTAAAGGATTAGAGAAAACAGTTTGGTAACGTTCAAAGTAGGACAAATACCATTACAAGTATAACAACTTTATCCTCCTAATGATTTAGGTGGAGAATTAGGTGTGATCACAGGACACTTGGAAATTGTTTGGAGTGAAAGAGTGGAGAAGCAAAACCTTTCTGTTATTAAATGATTGTGATATGAAATAAGTGATACTGGAAATAATGAGTTGGAAAATGTTGTGACTGGGAGCTGAAATATGTTTATTGTTGTATCAGTCAGTGATGAAAAAGTGCAATTCTTGATGTCAGCACTGTGTGAGTGCTCCTGTCTCTGAGTCTGCTCACATTCTTAGAGAAAATGCCCTTCACTTCAGAATTCAGGCTGCTTAAATATTTGCTGTATGAAGTATATTTATAATTATAGATACTTGCTGTATACAAGTGCAGACTTCATATTTCAGTGTGAAATTAGAATTCAGTTGCTGTTACATTGTGATAAAAATGAGAATAACATGAGTTGCCATCAGCTGTCACTAACAAGTTATTGGCAATTCTAAATCTGTAATTTCAGTTCAATTGACATTTTGATTCCTGTAATTTTTTCCAACACTATTAAAGTTGTATTAAATATTAAAGTTTTGTTCCTTAGGTACCTTTATTGCTTCTTCAGTTTGGAGGTTTTGTTTTGTCATTTAAAGGGGGGAGAACTCCCCACTGAAAATGCTGTTTATTTGTATGTAGCTTGAATAATTCTGCTTTTAATAATGCATTTGTATTTATTGTAGAATTTAACTACATTTAATTTAAGTTTAATTTTTTTGTTAAAGAAATGTGAAGTAAATATCACAGATATTTTACCACATAGAAATCGGTGACAGAGCTGTGGGATTATTTATTAACCTTAAAGCAAAATCAGGAGTAAATTTTCTTTTTTTCCCCTTCTCAGATTTTCCCTTTTGAAAGTCAAGAGACCTTCATGAAAATGAATTGTTCTTTTCGTTGTCATATAAAACAAACTGAAAGGAAGGTGTAACAGGACACTGCTCACTGACCTGCTTTAAACATAATGCTGTGTAAATTAAATCCAGAAGTGAGAAATACCCCTCTATGCCAGATTACATTAGAATTGCTTTATTCTTGCAATTATTATTATTATTATTTTCTGAGCAGACTCAAAGCCAAAGCAATGCCCACATACCCCTGCTGTTATCTCAGCACAGGAAAGGGATATTAGTGGGTGGATATTTTCCTGGAAAGAACATTTTATTTCTATTTCTTTTAGATAACAACTGAACCTAAATTAAAAACCTAGATCTTGTTATCTAACTAGTGACTCTATCTGGATATCTTGTTTAAAACAAAAAAGCTACTTTTTGTCTCTTGTATAGTGAGATTTGGCTGCAACCTCATCAGTGCAAAAAAAAGTCTCTGGGAATATGATTTAATATTCCAGTTACAAGTTCTTCTGCTGGAAAACAGCAACCAAAAGATAATTCTCCAACGCATGCTGATGGATTTCCCCCTTTCTGTAAAATGGTGGTGTAATTTATTTGAAAGCTGCTTGTGTTTTATTTTTGATAGTATAGAGAAGCTCTTAGCATTATGAGCTTTGTCTGATTAAGTGCACAAAATGACAAACAAGGTTGTCCTGTGCTCATCTTCTTCCTTCTTTAGGCAGATAATCACCTTTAGAAGGCTGGATCCTATTCAGCTACTCTGTCAGTCAGCAATACCAAGACCCCCGTAAGCCGCATTTATCAAACTAAACACTTGATCTGTAGCGGCACATCAGCTGCTGCCAGGCCCTAAGACACAAGATGAAAGTTGCAATTAGGATTTAGGAGGGCATTTTATTATCTGAGATTTGAAATAGGTTTTTGTTAGTTAATCCAAACATCTTTCCAGATATGTTGACAGAGCCCTTCTGTACATGTACTTACTTCAGCTTAAGTGGGAACTGCGGTGGATGTTGCCAAGATTTAATGCCTCAAAAAGGGGAATACTTGTCAAGGACAGGACAGAGGGAGGGGACAGAGCAGTGCCTTGGGCAGCCTCCCTGCACGTGGCACTCAGCACTGCTGGGGCAGCGTTCTGCTGGCCAGCTTTTCCTGAAAAATAACATCTATTCCTTAATAAAGGAAAATTAGTAGCTTAACCAAGATTAGACTATACCCCAGCTGCTTTTATAAGTCTGTCGGTTGTGTATGAACTCTGCATGCCCAGGGCTCAACATGTTTCAGACAGGGGAATCTCTCCAAAGCTTAAAGAGCAGAATAAAACCCTTACCTTTCTCATTCTTGTTGCTTTAATAGCAAGGCATTCTTTTTCTTTCTGACATTTGTAGCCAGAAGTTTTATTTTTCTCATGTATAAGAGGGACTTGTGTCTGTGACAGTCAGTGGGGGCTGGATCCCAATGGTTTTTGTGCCATTTGAGTTGCCCTGGGGCTCATCCCATTGTCTCCAGATTTTGTGTATTTTGATTTCTCCCAGAAGATGGAGATGGTTCCTGTGCAGAAAGAACCCTGTGAAGATTTTCTCTTCAGTTGGATTCACCAGTGTGCAGCTCACAAGGCTGGAGCTGCTGGATCTTCAGTGCTTTGATGTCCCCAATGTCACCTTTTCACTCCATTCTATTTGAAATTGGGAAAGGAAAATATCCACAAATCCCCAGGTTCATCACCACTGTACAAATTTAAGCAGCAAATCAAAAGATTCCTATGGAAATTCTCACAGAGTCTCTAACTTTATAAATGATAAACGGCTGAGCCACTCTTTTACAGAAGTCCTGAGTTTATTAAGCTAAATGGACTAATTTTGACAATTTCACAGTGATTGTAGAGCCAGAGGAATTGCTGAAGACGAGGCGAGGCTGCAGGGCAGAGCTGCTGTTGGGAGTGTGTGGCTGTGCAGTCCCTGGACAGCAGAGGTCCTCCAGACCCAGCTGTTCATCCCCAAGTGGGAATTTTGCAGCAATTACCTTCGATTAGTCACTCCAGAAAATAATTTTGTTCAATGATTTTGTCATGGAGATAAACAAAACAGTCATCTTGTTTGCCTTGATTTTTTAAAATGATTATTATCATTGTGGAATATTTGCTGTTGTTATTTCCTCTGCAGTGGTGCAGTAATATTTTAGAAAGACACTTGGAAGGTTTAAATCCTCTGTGGAGTATTTTGAAAACACATCCAGCAATATTTTAGCAAAGTATTTCTTGTGCCTCATCCGTCATTTAGCAGCAGTGCTGCTGTGCAGAAACACAACTCTTTAATTATTGCCAGAAAACACACAAACATCTGAAATGTTATGGTTAGAATAGAATTGATATCCAGAAATTATCAGGTCACTTTTCAGTAAGATTGATTGTAACAAATTTCTACCTCCAAATTTACCAAATTTTTAGCTTTGAGATACTAATTTTGATTATTTGAATGTGCACGGCAAGGAAAAAGTTGGCAAAGCCTCTTGAATTTATAGACTTGGGCAAGACTTAAATATTTATGCACTTATAGAGGTAACTGTATTATCAGCCTCTCATTTGTAGATTTATAGAAATCTTACCAAAATATGGGAATGATAAATATTGAGTGTTTTTTTCTCCTTAATACTCTACTGGCTGAGCACCTTAACAAGCTCTGTCTGAAAACCATTCCAACTTTGTTGCTGGTAACTTCCCTGTAACCTGGGCAACTAAGCTTTGAGGAGAAAACAAGAATATAAGTAAAAGTAACTGCAGTTTATTTTAAAATATTTTCCATTATTAACACGTTTTTAATAGCAGGAGACGCCCAGATTTTGGCTTCATTATTAAACATGCTGGAGAATGGGGTTAGTGCTGGGGAGCAGCTGCCAGCTTTGTGTCTCCACTCACAATTATTTCCAAATTGTTACCCTGCTACTGCTATTAACTGGGTTGGTCATTCACAGGTTTTTAGAAGGCCAAAAAAAAAAAAAGAAAAAAGGGTATTTTACCATTTTACTTCAATTTGGTTCACTACTGTCTTTAACCTGTCGCGTTTTCTGGACAATCTCACGACGGTGCCTTTTTGTAAAAGCCCCTCTGAATGATGGATTAAGATCTGTCTTGGATTTTACATGGATTAAGCTTTAAATTAACATAAAAAGAATAACAATGTGAATCAATTTGATCAAAGAAAAAGTGTCACTAATTATTTAAACAGGACACTTAGTCCCGAGGTTTAAAGGCAAAGGAGCGGATTTCCCTTGCATGTGGATCGAATCAGAAGGATCCCATAATTGACTCTTTACAAGACCTTTCTGCAGAGTAATGGACTAGATATTAAAGCCTTAAGTATTTAAAGTGAGTTTCCGTCCTTCTCTAAATGGAGCTGCAGCACTAAGAGCAATTTTACAAGTCTGACACATTAGTGCATCCCTGGGAAATCCCCGGGCTCCGGCCCCGCATTCCCGGGGCTTTCAGCCCTTCCACGGTGTGAAATGGGGAGCCTTGAACCTGTGAGGAGCATCCCGAGAATAAATTCCAGATGGGCCACTCTGTTGAGAAGGATGGGGCTATTTTTTTTTTTTATAAGCATTTAATTGGCTTTATCTTTGCCACCTACTTCTAATTTTGTTGGTGCCTCTTGGGGAGGATTCATTCTCTGGTGGAAAAGGCTGGTATGGCCTCAGAGCTGTTCTCCTCTCTGGGCTCTGGAGATGTCCTTCTGCATTTCTGGCTCTTCAAAATGCATGAGATGAATCCTGCTCCTTCAGTTGTACCTGAGGGAATTCTTTATTTTCTCATACCAGTTTTATTTTGGAGGGGATGCAGTGAAGTCATTCCCAAAAAAGACATTGCTCTCTCCTTGGCCAGTCCTTGTTTGCCTTTCAAACTGAGATGTTCATCCTAAGGGAAATAAAGATAGTACCATTTATTCAATCTTATAAAAACAATCACAAATAAAGACAGGAAAACATGAAAATGTTGGAGGTGCTCCCATTATTTACAGGGTTGAGCCAGTCCTTTTTTTCTGTTTTTAATTATTACTGCACATAACATGGCGTGTGTTATATTAGGAGAATATTTCTGTCAATAGAAACTTTTATTTGTATTGATCCTTGTTGAAATTGTTGCTGTGCTCTGTGTTAGAGTCCATGAATATCCTCCAGCTCTTTATTTTCCATTAATCCATGCTCCAAGTGGTTTCTCCCAGCTTGTACCCCAGCCCCATGTATGTGGTACAATAATATTACGCTGATAGGAAAAATCAGTTCCTTTTTGTATGGAAATCATTCATATATAAATATTCCTTTGCTATGTGGTTTATACTGTGTAGACTTACAGGATAATGTTACTGGGAAAGCAAAATAATCCTTAATATGATACAGAATTTACTTTTAGCCAATTTCTGTCTTCTGCTGTCAGGTAGAAACCAAATCACCCTGAAATTAGTCAGGGAAGGAACCTTGGGAAGGCAAGAGTTTTGTCCCATATAGGCACAGTTTAAAATTCCAAAAGATTCAAAAAATCTGAATATCTGAACTTCAATTTGTAACATCTGGGACTTCAAACCAGACATAAACAATATTGAATGAATTATATTTTTTGTGTTTCTTCAAAATAACATTGTAAATACTGAAGCCACAAATTATACTTTAAAATGAGAGTGGACATTGACTGTGATTACCCTGAAAGTTGAAGTATTTCATACACAAAGATCAAAGAAATGCTGCTTAACTCTTGCAGAGGAGAAATAATTTATAAAAGTTTGTCTAAAACTTTGGGCTATGGATTTAACTGCTCCTTTCTGTGGAGGTGAAGAAAGAGAGCCAAGTTTGGAAGTATTTATTTTCACAATTATTCCTGGGCTTGTCCTCTGCTCCGAGGAAAGGACCTCCCGTGTTTTGGGAAGCCGTGGGAATGTTGGGATTTCCTCCCTCAGCTGCAGACAGGGAATGAGGAGCTCAACAAAGCCTCATTTTCTGCCTTTGGCAGGGTGACCTCGATCCCTCCAGGCTGGGGTGGGGTTTGGGGCCAAGGCTGGTCCTGCTGAGCCTCGTCAGCTCCAGCCCCATCCGGCATCCCTGGACCTGAGTCTAATAAGGCTAAGAACTCATTCAGTTTTGTTCTTTTCCCAAGTCTAGATAGGGCTAAGAACATATTCAGCTTGGTCCCAAGAGTTTTAGGGTTTCTCAGCTCCCTTCAGGCTCTCTGGGACACACTCCAGAGCCTCCATAGCTCCAGTCCCATCCAGCGTGCCCAGCCCTGGACCTGAGTCTAACAGGGCTGAGGAACACATTCAGTTTTGTTCCTTCCCTGAGTCTAGACAGGGCTGAGGACACATCCAGCTTGGTCCCAGGGGTTTTAGGGTTCCTCAATTCCCTCCAGGCTCTGTGGGACACACTGAAGAACCTCATCAGCTCCAGCCACCATCCAGTGTGCCCAGCCTTGGACCTGAGTCTAACAGGGCTAAGAACACATTCAGTTTTCTCCCTTCCCGAAGTCTAACAGGATTGAGGAGCACATCCAGCTTGGTCCCAGAGGTTTTAGGGTTCCTCAGCTCCCTCCAGGCTCTGTGGGACACCCATTCAGGCTCTGGCTCTGCTCCCTGTGCCATCTCCAGGTAAATGGGCTTTGCACAGTGCTGTGAGTGGCTGACAAAGCAGAATTCCCGAATTCCCAGAGCAGCTCCCTGCCTTTTCAGGGTTGTATTTGCACTCACGGCTTCCATCCCTTTATTTTCCCCTGGTGATTTCACACTGGAACAAAATGAAGTTCCTATGGCACAGAGTTTTTCCATTGACCTTCCAACTTTCCATGCCATAGAGGGAATATTGGAGCTCTTCTGCTGCTTGGACTGTAGGGGTCTGGGTTGTTAAACCTTTTACAGCTCAGGGGTGGATGTTGTGTATCTGTCTTGAAATCTAAATTACTGCAATCTAATAATTAAAATTATTTATGAAAATTCTCCTGATTTAAATCACGCCAGAAGGTGATGCTGAGACCCTCAATGGTCCTGAGCATTGTTGTACCGAAAAAGAGTTTGTAGGTTTTTGTTGCTTCCAAAGAAAGTAAACCCAAGAAAACCCATAACTTTTAACTTGGTCTTAAAATCTTACCAGTCTAATTTTTCAGTCATGAGATTTCTGCCTGAAGTACTTTTCTTGGGCTATCTTTGTTTTACACCAAAACAAATATTTTGAGAAATCCAGTTTCCATTGATTCTCTTCCCCAGCAAAGCAGCTCAGAGCTAATAAAAGGAGGGGAGCTGGTCCAAGGAAAGCACTGTGGCTGTTGGAGACCTGCAGAGCTGGGCTGGGGAGCAACAAGAGCTGCTGTCAATCCCTTTCCTTTTCCTCGTTTGCAAGGCACAGCTGGGCTTGCACCCACGCTGGGGCTCCTTTCCAACAGCATCCAAATGGAGATTAAACCTACTAATGTTCATTTGTATTTAAAAATTAACCTAAGTAATCACCAAGAAATATATGAAACTGATCACAAAGCCAAGCCTGATCTCAGAAAAAGCAAAGTAGCTCTTGTCCCAGATACATTGATGCTGTTCTCAGCTCACCAGAGCATTATATAGGTTGAAAATAAGTGTTAATCTCTAACTTGGAGCTCCCAAAAAGCTTTACTGAAGGAAATAACCAAAGCACAACAGGCACCACTTGCTCAGAAGACACAGGATGAGGGCAGGATCCTCTGTTTGTGTTGATGACAAAATTTGTGTTAATATAACCTCCATCACCAAAATGCTAAAAACACCCTCATTCACCTTTTATCATAAAACAGCCACTAAAATAATTGCCTTAAAGGTGTGTAGATACACAGACATTAGAGGTCCACCAGGTGAGCAGCAGCATGCTTTGTGTCATGTTTTAAACAGCAAAAACTTGTCCAAGCATTGCCTTTCTTCGGGATCTGCAGCCCTTTGAAAGCCTCTAATTGCCAAATTATTGAGGTGTCTTGGGGTATCTTTTTAAGATTCCTTTGTGTGCTGCTTCTCCACCTCCATCCCATCCTTCTTGCCCTGTGTTCCATGGTTTGTTTTGGTCCTGGAGTGGTGTTTCAGTGCAGCCTTGGATCATCACTGCAGCCTTTGGTTTTTCCAAGCAGTTCTATGGAGCGTTTCCCATCTGAGCCCAGCAGGCTGCTTGTGATCTGACACACAACAGTGGCTTTTTTTGAGCTTTGATTTCATTTCTAGGCATGCTACAAATGCCCTTAGACTCTACCAAGCTAAGGCAGTGAGTAATATCCTCAAGATGCAAGGAAAAATTGCTGATGGCTTTGAGCTCTTGGAGTCTCCTAAAGGCTGTAGGCAATTGGTGTGCCCCAGGCTCTGCTTCCCTGGACCCACTGCAGCCTCCAGAATATTAATTTAACTGTGTTAAACTTCCTAGGGGTGTTAATTGAAGATGCTGGAAATAAAGGTATGAATTGTGCTTCAGAGTCACAAATGTTTCAGTTCATCTCCAGACAGATTAAGTAATGTGAGATTTGATTTTCATTTTCTCTTCGTTTTATTTAAAAGGGCTTCTGCATTGTTCTTTGCTGCTGTGGTTAATCTGTGCATTAGGAGGGGCAGAAGTTTGATTTATAGCATAGAAGACATTCATGCTGCTTGGGGAGTTGAATCCATCACCCTGTGTTTATTTGTCAGCTGTTTAGGTTTCCTTCACTTTGCTTCACAATCTTCTCTCTGCAACTGCTGTGTGCAGTATGAAATAAGTTCAAGCTGTGTATATAAGTGTGTGTACACAGGTCTCTGCTTCCATTCTGGCAAACAGACCCTGACTCCTTCCTCTCTGGCTTTTCCTGAAGAACGTGACTGCAAATCAAGATGTTTGGGATGGCAAAACATCCAGAACCCCCTGAATTATATTTGGAAATCTCAGTTTTAATACATGGCATAGAGACAGGTCAGCTCCAGAGCCAGCACACACCAGTGTATTGAATATTGTCAATTGAATAGATCTGATTCTCCCTCCTGCTTTTCCTTTATGTATTTATATTTTGATGGGAGACTGCTAATGTGGGTGACCACTTAGAACATTCCTGTGGCAATAAAACTGTCCCTTGTCTTTCCCAAATTAAACTGCCTTAGGTATAGCATTCATTTCTGTGATATTTCAGCCTTGTGAAATTCATTTTACTCCTTTCTCACTGTTGCAAATATTTTCTATTATTATTACTCTCACAGCCTATCAATGATCTTTCTGCCTGAATAAACTGATAGAGTATCCTAAATATTGCTCCAGGACTGATCCATAGCTCTGGTGTCAAGTCTCCAGGGATAATTTTTGGGTTTGATTGACAGCTCAGTCCCACAGTTCCTCCTGCCCCTGTCTCCCTGTGGGAAGTGCCACTGTGAAGGAGCAGTGGTACAGAAAACCTCCCCACCTTCCAGCTGCTGAAAAGCTGCTGTGCTGCAGCCAAGGCTGAGCTCCAGCACTCTGCAGAGCTCTGGGAATCCCAGTTTTTCCCTGTAATAAGCCAGAAAAGGGGTTTGAGAGGCTCCAGGATGAATGGCTGAGCAGGGCCAGAGCCATCTGCCCCCAAACCCCGTGGCTGGAGCAGGATGAGATAAAGGAGGAATCCTCCCTTCAGGATGGATTGTCCAGGCACTGCAGCTGACAGGTGAGCACTGCAGCTGTCAAACACTGACTTGCCACAAGCACTACATTTCTGCTCTTAATATTAAAAGTGTGTCAGAATTTCCATTATAAACCACTTATTTTGTGGGTTTATAGCTTCACCATAAAAATACACCTTGGGTTGAGCCCTGGCACGCAGCCATTTGGCTTCTTCTAACACAATATTAATTCAGAACATCCAGACAGTGTTTTTAAACACCAGTATCTGAGAAGTTGTTGCTTCTTTTTTCTCTTTTTCTTCTTTTTTTTTTTTTCTCAAGTCCATTGTTTTCTGCAGGACTCAGAAATCAAAGGTGGCCAGATGTAATTGCAACAAGAATCTGCAACATCTGGAAGCCCTTTTTTGGAAGGACTGAGACCTGTGATAAGAAAGAAAGTTCTGGGGACATTTGGAGAATTCCAAATGGATTTGGAATTTAGATACAGACCCCCAGGGCTGAACTGACAAGGTCTGACTGCCTTCACCCAGAGACATTCCCAGAAAATGGCAGAAAGCAGGGAAGTCTTGGACAGATGAAGATAGCAGCTAAAATATTCATTTTGGAACCAAATCAAAGGATCTTAGGTCACATTTGAAGCCCACAGTGCAACAAATGATTATGATCTCTGCGAGATGAGAAATTAGCACTAAAAACAAACGTGTAATTTGAAATTTAACAATAATTCTGATGGGATGTTTCAGATCAACTTACAAACTAACAAACCCTCTCGATGTGAGCTCTGGGCTTCAGGAGGAGCACAGAGTCTGGTCCTTCCAAATCCCAGCCCTGATGAATGACTGGAAAGGTGGGCAGAAACTGGAGCTCCTGGCAGCCAAATCCCTGGAACTCAAATCCTGTTTGGAAAATGAATGATGAAAAGGGGCAATCCTAATCTGATCCCTGGCCTTACTGGACGATTAGGAAAAGTGATAATCTTCGTTTGTAAAACAAGGAAAATTGGCAGCTGTGAAAAAAATAAAGGAAGTAGTTCAGTTTAATATTAGACTTATGAAAAAATTGGCCATAAAAGCTGCTCTGAGGCTGGCCAGGACAGAGCCTCAGAAATGTCTGGGGAATGTTCTTCAATCAGTTCAGGGAATGTGAGGACATGAAGCTGAAAGTGCTGAGCTCCAGAGGAATGAGGATAAAGCTTCAAGCTTTTCTCTAGATTTGGTCAGTTTACTTTCTGAGTGGATTTTGGGATCTGGGAAAGGAATGGAATAAAGTCCCCTTTTCTCAGGCTGCAGTTATTGGACAAGGTGGGCTGAAAAAGAATAAATTGGGTTCAAGCAGGGAGAGTGACTGCTGGCAGACACAGGGCTTTCCAAAAGTGGGGAAATTGATTGAGAAAAGTCATCCTCTCTGAGCAAGAAATGGAACTGAGATGATGGATTGGCTATGGGAGGATTTGGAGATCGTTATGGCTGGGAATAGAGTCATACAAGCTGGAAGTATTGTCTTACCAATGAAATCCCTGGAAATTTGCTTTAATTATGTGGCTCAGATGAAGCACAGAATTTGCAGATAACTGATTTGGAGCGAGGAGATTTTCCCAGTGCAGCAGGAAACTACTACAGCAGCTACTTGTGGCAGTATCAAAGTACAGGTTAAAGTGGTGGAAATCATCTTTTAAGGGCCAAGCATTTGCAGAAACTTTTGCTGCTGGATCTGAGGGAAAGGACGGTTTTTCTCTTGCACTAAACAATTTAAATTCTGAATTCCTTTCCATGCAGAGCTGCAGCAAGGTTTCAAGTGATTTCCCTGCAGCAAGTGATGCTGTAGTGGGTGTACTTACTCTGGCTTTGCTCCAGCTTTCACAAATAATTGAAACTTTGAAAATACAACAGCTTGGAGGTCAATACAAGCCCTAAAGGTCCAGGAAATACCTCCAGGATCCACAAAGCTTCCAAAACTATGGAATTTAGAGGTGCCATCACTGCTGGTACCTGTGTGAACAAGGCTAAAGTCACCACAGCTATGCCATAATCCCAGTTCTAGGGCACTGTTTAGATTCCCAGAAGTTTTTTTTTCCAGTTAAAAATCAATTCTTTTAATCCAATAAACACACAGGCTGCACACAGTGGTGTACCACAGCTGGATTCTGAGGGAAACCAACCCATTCCCAGCACCTCGCTGGCAGAAAGTGCTGCTGGGCATCCAGGGAGTGAACTGGGATGGATAAATGAGCTTTCAACCATTTTTGGACCTCACTCCCAGGTCTGATTAAAGTCAAATGGTGGCTGGAGTGGATCCTGCAGAGCCAAGTTAGAGGAAAAAGGGGAGGGAACAGCTTCCAGAGCAGGACAAGGCCTAGTGCAGCTTTAAAAGATGACTTTTGGCCCAGCACCTGCTGCCTTTTGAGGATGGGAAGGAGCTGTGCCCCAGCCTGCCTGGATCACATTAGCTCTAGATGGTATCTGGCACCAAGTACAACACGGAGGTGTGAACTGATGTATTTACAAATGGTCTGTAACACACTGAGAGCTGTCAGCCTGGTCAGCTCCAAAGGCAAGGGGATCTTAGAAGCAGAAATGATTAATTGTAAGTACACAGCCAGCCAGGGAGGGGTTTCACACACAAAAGGACAGAGGAGAGGCAGGACCATCCTGGGCAGCTCAGGTGAAGAGTTTTTTTAAGTTGTTTGGTTTTTTTTTAAGGATTACTGCTACTATTTCAGGCAGATTTTTTGTGGCTTTGTTAATATTGTAAAAACCACCGCGCGAGTTCTGTGAGAAGGAAACCATTTCAGTGGCTGGCACAGTGTGATTTAACGTTTTCAAAAACTTCTTTTTTTTAACAAAATCTCTTGTAACTGCTGCCATTTTCACCTCCTCACGTTCCAAACACCTTCCAGGCTGGACACAGACAGCACTGACAGGGGGAATCAAAGCACTGGACGGGACTGGGGCTTATTACAACAAAATGTTCTGTTCTCTTGGAGAAAAATTCATATTCTGCTCAAAGAACGTGTGGCAGTGGTTAAATGCAGAGGAGGTTTCACCGTGGTTCCTTTGGAGAGGATTTGGCCAAGCCCTGGCAGGCTGCAGAGACTCTGTGGGATGTGCAAGGCAGGAATTGGGAGTTTGTGGGGTGAGACAGGCTCAGCTTCATCCAGAGAGCAGCTTTGGAGGTTCACCCCAACATCGTCCCATCCCAGAACTTCAGGAAAAGGAAACCCAGGTTTGATGTCCAGTTGTCCAAGTGGTTCTCCTGGAATTCTGTGTTCCTTCAGGACAGGGAGTTGGAGCCATGGGTGAAGGCATCAGCTCCTGGTCTGGGATTGCTGCTGTGGACTCTGTTACAGACAATTGTGTTGAGGAAACACGTACCTCTACCCTCTATCAATCTCTCCTGACATAAAAATACAGCAATCAATTCAAATTTATTGATTTGTTAGTGTTCAGGAAGAATATTCTGCTATTGAATTCTCCATCTCTACTGCTGGATGAAGAAAAGGAGATCTGTACCTCAGTGAAAGGCTGTTACAATACCGTGTGGCTGGAATATAAATGTTTTTATTCCTATTCATGTATAAAATATCATTATGATTCCTTGGGTCAGTGCATGGGAATTAAATAATGGACTGATAATTTTCTTGCTGCATTAAACCAAGTGCTATGAAAATTTGAAGGGATTTTGCTACAGCAGAGATTCAGCTTTTAAATTTTTGTATCTAAGCCATGCTTTCCAAAATGCCTGATTTTTCTGTACCTAAACCACTCTGGAGATGTCATGTTCCATTTCAGGTGTCTCACTGACATGAGCAGGAGCAGATAACACAGTTACAGAACTGAGGGGAAATAGGTTTAAACACATTTATGTTAACCACTGATATCTCAACTTCTGCACATCACTAGTGGCTGAGAACTGCAAGGACAAAACCTTGGGAATTTGGTGCTTATAAATATTCAGATTTTAACAGCTTTGTTTCATTTTAAAGCTGTTGGAAGCTTTCTCCCAACAATGAGGAAGGGTGAAACATTGGAAAATCAGTCCTGTAAAGATTTTCAGCAGTTTATAAACCCTCTGTTGAATGAGCTCCTATGGAAATCCCTGGTCCTGCTGGGTTCCTCTGGGTTATCCAGGAATGCTGACCTGCATCACAGGGGCACCTTTCACGAAACCTGAGGCAGGGGTGTGTTTTCATGTATGAACTATTGTGGTTTTTAATGCACTGTAAGTGCCAGGTAGGTTTTAAAAACAGGAATGGGAAGAAGAGCACTGGTTGTGGGGAGACCCTCCTGCAGAAAGCAGCACATTGTCATTAAATAACAGACTCAGGAATGAGATGTGCCTGGTATTGGGGTCTCTGAATCACTGACCTCACAGATATGTGTATATATATATTTATATTTGTGCTTGAGAGTTGTTTGGGCTCTGCAATGCACAAGGTCTGAGCACCTACACAGAATTCAGGCAAGTTTTGGTTTAAAATTTGACCTGCTGGGGGCTGCCTGGAAGAAGGTTGGAGGTTGCTTTGATTTTCTCTGTTGTGATTTCTCCTTCACTCCTGGGAGCAGCTCCTCCCCAGGAGCTGAGCTCACTCATGGTCACTGCTCTGGGCCTCACTCAGTGTCCCGGATTCCTTCAGCATCCCTTTAAACCTTTACACAGCTTGCCTGGTCCATTCCAGGGAAGTGCTGAGCTCCCTCAATTCAAAACTTGCAGAATGAGGCCAAAGACTCTGAGGTAGGAAGAGGTGTGAGGAGAGCTTTTTTAGTATGGCACATATTTAACCCACAGGAAAACCCACAAATTTTACTCATTTTAAGTGTATTTCACACTTTTCGACTATTTGAAATAACCACATTTGTAAAAACTTCTTTTAATGAATAGAGCTCTTTATGTACAAAGGCAACCCCTTTTTTTTTTCTCCCCTAAGTACAGTCCTTTTAAAATACTATTTCTTTTGTAGGTCTGGCTGCTTCCCTCATCTGTTCATTATTGCTTGCTGCTACAGAACTCTCCAGAACTGAAACCAGGCAATTTAGATTCTATTTTATCTTAGAAGAGTTTTTGCTGATCCCTGCCATGTATTCATCAGGACTAATAAGACAGATAAGTAAAGGACTTCAAATATTTATTGCCAACCCCAGCCAGGCTGGTGTTCAGCACAATATTTGTGTGTGAGGGATGGGAAGGAGGTACCTGGGTACAAATTCTGACCCCATTGAACTCCGTGGGGATTCTGCCATTTGACTGTAACAAAAGAAAAGGCTTCACCACATGTTTAAAAGAAATATTTCACTGGGATTTTCTCAATGCTGGGAAAGGTGTTTTTATCTTCCTTTTCACTTTTGAATGTTTGTTTACCTTACATGCCCTTCAAAGTAATTTAATATAAAATTCTCATCAATTCCATTTTATTCCAAGTTTGAATTGCCTCATTCTTGAATTTCTTGTGCATTTAGAGACCCCACATGGGCAATGTCTGGGCTGAAAACCTGGTAGGGGAGTGTTGGCCTATTTTGTCTTGCTGTGATTTCAACTGAATTAAAGAGACCCAGAAATGAAAACATTTCCATTTGTTTATGTAACTAAAAAAAAAAGCCCTATTAAATTAGACCTGAGCTAGCAAGAATATCCCTTAATAAACACAAACCCTTTTCTGCAAGAGGGACATACACACACACACACATCCACGTCCCATCTCCTCTATCAACAGGTAAAAAAAAACCTCCCACTATTTATCTTAGGAAACATCCACTCCTTTTAACAGTGGGGGAATTTGGAAAATATTTCTCTGGCCAGCGTGGAGAAGGTGAAATCCTGCAGCACAAAGCACAGCCACGGGCACCGCGAGCCAACAGACGGGGCTGCTGTAAAACAACCTTTTAATAAGGCATTAAAATGCCATCGACTTGGACACATTAAAAAAAAAAAAAAAAAAAAAAGCTATGAAAACAAATGCCTTTCAAACAATTAGGATCTTATGCCTGAGAGCTGTGTTGATCTCCGTGCAGAGATTTTCCTGCTGCTGGAATCAGACTGGGCTGAGGCTGATCGTCTGAGGGGGGAATTAGCAGTGTGTAAATCGGCCGCGCTCGTGCTGCTGCTGCCACGCACAGCCAGCCCCCAAAGCATCCTCCAGCCCCCTCAGCTCCTCCTTTCTGACCCCTAAAGTCTCCTTTCTATACCCTAAAGTCTGCTTTCTGCCCCTAAAGTCTGCTTTCTGTCCCCTAAACTCTCCTTTCTGCCCCCTAATCTTATTTCGGCCTCCAAAGTCTCCTTTCTAAACACTAAATTCTTCTTTCTGCCCCCCAAAGTCTCCTTTCTGTCCCTTTAAGTCTCCCTTCTGTCCCCTAAAGTCTCTTTTCTGCCCCTAAAGTCTCCTTTCTGTCCCCTAAAATCTTCACGTCCCCTAAAGTCTCTTTTCTGTTCCCTAAAGTCTCCTTTGTAAACCCTAAATTCTCCTTTCTGTCCCCTAAAGTCTCCTTTCTATACCTTAAAGTCTCCTTTCTGCCCCCTAAAGTTTCTTTTCTATCCCCCAAAGTCTCCTTTCTGTCCCTTAAAGTCTCCTTTCTAACCCCTGAAGTCTTTCTGTCCCCAAAGTCTCCTTTCTGTCCCTTTAAGTCTCCCTTCTGTCCCCTAAAGTCTCCTTTCTGCCTCCTAATCTTATTTCTGCCCCCTAAAGTCTCCTTTCTGCCCCTAAATTCTCCTTTCTGTCCCCTAAAATCTTCATGTCCCCTAAAGTCCCCTTTCTCTCCCCTAACTTCTCCTTTCTAACCCCTAAAGTCTCCTTTCTGCCCCTTAAACTTATTTCTGCCCCCTAAAATCTCCTTTCTGTTCCCTAAAATCTTCATGTCCCCCAAAGTCCCCTTTCTCTCCCCTAAATTCTCCTTTCTGCCCCCTAAAGTACCTTGGAATCCACTTGTTTTAGGCTGCCAGAATTTTTTTTTTTTAAATTGAATCTCAGGTTTTCATCATGAGCATGTGAAAGGTTGAATTTGCTGATTTTTAGGGGGAGTCTTTTTGGCTGATTGAGCCAGAAATAGCTGCAAACCCAATTTCTGGTCTTGAAAATCTGCTGTGGGCTTGTTTTCACTCCAGGTGATGTGTCTGTGTTCATTTAAAGGTTTAGCAGTAGTCTGTAGTGGTTGCAGGTGTGGAAAATGCATCAAACCGTTGTATAAATTAATCCTTTAATGCAATAAAGTAATTCTTCAAGAACATTTTTATCACCTGGAATGTATGGAAGTACAAAAGGAATTGTGAGAACTGATCATTCATGTCTGTGTGTTTAAGCCACAGCTTGTGATGGTTGTTATTAGCACAGCTCAGAAAAGCTACACTATTTAAACATGTATTTGGAAGGAATTATTTATCATGAAATACATACATAAAATGTATTTGGAATATTTATCATAATTAACATGATAAAATAAATTAATAAGGCTGTTGCCTAAGAGTTGGGCATCAGATTCTCAGCTTTAAATTAGAATTTAATGCATTTTTTAAACTAAAATATCCTTAAATTAATATTGGTTTTCTTACATAATAAAATTCCTGTTTTGATCTCCATTTTACAGACCACAAACATCAATAATTCAGAGAAATTAATGTATGTCCTTTCTGTATTTAATCTCATTTCCTGTTTTGTCATTAGGTAACAGTTCCCCCCTAAGGCACATGGTTTTAAACTTCCAATCCAGCTTGTGCCTTTCTTCCAGACCTGTAATTGCAGATACTTTTCAATTTTTCTGGGTATTTTCCATACCCAGAGCTGTGCCCATGATAAGAGCCCTGTGTTTAACATCCCCAGCCATCAGAACAGATCCTGACACTGTGATTTCACCCATCAATCAGTTTTATCTGACTTTCTGCTCCCTTGGCTTTTCCAAGTGTGAAAACCTGCACTGCAGAGGAATTTCATGGATTGCAACCCTAATTTTTGTAGTAAAATTCTAAATGACTGCTGTGATCAGGAAGCTTTGGGCAGAATTTTCAGCTTGCTGTGAATTTCTGTGCAGCCTGTGTTGCCTTTTGGCTGGAAGTACATCCCAATTAGTGACCCTTCCATGGAGCAGTAGCAACAGAGAAGGGATTTGGTTGTTGGTTTTTTTTTCTTTTTTTTTTTTCAAGTCAGTTGTAAATGATTAGTCCAAAAGAGCAGCATAAAACTGCGAGTCCCCTGCAGGAGTCAGCTGGAGGAAATTAAAGGATCAACAACAGAAGGGAAGCACTGAGGTAGGATTGTTCCAGGCTGCAGCCACAGGCTTTCACATGCACTCAGGAAATTGGCTCCATCAAAAGGCGAGGATGCAGGAGTGAGGATGAGGAGGATCGTGCAGGTGATGGTTCTAAATCATGGTTGGAGATCCCAGAGCTTCCCAAGGCACAGCTTTCCTCCCCTCCCTGCAAAAAAAAAAAAAGCAGTGTTTTGCCAGGTAAAAAATGGAATCTTCTCTTTATGAATCAATAAAAGTTGGGCAGAAAGGTGAGCTATAAATCTGATATAACTCAATAAATAACAGAGATTCGGTTTCCCCACAATAATATCAGTTGGATGGGGATTTTTGACTGTGCTGTGCCCTGTGTTTGTGTGTGAGAGCTGTGAAACCAATGTCTGGGGAGTGCTTGGCAGCCAGGTAAAGCTTTCCCTTTAAAGCCTAAAGTCAATTCATTCTGCAGAAATTTGCATCTTCTGGGCCTGGGATGAAGCTGAAACCTTTGCTGGTGGAGCAGGAAAGGATCACAGGAGGGGAAATGCATAAATCTCCATCTGGAGCCAAGTATGCTGGGAAGGAGCTGGGGGAGCAGGAGTGCCAGAGCAGGCTGAGAGAGTGAAATTCCAAGGGAAAAGTGGAAGAAAGGAAGAGGAATGTCCCAGGAATTAAACTCTTCTAATGCTCAACACTTTCATCAGAAGCAAACCACTGGAAAGCTGTAACCCAAACAAGGAAATTAGAGCAAAAATTAACAATATTCAACGATTCAGATGTCAAAAGAAGCAGCGGAGTTATTGGTGTTAGAGGTTATTGCCAGAGGGGGAAACTCAGCATGTCCTGGGTAATTAAGCTTCATTGGAGAGCATGGATCCCTTCTCCAGGTAAGAAAGCCTTTTATAGCATGGCATCTTTGCTATTGTAATTAAACACCATGGGCTATTCTGCATATGAAGCCTTAAACACTTTAGTCCTTTATCAGGGGATTTTACTGGCCAGGCATGTGTGTTCATATGGCAAAAAAAAAAAAAAAACAACCCAAAAAAACCCCGGCTGCTATAAAAAAAGAAACCCAAACATTTCTTTTTATTACTCGACTTGCTGTATTTTTTTATATATATATTGAGCCAAAATTCATCCCTTGTGGAGCTCAGTTGAAGCCAATAAGGGCAGTTTTGGCCCATGTCTATATGAGAAAGGTGGTGACAATTAAAATATATTGTTTAATAATGAGAGCTATGGTAGTGAAGTGTCTTTGTGTCTATGAAATTATACACCACGACACCCAGCCAGTGTGGAGCTGGGACTAGCAAAACATATAAGGCTGGTTTCTGATGGAAAGGCAAAAGCACTCTGACTTTTATGATTATGATTAAATATCACAAAGGCATTTGAAGGAGGCTAATTTAGGTAACATCTCCAGAAGTCTCGTTTATAGTGCAGTATTTTACCATTCGAAAATATTTCTTGACTGTTTTTATATGTGGCTCTCAAGGACAGCACGACTGGCTGTTATTAGCAGTAAGTAAAAGAACAGTTTTTATTTCACTTATATTTGAGGGACTTTCAGTAATATTACAAAAAGGAATGTACCCTATTAAATGAAATGTGAGGACAGCCTTTACTATCACTTTACACTGGCAATTCCCACTTGTTCCCTGTTCAGGGCATGGGACCAACACATGAAAGGCATCGTTGATGCCTTGAAGAGCTGAAGGTGTTGCCAGTTTAGCAACAAATACCCAAATCAGGAGAGCCCTCAGTGTGCAGAGGAGCTGTGGTTACCTGGGTCCTACCCAGCAACTCCTCTGTGTATCCCTGTTGTTAAGTTTGGGTGAATTTACAAGCTGGAGTTTGCTGTGCTCTCCCCTGACTTCCATCCATCCTGCTGCAGTTTGGGCAGTGGTTTATCCACAGCCAGGAACCAAATCCCTCATTCCAGGCTCCATCCTGCTGCCAGGGAGGCTGGCTCAGCTTTGCTCTGCCTTGTAAATGTCCCAAATTTTGGCTCAAACCCTTTCCTGTTGGGTCTTCACCTTGCCAGGAGGGGAGGTGGGAGCCTGACAGGGGTAAGCAGGAGATTTCCCTTGGGAAAAAGCCTTTTCCTCTGGGGCTTCTCTGTCCTGAGCCTTGGCAGCTGCCTCTGGCTCCTGCCTGTAGGAACTGAGGTGGGAAAGGTCACAGAAATAGGAGATATTTTGTTGAATCAAGAACTCAACTGGCTCTGGATGACCCTGCTCAGGAGATGGGAACACCTCCATACTGATGGAGCAGCAGAAAAGGCAGCTCTTAAACAAAATTAAAGATATAAAATATCAGTTCTAATGCCACTGGTCTTCTAAAAAGTCTCTGAACCCCACAAATGAGAGTGGGCAGGGAAGCACAGAAGAATAAAAATAATTTTTCTTGTGCTTATTACTCATTCTGAATCTCTTTTATGGAAATCTGGCCTTTGGCATCAGGCTCAAATAATATTTTATGAGAAGAAAGCATGATTCATTGAAATAAATGGTGCACTGCAGTATCTATGGAAAGGAAAACTGGGAAGGACACAAGAAAAAACCAATCCAAGGAACCACTGCCCAACAAAGGATCTCAACCCCCAGGAAAAAACAACAGAAAGGAACAAAGGATTTCTGAGAAAACCTTTGAATGTGGTGCTGGAGCCAAGTAAGGAATTCTTGCTGGGTTGGAGTGTCAGGAAGGGTCATACAGTACCTGTGGAAGGGGAATATCCTGTCCTTGGGAAATCAGTAGGATTTTTTTATTAACATCAGTGTGATGATCAGGACTGACCCATGTACCTGACAAATTGAAACTTAACCAAAGGGGTCATAAGAGATGCCAGGAGGGAGGGAATGTTTAGTCTGTCTTAGACAGGATAAAAGTCACTTTTCTCCTTTTTTGCACATTTTCAGAGATCTGTTTTTTGGGCTGTGAGCAGCTTGGCTGTGTGATCCAGTTCTTTCTGTGTGAGGAGAAGAGAAGCAGCAAAAAGAAGTGAAGAGAACAACCTCAACCTCTCCATATTACTGATTACCCATAACTCATCCAACACTGCAACTCCTTTGCCTGTTGCTTTTGTTCCTTGGCAAGAAAAGAACATTCAATTTAATTATTTTATTTTTATTTTTTCCCCCTATTCTCTCCTTTAAGTTTTCCAACTCATATTTTCCCTGTATTTAATTCCTGGTCCCTGACCTCCTGCTTCCCCTTCTTTTACTGTTAATAGGATAAAAACTGATTTTGGGACAATCTAATTAGCTACTTCCCAGAGGTGAGGGGATGTTATTTCTGTGTTATGCATGAGAGGAACAAGTAATTCGCTGGGGGTAGGAGCATTTGTACATTTGTAAATCCTGAATTTCATGGAGTCTACAGCCTGCAATAGAAGCTGTTTTCTCCCAGGAATACAGGTAAATGTGGGGGTTTAGCTTCACATCTCTGATTTTCAGTTGTAGTTGGTGTAAATGAGATTTTAGTAGATATTTCTTTGCATGTTGAGGCCAGCATTTGGTAGGAGGAGAGAGCACTGAACACTGAGCACCCAGCACTGCTCACCCAGTTCTTGCTCCCCTGAATTCTCAGAGCTTTGGGATATTCCAGTTTCCACATTCTAAATGTGGAAATTTCTGAATTCTGATATTTCAGCTTCCACATCCTGCATTTCATGTCTCTGCTCCTCCCAGATCTCTGTGTCACTCCAGGGAGGATGGTCAGTGCATCCCCAGGGCTCTCATGATTCCAGCCCTCCCTGCCTCGTGCTGAATGTCCTGGATGTGTCAAAGGACAATGTTTGCTTTCCTCCAGCCCCCACTGACCCCTCCCAGGCCTGGGAGTTTGGGAAATATTAACCCAGAGTTAAAATCCCTTTCTCCTTACCTGTGAGTGGTGGGGAAAGGGAGAGAGGCTCCAGGTATGTGCTCAGTCCCACTGCTGGGTGTAAATCCAGCCCTGCACTGTGATCCTGGACAGAAATCCCAGTGGAAGCTTTTCCTGCCCCTAAGCTGTCTCCTTCAGAGTGATAAATGGAGAGAAGGGAAGAGTGAGGAGACTGGGGGATCTCTCCAAGCTCTGAACTGGCTGTGTCCTCAGGAAGGTGAGAAGGAAGAACAGACTCGTTTCAAGCAGAATTTTTATTTGGATAAAATCCTTTTACTCTTCATCACCTTTGGTGTTCTCATCAGTAAGGCTTAGACCAAAGATGTCTGATCACTGTGTTCATTTGATTTTTGGCTGTAAATGGGAAGGATTCCCTGTCCTCAGTGCCATCCCTGCCCTGCCTGTGGCTGCTCAGGAGCTGTCCTGATGACTCTGATGCACCAGGCAAGTTCATCACCTTTCCATGGGATTGATTCCTCATGGCCAGGCCAATCTGCTCCAAAGTTTCAGGCTGAAATGAGCTTTTGCATTTCGAGGGGCTCATCAATGGTTTGGGTATTATTCTGTCCCATTTTCAGCTGTCCTTTCGTGTATTAAATTCACGGCTGATATTAAATCCAATATTACATTCAGACTTTTGTTATTCTCTCAGTAGCTGCTCAGAGACCCTGGGCATGAGTAAACTGCAATTTTGAGTGTGGCTGTGTCACCCATCAAACTCCAACACTCATTCCTCAGCTGCACTGCACAGCCAAGGCTGCAGGCTGGGCTTGCTGAGGGCAACATTAAAGGGCTGGTCCTGCTGCACTGAACTCTATAAAAGTTTTCCTATTGACTTCAACAGAAATAGGACTGAGCCTTAAGATTTTGGCATGAAAACACAAAAATCTTGCTTTTCATCTCTGCTGAGCTGCAGCAGGCATTGCTGCCTGCCTGACGTAAGGAATTGTTCTCTGGACATGTTGTTCTGCAGTAAATGTTCAATAATGTCCATCCCTGCTGGCAGGGGCTGAGGATTAGTGCACAAACCTGGCCCAGTGTCCTGTTATCAGTGCGAACCTCCCAGCTAGAAGATACATTTGTCAATTTTTTGTCTTTCAGGCTTGTTACAGCCATTGCTGCCCAAGCAGACGGTGCTGACATTCCACCTCGTTTTTCTTATTAAAAAGTCAATTTTCCACTGGTTTGTAAATACAGCCCTGCTGAAAATGTTCCTCGAAACTGCAGCCATGTGTGGCCCAAAGCCAAAAATTAGTGTTTGCTGAGAACTAAGGAGAATGACAAAAAAAAACAACCCCAAAACAAACAAAAAAACCCAGATGAAAAAAATGTTGGCGTTTGCCAAATACTCCTTCAAACCTCTTCCCCATCAGGATTTTTCAGTGGAACAAGAGCCTTGGGACCTGTTGTAGCTATTCCTCCTCTTTTCATTCCAGTGAGGTTTGCTTTCCTTTTATTAAATTAGTTTCTAATTAACAAAATCTGCAATTATCCTAATTTTAATGGAATTAATGTTATTAGCACTTTGCACTAATTCATCTACTTTTTTTATTTCCTTCTCTCAGGACCTGGTTCCGAAGGTGGGCTGGGGCTCAGGAGGGGAATTTCCATCCTGGAGTCCCCTTGTTGCAGCTCTGTGTAAATCCTGGGACATCTGAACTGGCATTCCCAAAAATGCTCCAACAGGAACATTTGCTGGCCACAACCAGGAAAAGAATCTTCTGGGCAGAAATGAGGGGATCGCAAACCCCCAACAAGGTGGCACAAAACCATTTCCCAGTGAGGCTGAGCAGCCCATGCCAGGTTTAAATTTAATTCTGGTTTAAGTAGGGCTGGTACAAGGAGGGGCTGTGAACCTTTTGATGAAACCATCATCTAAATCCCAGTTTTACAGGCATTTCTCTCATGGCAGTGTTTGCACATTAAATAAGGTTCATGTTGGACAAGGTTTTGTGCTTTGCTTGTACCACTCCCAAGATTTCCTTGTCTTTGATTTTTAATCTTGATCCTGTTCTTTGCAGAGAACAAATCAGTTCAAAACGTGATGTTTTCTACCAGCAAGTCACAGGCTCATGATTTCTCTTCCAGCCTTCTGTGACAGGAATAAAACCCCTCCAATCACACTGAATTTAGGCTGCCTCTTGTCACAGTCAAGTGCATGGCACCTCCTTGGAGCAGGTCCTTAAATTAAAATACTGTAGTTTTTTTTTTTTTTTTTTTTTTT
>VWZU01005859.1:560643-571071 GCA_013397095.1 Sterrhoptilus dennistouni
CACTACTGCAGAAACATGAGTGGCCAAGGAGAGAGGAGGGTTGTTTTTTTTTTTTCTCTCTGGCTGGAATTTTTCACTATAACCATCCTCAGGGGAGTTCTCATCTTCAAAAGAGACATTCTTTCTATACAAGCTGCAAAAAGAATTATTTAATGACATCATAAATTAATACAGAGAGGCACAAATTTTCCAAAATGTGGAGAGAGAGAAAAATAAATCCATGTTTGCCAAAAACACCCCAGCTCTTGCAGACTTAGGCCCCTCTTGAGCCTGTGAGCTGCCAGTGATGCCAAATTGAACGGTGGGGCTTTTGGCAGGACTGCAGTTTAGCTTGTTTAAATTTTGGCAAATATTCCTATTACTCACATTCTCAGCAAGCTGATACAAATATTTGTTCTATTTCGAGGGAAGTCCAGGCTCAGTCTGGCACCAAGCACTGCTGGGCTCGGTGGAACTCAGCCTGCCTGAGCCAAGATTCAATTTGGACATTTCTACCTTTAAAGAAAAACAGGATAAAAAAAAAATTCCCTGGGCCTTTTAGGGCAGATTAGAGCACATCAATGGAAAACGGTCCTCGTGTGTATTCAGGTTTTTCTCACTTGCTAATTTTTGCTTTAATCTGATTTGAAATGGGCCTGGTTTCCCTGAGCTTTGGATTGCCACTCCCGGCTCCAACTCCAGGGCTGGAAAAGCCTCCACACACATGAATCTCCACATTCTTGAGAATTAAAAGCTGTTTAAAGTGTAGTAAATCAAACTGGGACACAGTAAGCACACTTGATCTCTTTTAAAGCTGTGCAGGTTGTTGGTTTTTTTTGTTTTTTTTTGTTTTTTGTTTTTTTTTAGTGATGTCCCCAGTTTAGTGTTTCTGATTTGAAAAACAAACAGAGCAAATCCTCCAGGACACTCAGGATTGCTGGGCTCTGCTTCATTCCTGGGAATGGTCCTGCTCAACCAGGATCTCCATCAGGACCAGCACCTGCCCAGCCTTTCCAGGTGGGAAAAGCAGGAGAAATCAAATGGAACCTGGATGTCTTACCTGGGAACCTGGACTGGACACAAACCCAGGTTAGAAATCTTGCCATGAAAACATAAAGCAAACTAAAAAAGAACAACCCGATTCCATCCCATAAATCAAAACAACCAGCCTTTTTTTTTTTCCTATGTTCAGTTTGAGTGGGATTTGTAATGTAAATAATTCAATGATGTCTCAATGTTTTTGTCAAAGTCACACAGGAGGGGGATCCCACTAATATGACTTTTTAGCTATTTGGAAATGGGAAATCTGCTCTAAGTGGCTGAACTGGATTCCTCTGAGTGGAAAAAGATGGTCACTGGAGAATGATTCATCCCATTTCATTTCAATGTCTGATCTCTCTCCAGTGACTATAAAAGGAACCCAGATGACCAGATTAGCATATATCCAAATTTTGCACATTTTTATGCTAACTCAGCCTTTCCCAATCAGGTCCTGTGCTCATAAATATCCTGTGCTATTTTTATAAGGAAAAAGCTCATTATTTGGCAGAGGGATTCCCAGGGCACTCACTCAGCCCTGTGGCTGCTGTGAGACAGAGCCTGGGCCCTGCCCTTTGCAAAGGCTAATTAAATCATTAATTACATGATCAAGATTTCTCTACACTCCCTGCATTGACTGAAAGGTTCTGGGACAATTCTTACAGGAGTTACTTTTTGAACTGCTTTAAATCAATAAATATTGCATGGATGAGCAGAAGGTACATGAAAAATGGTTAAAAATAGCAGCAGTGATTATTCATTAAAAATGACATTGTTTTTGTGTTGGTCACCTTTGTATATCAGGCAGAAGATCCGGGCAGATCTTCCTTTGCAGCCTGGGCTGCTGACCCCACTCACTTTTTGGGTTCCATTTGTCTGGCTCAGTGTTGATGCAGTGTCAGGGTGAGAGATGAACTGAGCACTGCAAATTGTGGGCAGTGACACCCCCAGACCTCTCCCCCTTCCCTCCTTCCCTCCCTCCCACCTTTAATTTTTTACCACTGGAACTGTTAGTGAGCTGCACCCGGGCACAGGAACTCTGGGCATGGGACCCCTAAAGCAAAGAAACACCAGAAAAATCCCAAATAAACCCATGGGCACCTCAGACCTGATGGTGGAGCTTTGAGATGGTGAAACAGAGTCAGGTGTGAGGTGGTGTAATCAGGAGACAGAAGAGAGACGAGGCATCTTAATTCACCATGGAACATTTTTATACTAATTATTGAAATGCACCCAGAGACAGCTCGTAGTAGTAAAATGACTTTATGTTCTGATATGTAAAATAAAATGTCCATGCTATGTAACAAACATTTAAAAATTCCATACCACCTGTATCTAATGTGGTTTCTAATAAAGATTTATCTGTAGTATATAGGTTTTTTTATGTCTAACCAATTCTTAGTTTTTACATCAAAGGTGTGTAATAAAAAAAAATTAAATAGATGTCTTTCCAAAAAAAAAAAATCCTTTGCAACATTCATTTTTATTAAGTATTTCATTTGTCAAAAGCAAAGCTGAATTGGACACGTGGCCTGCATTTGTGATATATATAATTTTATATATATATATATATAAAAAATATATATGTATATAAATAGCTATTCAGCATGCAAAAATGGTAGTGATTTCCAAAATCTGGTTACAAAATCCCCACCAGCCACACAGGAATTGTGCTGAGTGGGTGCAGGGGACTGTCCTGGTTGAAATGTGACCTCGGGGCTGTCACAGCCCCCTCATCCATCGGGCTCCTCACCAAAAGACAGAATTCACTCCCCACTTCCAAAGCTGCACTTCAGCTTTTTGCCTTTGCCTGTTTGGGAAGCAACAGGAGGAAATAACAAACTCCAACCGTGCAATGACTAAAGGTGGAATACTGTGCTCTTCAGTGGAAGCCAAGCCAGCGTCACCTCTGTGTCACCTTGCTGGCTCAGCAGGATGGACCCTGCACTGGGACAGGAGCTTTGTGGCTGAGGACAAGGGCAGTTTTGTCCCAGAAGGAATTCCTGTGCTTCCCCACGAGTGTCAGCCTCCTCTGAGGTTGGACAAGACCTCCCAGATGATGAAATCCACCCTGTGACCAGTCCCCCCACCAGGGACCCTGCAGAGGACAAAGCCAACAATGCTGGAGGAACCAGCCCCGGACACTTCCACGGCAAACAAAAGGAGCAATGAATACACTGGTTACAGATTTGACCTGTTCTACAAATATCTGTACACTGTAAAGCCTGACAGGTCGTGGGAGCTCTTCCCTCCCCACCCCACCGTTAGGAAAATATTCCTCTAGGCCTCCTTTAGGCTGAAAACAATTCTGTCTGAGTTAGCTGCAAAAGGAAAGAACACAGCACAAAAGGCACGTTTCAGCTGAATGCAAAAGAAATCAAGGACCAGCAAATACAGAAATCGGTTCTGGAAAGTATTAGCGACTTTTAAGCTTAAACTTCATAAATATATTGCAATAAGCAAACGTGATTCAATCAAGGGATGGGAGTCTTGAAGAAGACACTGGGTCTCTTCCTAACGCTGCAATTAATTTGCTGTTTGGCCTTGGGCTTTAACTCTTCACTTCTTCCCTTCCCAGAGCCGGGGCCGATGTGGGGCCAGAAGAGACATTTGTGCATCGGTGCCTTCCCCTCCTGCCCGTGGAGCTGCTCAACCCATCGGGAATGGCTTTTTCCTTGCAGGTTTTTGGGAGGTTGTGGCTTTCATGAGACAAGGACCGTAAAAAGTGAAGCTTGTGGTTTTCTCCCAAATAGCCGAAACTTCACTCACGGATGTTTAAGGTTACAAGCGAAAAAAGGACATGACTAGAACATCACTTGGTTAGTCATGGAGATGGTTCCTACTGGAGGAAGACACGAGAATGAACTTATTTGGGAGTCTGATGAATCCAGCCCACCGAGCCAGCAGAGATGCTCTTCACCCACACAAATCCCTCTGGAAACGCACCTGTGTCTCACCCAAGTGCAAGTTACCCACAGGTATCAACACCGACTGAACTGTCCCGGAGCAGTTAAAGGTGGCTGTGGCCCGGCCGGGCGGGGGGGTCACCCGTCAGTCCAGTTCTCCACAGTCCCCATCCCTGAATGGTGATACTGCAGCGACGACTCCCTGGACAGCGAGAAGCTCTGCGAGTACAGGAACTCGTTGGCCGCGTTCAGGTGCGGAGAAGGGGCTTTCCTCTCGCACACGGCCGGGTGCACCCGTTCCCTGGAGAAAGCCGAGGCCGGCCCGCGCTCCCTGCCCGGCGCAGGGCTCAGCTGGTTGTAGACGCTGAAAGGACCGTTCCCCGGAGCTTGGGAAGCCTGGCCGGGCATGGCCGGGAGCCGCGGCATCATGGGCCCGGCGGGGAAATGAGCGGGGAAGGGCTGGTAGGGGACAGTCTCCACGGTCTGCACGCTGTAGCTGGTGTAAGGTGCCACTGAAGTCCACATGTTGCAGCTCAGCGGGGGCGGCGGGGGAGGCAAATCGTCGACGGCAGAGACGGCGGCGATGTCGGCGCCGGAGCCAGAGTACATGCACGCCTCCCGCGGGGCCACCTCGCCGCAGTAGGACGGGCTCAGCATCTGCTGCTCGTAGGGCGGCGGCGAGCGGAAATAGTGATCGTCCCCCACCGAGGACGACGCGTCCAGGTAGGAGCGTTTGCAGGGCAGGTCCAGGTGCCGAGCGCTTTCTGCAAGGGAAATAAATTCACGTTCAGGAGCGGCGGAGTCCCCTCGGAGAGGAGACCGCGGTTATTTCACTAAACTGGCGCCCTTTCTCAGCTTAATCCGGTTAAACCATCTTAGTTTGGGAAAACAATGTACGACATCAAAAAGACTTCGTGCTGCAAATGTCAGGCTAATCCCCCCCGGCCTCAAAGCGCTCCGGTGACATTTGTCAGGTTAAGTGAGGGACTCTTCTCACATCAGGGATTACTCTGTGTTCATCCAGATAACGCAGGGCCTGACACTCCTGCACCCTCCTCCTGACAAATTCAAGAAGTCTCTTAAAGGCTCTTATCACAGCCTGCCTTCCTGTCACTGCAAAAATGACTCTACATTGCCCAGATATTCACGTCAAAAGCTGCGGAAATATTTCCAGATAAAGGAGCCCTTCCTCAGCCCTGCACAGCCCCTCTGCTCCTGTGAGGACCATGGCACTGCTCCCCAACAGATTTCTGTTATTTATTAGGAATATTCTCTGCATGAATTAGTGAATTCATCTGCACATTAGACATCTGCTAAAATTACACATTTGCCTCGCAGCCCTCATTATTGGTGCTGTTAGATTCTTCATTTAGCCGTGATCAGAGGATTCTCCCAGCTTAAATAAATTAGCAGGCAGGGAGACATGCAAATAGAAGGATTTTTTTCTTCTGTGCAAAATTTTTCCATTTAACTTAAAACATGCCATGATCTCATCTGATGCTGGACTAAAACGAAGAGAATGCAGTCACAGCTCACCTAAATTTGGGAATTAGTGGATGAGAGGAAAGGGCTGCTCATACCAAGCTCCCAACAGTTCCCCTGCTCTGCAGACATTGAGGGAATTGCTCATGGCTTTGCCTTGGAAAGTGTAGAATTCTGGTAATGCTACTGGCCTCCTGCAAACAATTTTTAATTCAGCTGATCCTAACAATGGGTAATTTTCCACTGAAGCTCCGTGCCATTTGAATTAACACATTCTAATTAATTGTTTCAGCTCTGTCTCAGAGTCTGAATTTACCTTCTATGGGACAAACCCACTAAAAACTGCCCCAAACAGCAGCTCTTGCCTCCTGACCCTCCAAAACACTCCAACCACAGCAGTATTTTTGAAGACCAAGGCCCAAGGGACCAACCCAAACCAAACTCATGCTCTCAGGTTTATTTTCTAGCTGTGAACTCGAGTTACCTCTTCTTTTTAGACAATGGTAGAAGAGCCCTGAATCTCTCTGTGCTGTGAAGGTGTTGAGTGGCAGATCTTGAGTATCTGAGGCTGCAAACTGCATGTGAGCACCGTTCTCATACTGATAATGCTGAAGGGTCTGGTGATTCCCGTGGAGTGGGTTCACATCTGGCTTTGCTGACAGCTGGCCATGACTGGACACCAACCTCTGCCTCATGATGCTCTTGGAAATTACTGGATATTCTTTGCTAAAAGAGGTGAGAAAAATGAAGACTGGTTAAGCAGCCATCAGCATCATCAGAATTTCATCAACAGAATGAGGAAATGTTGGTTTGGCTCCCCCAGAGCATCTGCAGCCAATGACTTCAGCACCCTTTGCTTCAGACCATGAGCTCATCACCCTCCTCTGGGCGTGGGCTGACAGCACAGAGTGTGCCAGAGGGACAGGAAAGGCTTTGGAGGGACATCAGTGGCATTCAGGCACGAGCAGACACGCTGCCCTGTGGCTCTGGCACCTTTCAGCTGCTCCTCCAGGGAGCTGCAGTGAGGAGCAGGGGAGAGGGAAGGGAGGTACCTTTGGAGCCGAGCCACGCGCAGGTCGCTGTCGTCGCTGCCCCGGAAGCCCTTGGCAAAGGGGTTGTTTTCAATTTTCAGCTGGGTTATCTTTAAAAGAACAAAACCAAGAATAAAAGGGTTTGAAAGCAAGTCAGACCTGAAGTGCAGCAGCAGCAGGGATGAGCTGGTGGGTCTGGAGGGGCTCAGTCCTGATGACCCCTGTGAAATGCACAGTCTGGCTCTTGTTCTAAGCCCTGTGTTCTTTCTCTGGACTCCTGGTAGAATTTCTCTGATTTAAAAGGCTTCCTATGGTTCCATGTTCAAGAGCCCTGCTTGTCATGGTGTGGCTCTCCCTCACTGCCATAACAATTTAATACACCTTTCTGGCCACCATTCAGTCAATTTAACTCTATGAAAAGCATCCCACTCAGACAGAGCTCTCCCTGCTCTGAGCCCCCTGCATCCCATTTGAATGCTGAGGAGAGCAGCCAGTTCTGCTCTGGGATGCTTTTGCCTGAGTGTTGCTGTTAGTAACAACTACACTTTTAGCAATGTTGAAAAATATCCCTCACCAAAAAAACTCCTGAGAACACAGCTGGCCGCTATCAGTGCTGGAGGGGAAGGTGGTGACATGTGAATTTAAGCAGCCTCCAGGGCTCCAGCTCTTCCAGGGCAGCTCAAGCAGCTGATGAACCACAAGAAACACAGGGCCCTTCCAAACCCACAGCCTGACAGCAGGTTTGTACATCTTAATTTCATTTTGTTCTTTAGTGAGCGTGGTTCTCCTCTGATGTGAGCAGGATCAGGGCTTCACTCCCTCCTTGTCACCTTCCCCTGGCCTCATCCAGCCCAGGAGGGGATTTTGGGTGAACACACACCTTCCTCACTGACCTGTGCTCAGGGGTAACCTCTATCCTCAACTTCCTCATTTTTTTTCTTTAGGAACACAATTATTTACAACCACACTTCTTGCTAGCAGTAGATTCCCGAGCTAAAAACGGTTCAGCAGTTTGTTTCTTCTAAAAGAAACCCAGACCAGGTTTTTAATTGTTGATGTTTAAGAGAACAAATAAACCCATTCAGGGATTCCTCTGAGGCTGAAATTTTTCTCGAGAGCACACTGAGCTCATGGTGAGACCTTCTGCCTGCTGTCACCTGCTGCAGGTCCCTGTGTCCCCTGCTCAGGGCAGTGTCCATCCCCCCAGCCTGCAGACCCCAGGGCAGCACCACAGAGGCTCCTCACAGGATCTTCACTAAAGGATTTGGCCTCATCTGGGACATTTTCCCTAAATCTGTCAGGTCCACCCTGTGCTGCCCCCCAGGCACAGCCCCCCCAGCACAGCAGGGACAGTGCAAGTGTGGAGTTTATGGAGCTCTTTGGGAGCTTTGGGGATGAAAGGCACCATTGACAGCAGACATTTTAAATATGTATTAAATATAAGCTCTTTTGAGTCTTTTTGGTTAACCATGTTTGGGCAATTGGTCATTTTACGTCAACAGCTACAACTTTTCTACCTTCAGTGTCCTAATGGGCACTTTTCCCCCAGCCTGCCTGACCACACCACATCCATGTTTCTGCTCTGAGACTCTTAACTGGCTCACTAATTGCAACATTTTTGCAAGGACTCTATGCTTCAAGCATCAAAGGGCACACAGGCATCCTGCTTGGGAGGAAAAGCTCTGGTCAGGTTATTGGGGAGGAAAAATTTCACACTTGTTCCTGTTCCTGCAGGATTTTCCTGTGAATGTGTAGGAAAGGAACTGGTACAGTTACACATGGCAGGTTTCACACTCAGGGTGACAGAAGGGCTCTGGCAGTGCTACCTCACTCTGCACTTTTAGTTATGAATCTTGATGCACTTTAAAAATTCCAATTCAATTATTAATTATTCCTTGTGCAGCAGTTGGACTTTTCCATTAAGGAAATGCCTGGGAGTGGGAGCTTGTGCAAAGGCAGAGCAGCAGCAGGATAGAATCTGAATCCTTTCCATCCCCTGCTGTCATCCTCCCCTGTCCCTGCCCTGCTGAGGTGACACAGGGAGGTGACAATTCACTGTCCCACTGCTGTCAGTCCTGCTGGGATCCAGCCCTCAGACAGAACTCTGCCCACTGCACAGGTAACAGCACTCCCAAACCACAAACCAGCCCCTGACACAGGACTCAGCCCTTTGTACCTCACACCCCAAAGTCCCCCCAGCCCCTCCTGAATCCACGTGCAAACCACAGAGCTCCCTTTTTATGGTTACATTCCTCATCTGTCTCACTGAACACACATTCTGTAATTACTGCTCACTGCAGATTTATGGGCAAGCTTTACTGGGCATTATTAGATGTGCTTTTGCTGCTTGAATGACATCTCAGCTCTATGAGCACAGCCAGGCAGGGGAGCCCAGGCTTTGCCAAAATATTATTACCAGCAACATCCCAGAGCCGCATCCTGCCTCATCCCTCATAAAGCCAGGACAGAAACTTGTCTTTTAAACCATCAGAACAGGAAGATCCTGCCACAAAACAAAGCATTTGTAGCCCCAAGAGCTGCCTACCTTGTGGTTCTGGTAGGAGGTGACGGAGATGAAGGAGGTCTCGGGGAAGACGTGGGTGCAGAATGCCGTGTTCTTGGAGCCGAACGCGTTGTTCTCGTCCGCCTTCACAATGTGCAGCCGGGGCTGGTACTTGTGCATTGAATTAAGGATGATCTGAAAAACAATTGATGCTCAAGTGAGAAATCCATTCAAAAAAGAAAAGAGACAAGCCGTTGCTGTTGAGACACATTGCAGCAGGACCCAGAGCCCGGCAGAGCTCAGCTTTAGCTTCGCTTGTGAGTTAGGAAGGAAAATTTACATTCTAGGAATGCACATGGACTGAGGCACAAAAGGTATCTGCAGCTCTGGCAAGCAGAGCTGAACTTAAAGCTTTCCTAGTAAACCCTCATTTTCCTATTGCTATTGGATAGAATCAGTCTGGGTGGAAAAAATGTCTTTTTTTTTTTTTTTTTTTTTTTTTTTTTTTTTTTTTTTTTTTTTTTTTTCCCAGCTCACACTGAAGCTGTACAATATACAATTCACCAGCAGCCTGCTCTGTAAAGATTCCTAATAAATACTTTACTGAGCTGAAAAATACACAGTTTAGCAGAGGAAAAAAAAACAACGCAGAAACCACAGGGGGGGAAAAAAGCTAGAAAGCTATTTTTCTTTTATCTGCTGGTAAAAAAAAACCAAAAAAAACTACAAAGCAGCAGATTGGTTTTTCCTGCTGTTTGTGGAGTGGCTGAGTGTGGGTGGCTGGTCCGGGCACCTCTCCCCTCCTCGAGTCTTGGCCAGTGAAAGGCAGGAGCAGCACCAGCCAAGGGGTTTTTATGGAAGGTGCCGGGGGGGCTGGGGAAGGGCTGAGGTCCAGCAGGGATCACAGCCTGGCTCCAGTAAAGGGGTTTTTTGGTGGGGCTTTTTGGGCTGAGAGGAGCTGCCCAGGCTCATCCCATCCCAGCACTGAGATCCCACAAAGCAGGGATGTGCCCAGACACTGCAGAAGAAAATGGCTTCAAGAAATGGAATTTCTTTTAAGAAGTGGGATGGTTTTAGGAAAAGCCTTTATTCCTTTTACTGGGCAAAGAAGAAATACTGCTGCCTTGTTTTCTCAGCAGAATCCTTTCCAATCTCCTCCTTCCACTCCCAAATGGGCTCATTGAGCCTGGCTGCTCCTGGGGGACAGGGATCCCAGCCAGGCTGTCACCCCTGGGGGGCCCAAAGCCCAGGGCAGGGAAAGGGACAGGCAAAGGGACAAGGAAGGGACACTGTGATGGGTGGGGTGGTGAATAAATGGGTGGGTGGATGAGAAAGGGATGGAGGGATGGATGGATGGATGGATGGATGGATGGATGGATGGATGGATGGATGGAGGGATGGAGGGATGAAGGGATGGATGGATGGATGGATGGATGGATGGATGGATGGATGGATGGATGGAGGGATGGATGGATGGATGGATGGATGG
>VWZU01005859.1:574512-596285 GCA_013397095.1 Sterrhoptilus dennistouni
GTCTCGGCCCTCCCCAGGGAAGCACTCCCCTCTCTGTGTCCCAAGGCAGGGACAGTCTGGGCTCTCCCCAGGGAAGGATTCCCCTCTCTATGTCCCAAGGCAGGGACAGTCTGGGCTCTCCCCAGCCAGTCCCAGCCCCAAGTGCAGCCAGGCTGCTCCTGCAGGGCTGCAGAGGAGCCTCCCAAATCCCCACGTTTGTTCTGGCAATAGGCACAGCAGGGAATAAAAGAAAGGCTGGAAAATCCTGGGAAAAGGTTCAACATGAGCTCAGACAAATAGTTCCTTAGGAGATGGCCAAAGCTGGGATTGCTGGGTTTTTACTCCCTCGGTTCTTTTTCATCTCCCATCAGCTGGAATTTGTTTGGCTTTGGGGTGATTCCACCTCTGCTCTGCCATGGGAGGGGTTTGGGCAAACCCCAGGTGTGACATCCTGGGACACCCCGTGTGTGACCCCCACGCTGTCACTGCCCCCTGAACAGTGACCTCTTCCCTGCCCCACTGCAAACCGCACCATTTCAGGATCTGATTCCAGTTAAACTTTACCAAAATCCGCTGCATTTGACTCGCATAAACCAGCGATGTAACAACAAAAAAGATTTCACAGAGAGAAGTAAATCTTCTTTTCAACCACCAACCCCACTGGCCACTTCTTCCCCAGCATTGAAATGGAAACCCTGGATCCATCCCTCCCTGTGGAATCCACACTATTCCCAGTGGAACAAAGCTCCTTTTTTTTTGTTAAGCAAACAATGTAAAACTTCACTTTGTGATTTATTTGGGCACCACTATTGCTCTGATTTCCTAAAATGAATGGGAACGAAAAGAAAAAAAAATAAAAAGAAAACAAAAAAGAAAATAATCTTTTCATGAATATTCTTCCAGCAGGAGGCTTAGTGATGCTCTGAAAAAATTACCTGCAAATTTAAGGCTGGACAAAAGGGAAAAGGTTTAAATGGACTGGGGAAAAAAGGTGGTTTAGTATTGGGAGAGATTTCATATGCAGACAAATAAATAAATAAAGTATTTCTTATATATAATATATATGTAAATAAAATTATAGATACACATAAATATAAGAAAATACATATTGCATATATTCCTCACACATATAAGAAATCATATATATTCTTTTTTAAAACCCATATATATATATAAATATAAAAATATATATATAATGTTATATATAAAAATACAGGCAATTTTTAGCTGAAAATTGTTCTGAGCAGGACAAGAGGGGTAAGGCTGTGTCCTTTCCCCCCAGGCAGGATTTTCCCTGGGAGCTGCTGTGGCTCCATCCCTCCCTCCCTCCCTCTGGAGATCCCAGTGCCCAGGGTGGGGAAGCTGCTTCCAAGGCAGCACATAAACCTCCCAGCAGCACCAGAGAGGAAACTGCTTGGCCACAAGTCATAAAAAAAACAAATAAAAAATAAAATTATGAATCAAAATTCGGGTTTTGCAAGATTAGTAGGATGTGGAGCTAATTAAAAGTGCCTGAGTGGGTCTGACAGGCACAGGCTGAAAAAGGCTGATTTAATTAAGAGAAAAATGAAAAGGAAACCCCAGGACTAGGGGAAAAATTAAGGCTTTCAGTGATAATCAAATAAAACCAAGTGTGCAAATATTAAATCTGAAGAGAAATAACAAACTCATCAGTATTAATGAGTAAAGCCAGTAAACAGCAGTTTTGGGTCACGAAAAACAGGAATATCACTTCAAGTGCTGTCATGAGTGACAGGCCATCTATAATATCCTGTGGCTTTACATCTCACTTGGTTACATCCCAGGAATTAAAATAAAACCTTTAATTTAAAAAGCAGATAAAGTAATTATGGCAATTAAAAGGCACCACCAGCAGCCCAGGAGTGAGGTAGGTACAGAGTTTGTAACACGACCAAGCTCAGAAATGCTTTGTTGGGAGGATTAAATTAAATATCTACTTTGATTTGTCACAACCTCCACTCCTAATGTCCATTTATTAATCTCCACTTCTAATCTCCATTTATTATTTGCCTCCTTTGTTTATTTGTTTGTTTTCCTGCAGGAATACTTTTATATATTCCAGAGTCTATATTTCTTTATATTCCCATTTTTTTTTTCATTTCCAATTGATCTGCTCCCAGTCAGAACCTCTCAAGGATACTGCTGTGATGCTCTTGCCCTTTCCAAGCTGTCCTGGCTGCAGGAGTCCTCTGGCAGAGAGGTTTAATTTCAGAGGAGTCACTGACAACAGCAGCACAGCAACAGCACAAACCCTCCTGGGATGGTTTCTCTCCTCTCTCATTTTCCAGGCAGTGAGTGCTGCCCTTACATGACTCTGAGTGCTCACAATCTGCTGAAACCAGGGACAGAGGCCTGGGGAAAGGCTGAAATGTTTTACCCCAGCTCAGGATACTGCAAACCCCATCCCTCAGTCCTCAGGAAAAGGATCCCGGGCTCCTGAGCTGCCAGCACAGGTCTGGAGACACCAGCCCTGCAGCCAGAGCCCAAAAGGGCTCCTCCTCATGTCCTTCCTACAGCCCCAATTCCCAAAAGGGCTCCCCATGTCCTCCCCACAGCCCCAATTCCCAAAAGGGCTCCCCATGCCCTTCCTACAGCCCCAATTCCCAAAAGGGCTCCTCCCCATGTCCTCTGTATAGCTCCAGAGCCCAAAAGGGCTCCCCATGTCCTCCCTACAGCCCCAGTTCCCAAAAGGACTCCTTCCCATGTCCTCCCCACAGCCCCAGTGCAGCTCTGAGCCACCCCCCATGGCCCTTCAGCAGCCTCACACTCCCCTGAGCCCCCCTGAGCTGCCAGGGCCAGGAGCTGACCCACAGCTCCATCAGGACCATCTCATGGGCACCTTCCACCCCACTGTTTATGTACTTTAAACCTCTGGAGAAAGTGGAATTCCATTGCTGAGGATTTATCACTGTGCAGACACACACTTGCTGTTTTCCCATGTTGCCCTCAATCAGCTTCCTAAAGAAATGCAGGTGTTGTGCTCCCCTTTCCAACAGAGAGGGGATTTTTGTGCATCCTCTGCAGCTGAGATGAGCACAAAATAACCTGCAGTGATGGAGTCATGCCTGGAAAACACTGCTAGGTATTTCCCAGGCAGCACACACTGGGAATGGGTAAGGGATGTGCCACCTTTGCTGGCACTTACAAGATTATTTTCACCTCTGCAAATGCCCTGTTACTCCTGTGGCATCAGAGAGCAAAGCACCAGCCCTGCCAGAATCCCTCGTGCTCAGAATCACTCACCAGCCCCACGTAAATCAGAGGCTCTATCAGGTTGATTATCTCTGCATGTAATGCTTTGAAAATACATAAATTCAGGTTTCACTCTAAGCATAGGTGACTTACAATGCTTTCTTTGGGATCAGATAGACCTCAGTGTAGCTAAACATTACAGTGGCTGCTGATTTCTTAATCCATTTTCAACATGAACGTTGCTCAGTTGTTAAGCCTGGTGTGAAAGGAACCTTTCATGGATGAAAAATCCCCCCGGAGCAAAATATACAGCCCACGTTTTCAGGCTGTGCTGTGTGAGCTGGGCACAGGCTTACCTGCCACAAAACCTGCTCAGCCACAGGGGTTTGAGGCAGATTACAGAGCTCTGAATTTGTTCTGATATAAAACCTGCTCAGTTTGACGTGTCTGCATTGACAAATGCCTCCCATGCCTCTGACTGTAACTAATAATTTACCACAACAGATAACAGGCCAGGGCAAGCAGCAGGAGTGAGGTTTGTGAGGCTGGAGAGAAAGGGCTGGGTGTCAGAGACTGAGGCTTTCCCACATCCCCAGCACACTAAATAATCTCCAGTCTAATTCTGGGGATTGCAGCAAAGGCTTCAACTCCACTGTTTATTAATTAAGATGTTTATCTCACTTATTTTAAGCCTCGAATGTGCCTCCACTTCTTATAATCTCCATGGGGCTGCTCATCCCTGATATTAAGCAGCTATTGCAGTGCACAGAGCCAGGGCATGGATGGATAAATGGATTCATTTGCTGATGGAATAATGTGAAATTTCTGCTGCCTGTCTTTCAGGTGAGATCCCAGGAGCTGGCTCAGAGGAGCTGCACACCATGTAGGGATGGGGACACTGCAGTGGCCCAGGGTGGGTGACCCAGCACAGCTGTCCCCACACACCCAAAACTGCCCCAGCCAAGGCTGCAGAAATCCTCACTCCACGTGGTTTTGAGGTTTGGAGGAAATCAAAGACAAAAGGAAGCGCAGGCAGGCTCCGCTGGCGCACGGGAAGGCAAACAAACCCTGTGGCTTTTCTCACTTATTTTTCTTAGGGAGCTTTAAGAAAGTGTTTGCACTCACTGGGAACAAATTCCTAGAAATGAGAAGCTGTTATTATTCCTAACGTAATGGCTTCATGGGACAGGCCCTGCAGGAGCAGAACTGTTCTCAGCCTGAGCTGATGGGAGCCTTTCCCCTGTCCTGGTGCAGAGCTCAGCTCTCCTCCTTGTGCACCACAAAAAGTGGAGCATCACCACATCTCTAAAGCAGGTGATTAATTTAGAAGCCTAACGAGGAGCTGGCTGAGGATGGGTTCAATCCCAGTTAGCCAGTGTCTGAATTGAGCAGCAAACCAGGCACTTTAAAGTAGATTATTTCATTCATTTTCCTATGAATGTGAGAGGGAAGGTGTTGGGCTGAGAGGACTGAGCAGGGCTCATCTGGAGCATGGTGAATATTACCCCAAAACCCAAACCAGAGTCCCCACTGTCTCACTGGGGAAACCTTGTGGGAAGACAAGCAGGCTGTTCATTGGAAAGGAGGAGGGGGGAGTTTAAAAATCTTCCCTGTTAAAATGCAGCGCCAAAATCTCAGTTAAAAAAATGACAAAGTCAGGAAAAGCAAACGTTTAAAGTTGCAAAACCAACACGGCACATCCTGTTTGTTTTACAGCCACATGGCACATCCTGCATGTTTTATGGTTTACATTTTACAGCATAAACAGTCGTATATTAAACTGCAGAGTCAACCAAGAGAAAAACACAGGGGCGCAAAAACGCCACGTGCAAAGGCAGCGGGTCGGGATGGCTGTGAAACGGTGGCAGGGGTGGCTTTGTGTCACTTTTACGGTGACAGGGGGTGGCTTTGTGTCACTTTTACTGATAGACTCGTTTGGGTTCGTTTCCGTGGTGCTTCCCCCACCTCAGGGGGAGCAGAGATGGGCTGTGATTAATAACAGCAGCATTAAAGGTGCCTTTGAAGCTCACACATGTCTCAGTGGGGTCAGTAGGGTGGGGAGGGGGTCAGGGCCCGGCGCAGGGCTGGGTTATCACCGACTCCCTGCCAGGGCCTGGCTTTTGGAGGCTCAAAATCTGCAAAAATATTACAAATGCTGGTAAAAATCCTGGATTTTTAGCAGCGTTTTAAGGTGGTGGGGTCCTCCTGCCTCTGGAGGTAACCCCCTAAAGCTCCAGCTGATTTAGCTGTGCCAGAATTGCACTTTATGGACAGCTTTGGGAGGAATCAGGACGTTGACTCCAAGTGAAAAGCTGCTCTTTAGAGGCTCGATGCACAATCATTTTAAGCAAGACAGATACACCCTTCCCACTCTGCACCCTTCTCACAGCCTCCCTTGCCCTCCAAACTGCTGCTGCTTAAAACACCATCAGGTTAAAAGCCACATTTGATGACACAAATTAGATTCTCTTACCTGTATTACAAGGAGGAGCTGATGGCACTAAACATAGAAGGATTTTAAAATCTCTCTTCCCTTCCTCCCACCAAGGATGGTTTATTTTTATGTGACTTCCAGCTCAAATAGTGCAAACCAGACAGGTCTGTGTTTTTATATGCAGGATCTGAGCACTCACTCTCCTGGCAGGCTGCAAGGGCCCTTGGTGTGAGTTATTAAATGCACTGGGGAAGATAACTGTGTGCTCCCCACCTCTGCCTTCCCAATGCACATGAATCAAGATTTTCCAAATAAAATACTTCATCTTTTTAAGGGCTGCCAAAGCCAGCTTGGAAAATCAGGAGTTTATGCAACCTGCTTCTGTGAGCTGCATGTACCACGTGCTGGGCTGAAAACCCCACAGCACTGCCTGGAAAGTCCCTGGGCACAACAGAAAAACTCACTGGCCTCCAGCAGGACACAACTGAGCCAGTCATGGCTGTGCTTCCAAGAGCAGGAGAAGCACACTGCACCTCTTATTTTGAATTAAACACCCCCCAGCACAAAATTAATTATTATTTACTGTGACATCCCACCCAGCATCCCAGACACGAACTCAGCGTTACAAGCCCACCCAAAGCCCTTGCAGAATGTGTCTCTCTTACGTGTCCAAAGGGATCCAGGTGGTTGTTGGTGAGTTTGAGCTTCTGGAAGGACACCAGCTGCCTCATCCAGTGTGCTCCTGTGGCTGGAGAGTCGGGGTGCACGTACAGCCTGCCCGGCATGGCCGGCTCTGCCTTCCCGGCCACCATCCTGGGGACAGAGGGGACAGATGGCATCACTCTGCCACAGCCTGCACATGGAAGAGCTTTTTGTCCTTAGACTCATCCCAGCAACCCTCCTGCCAGCCCTGAGGGGATGCATTGGGACATGGGAACTCAGGGAGGCTCCTGCTGCTCGTGGGGGTTTTTGGGATTTTTGTTTCAGCATCACAGTGATCCCATCCCTGGATTTCCCTGGTAACTCCCATGTGGAAATTCCCTGGGGTAGTGTCTCTACATGGGCATTGTGGAGACATTTTCAAGGAGGAAAAGCTTGTCTGGGTTTTTGGAAGTTTTTGAAGATCCTTCTGCAAAGGGAGATGGCCCTGCACAGGAGAGAGAAGCTGTGGGCAGGAGGAGAAGTGGTGTGGCTGCACCTTTCCCAGCCTGCCCCAGTGGGAAGGGGCTGTTTCCCACTCTGGAGCTGCTCCCAACACCCTCCTGCAGCTCCCCTTGCCCCACACCACCACCAGCTCTCATGGACACAAGGCCCAGCCATGAGACATCATTTAATGGCAACGCCCTCATTACTCCACATTGTTCTTATAAAACCCCAATAAAAGCAATATTACCAAAAACAACAGAAACTTTCCAGCAGCAATAAAAGGAAAAGGGGAAACAGCTCTAGGGCTGGCAAAAACTTAAATTAAACAGAGTTAAGAACTATCCATCATCTTGTGTTTAATGTCTGAAACACACAAAGTGGCCACCGTGGTGCAGAGACCCTCAGTCCACTCCTCTTACCCAGCGGCATTCCGGGACAAAAGCTCACGGAAAAGGGATTTTTGTTCTAAAAACTGGAGCAGCCCTAATGTGCAAGTAAATAATTTCTGCTTTCTGGGATGTCACCGGGCTCGTTCTCTGTGAAATTTTCCATTTCTTTCCACCAGGCAGCAACCAGTGGAAGGGTTTGGGGAAACCACAGCCAATAGTGGCAGTGAGGGAGGCTGCCAGGCATATTTTGGGGGGGAAAATGAAAAGAGAACAACACGTTTCCTTTGTCAGAGAGCAAAAATCCCAGCTGCCTCTCGAGTAAGTAACTGTGCTGGGAAAGGAAGAGTAACAGAAGAGGGCTCTGAGTAAACCACCCCACATTTCGCTTTATAGCTGCTCTCCTAAAAGCAAAATATTACTATAGAAGAAAGGAATTTAAAACTTTTCTTGAGTCACATAGAGACCTAGTTTTAAGGGCCAAAATGGACCATTAGATCATCCTGTCCAGGCTCTGGTACAAGGCAGGCTGTGGCTTTACCCTCCTACACTGCACATGGCCAGATAACCTGTGCTTGGCCTAAAGCATCTTCTCCAAGAAACCTCCCCAGCTTAGAACACTTTGGGGATGGACAAGTCAGCACCCCCAGCAGGACTTTTTTCCAGCAATTAACCACCCAGCCTGTTAATAATATTTCACTTTATATTTGTCTGGTTAAAACTTCCAGCCCTGGCCCTTGTGCCCATCATTGCTCCACCAAAGAGAGCTCTGGGATGTTGGCATCCCTCCTGTGGGAAGGTGCTTCTGTTGGTTTCTAAGTTTGCACAACAAATGGTGGCTCCAACTGGAATTTTCTTATGGAAAACCAGGCAAACAGAAGGGTTGTCTTACCATTTGTTGTCACAGAATTTGTACCGGTGGTCGTCGGCCGGGACGATGTCGATCAACAAAATGTATTTGGTCTTGGGGTTCATTCCAGTCACCTTGACCTTGTAACTGGGGAACATCCTCCTTAGGGAAAGCACAGGGGTACCACGTTAGTGAGGGATGGAAACTTGGAGCAGCAGCCCAAAAAGCAGATCCGCCATCAGAGGGATTCATGCGAGGACAATATTGGTTCTTGGTCATATGTGTGCCAGTGCAAAAGTGGGCACAAATTTTAATAAGGGTATAAGGAGGGGGGCAATGGGCCAGTGCCAGGAAAAAGAGGGTGCAGAGAGAGATACAGGGGGGTCAACACATCCCTGGTTTTGGGAGGCTTGGACAAGGAGCCTTCACTTCTACAGGAGGCTCCACCTGGCTTTTGGCAGCATCAAAATTGCAGATTTCTTGCTGCTGTGGAAGTGTTTGAAAAGTCAGGAGACCTGCCTACATTTCAGAGGAAACAGAGCACGGGCTTTGTCATTCACACAATCTCAATATCCACCAGATCCTACCACTACCCCTGTGCTCCCTCCAACAGACTGAGAACTGAGGATCAGCAAAGCCCAGGGGAGACAAAGGGTTAACCCTGTGGTGGTGCAGACAGGCTCCTCTGGCCTTCCCGGATTTCCCAAATTCACAGCACACCCATTAAATGTTCCTGGAGCCTGGAGAATGGCAGAGCTTCCCACCAAAATGTGCCTGTCCCCCTGTCTTCAGCAACCAACACCAAACCCATAAATCCCATAAACCAGGGCATCACTAGAGAACATTCCTGTGTCTTACAGACCCACAGAGTCTCTGTGACATTAAATAATACCTTTTTTAAAGCCATGTGGCTGTGAAAACAGCAGATTCCCTCCCAGTCCAGCCTTGCAATCCAAAGGAGAGGGCCCTAATGGATCCTGACACTGCCATGGGCTTCCCAATCCCTCGAGGCCGCGTCAGCAGCCAGGATTTGCAGGATTAGGCACTTCACATCCTCAGAGTAACTATTTTCTTGGCTCCATCTTCCCCCACCTCCTCCTCATCCAGTAAAAACACTCAAGTCAATAGAGCAAACTGGCTCACCACAGCCCTCCCAGCCAGGACACAAAGTTCTCCTCCCCGTCGGCACAAGGGGATGGAAGGATGAGAATTGCCACATCCTGGACTCGTCCTAATTACGTGAATTAAGATGGGCCCGAATCCTGATGTCATTTCTCCATCAGACATCAAGGCCACTTTGTCCCCCCCCCACTTTATCCCTCTTTTCCTGAGCTGGTCCAGGTCTGCAGCACCATTTTGTCGCTGCTTGGGGAGAAGGCAACAAAATGGGCCCTGTTCAAAATCGTTTCAATTGACTCTTTTAACCGCCCTGCATAAATTCCAGATGTTTACCATGTAATTAGCCTGGACTAAAAAGGGGTGGTTTACCAATGTCCCTCTTTGATTTTCATTCATAAACTCTGCACTCCTCTTAACCTTGTCCTCCTACAGGTAAGCACCTGGGTAAATACAGTAGGACATTTCAATTTGTGAATACACAGCCCAATTCACACATTGAAAAAAATTGTATAAGGAATCCAATCTGAATGCCAAGATTTTTTTTTTAATTAGGCCTTAAATGGCATTTAAAAATGAAACAAAAAAGAAAAAGAAAAAAAAAAAGAGGAGAAAATTATTAAAAACCAGAAATGAGATGGACACAATTTGACAGTTTGTCATACCTGCGTTGGGGATTTTTATAATATTGAGCTTCTGAATTTCTTTTTCCCTCAATCATTTCATTTACTGTAGAACATCCAAGCTGCTAAAGTAGCTGAACTGATATATTGTAAATGTTAAGTGCTTTTTTAATGGCATTTAAAATTAAGCTTCAGCATATGGAGTTCATACAGCATGGACATGCCTGAGTTTATAATGTTCTTTAGTATAGCCCTCTAAAATAAATACAAAGAGCCAAAGTACTACTATAATATATACAGCTGAAATTCTTTAAGGATAACAAATGGGGACTCACATCTGATTGAAGGTGTTGCTTAACTTGCAAACTACTCACTATCTCGCAGTGGTAGCATTGTACTCAGCAGTCCACAGACCCAGCTACAACCAAGTTTGCCAACTCTCCGCATTCTTTTCCAGGAAAACACAGGGTAGATTTTAATAATTTGGCTGTGCATGGACATTTCATCATTATTATTAGCTGCTGCATTTGGGCCTTAGAGAAAAAAATATGCGACTAATGTGCTGTCCAGGGACTTGTCAGTTTAATTTTCTTAATGAAAACATATTTCTCAACCCCTTGGCAGAGGCTCGTTTAGTAAATATCTCTTTGCAATATGATACAAACATGGGTTGTGCATTTCTGGTGGGAAGGCATGACAAACCCGAGAGCTGGGGCCAAGGAAATGCAGTCATAGAGACTGAATTAAAAAGAGAAAAAAAAAAAAAAAAAAAAAAAAAAAAAAAAAAAAAGGCAAGAGACAGTACCTAATATCATGTCCTGGCCCTTATTAAATGTCCCATTTTGAAAGAAGGGAGCAGAAAACCACGGTGGAGCTGCACCAGCCCTGCCCGGGAGCGAGGCCGTGCCTACAGTGGCTCTATAGAGCAGCTCCCCTGTCAGCCCTGGGAAAGGGCCAAAAACCTGCCTGCTTCCCCGAATTTACTACAGGTCAATGGAGCTACTCAGAGCCACGAGGAGCTGCAGCTCAGCAGCAGCAGCTCTGCACAAGCAGCCCCTCTGGCAGGCCTGAGCAGGCAGGAGCTCGGGGCGGATGGGCGGCTCCAGGGAGGATGCTCAGCCCCGGCCAGCTCCTGGACAATAGGTTGCTTCATCACCCATTGCTCGGGGACCAGCACAGGCACAAGAATCACCCAGTGCTGCAATAAAACTTGCCAACGTCTTGCCAAGCTCTGGGAAAGCTCAGCATGGCTTTGGTGGGAGGTCTGAAGCAAGACCCAGGGCAGATCTCTTGTTTTATCCACCCTCCTTCTCACACGGCTCCAAACTGGGGGAAGAGCATTGCTGTGCTGAAACTGGGGACAAAAACTGGGAATTTGGGGCTGCCTTCCCAAAAAACTGGGAATTTGGGAGCGTGTGCAAGCAGGTGAGATCTGATCCTCAGGGCACCTCCTGTGCCAAGGGCAGCTGCAGCCCTGCCTGGGCAAAGGGGCAGCTTGGGGAAGTTCAGTGATAGGCACAAGTGCAGCACAGCAAAACCCAACTCCCCGGTGAAGTTTGAGCCACCAACAGTCAGGAGATTAATTGCAGCAATTCCTGGCCTCAGTATCTTCTGTTCAGACCCCAAACCTGTTTGGACACAGTGTCCACAGGCTGCAGCAAATGCCCTGAACGTGGCAATGACAGCACCATCCCTGGGGTGGGGATGTCCAGCACTGGACCAATTTCCTTTTTATTTGTATTCCTTTTTCTGAAAGCCACAGCAGGTGTGTGTCCAGCCCAGCAGCATACCTCAGGTGAAGGCAGCAGGACCACTAAGGGAGCAGGGCCCACCAGCCACAGCAGCCCCACAGCTCCCCTGCCCACCCAGGGACCAGCCACAAGCCCTGGGACCACGAGGGACTCAGCACAAGCAGCCAAGCACCAAACCCAACAGACTCTTCTGCAAAACAGCAAAATTGACAAGACTCCACTTTTAGGCATGTTCAAACCCATTTCTCCCTCCCTCCAGCTCCAACCAGAACAGAAGGGACCATCCAACCTCCTCAGCCCTATCCTGAGGGTCTTGTGTGCCCCTCAAAGTTCTCTGCTGAGGGACAAAGTGCTGCTGTGCCATGGCAGCAGCTCTCACTGCCCCTCGCAGAGCAAAACTTAAATCAGTTTTTATGTTCACAAAAGAAAGGCACCCTCAAAGAAAGCGATCATGGAGGCAAAGCTGCGGTGCCTCCTGTGTGAGCAGGACACCCCACATGGCATTAAACCCCCACAGTCACTGGGTGATGCCCTGGGGAGGGCAGAGGGGCTGAGCCTGGCTCTGGGGACCGTGGGCAGTGGGAGCAGGATTGGCATCACCAGAGCTTGGCACCACACTGCCACAGCCCCAGCTAAACCCCTCCCTGCAGATGAAATGTAGCAAAAACAGTAAAAGCCAGGAAAATAAACAAGCAGCACAATTCCACTGGCCTCCCAAGCTTCAAAGATGATGTGCTAGTGAATTATTTGTTCTGATAATGAAGCAGTCACTGCTTAGCTAAGTTTATGCTAGGCACATTTTATCTCTACGTGATATTCACAAATTGTTTTAAAATGAACTGTTAGAATAAGCATCTCTTGTTTATTTATTTATACTATTACTACCCAATCCCCTTAACTGTGGAGCAGTTGCTGACATGGAGCCAAAGCTTCTATTATGTTCAAACAAAGTTTAATTGATGTGTAATTGGCTGGTTGGATTTGGAAGTGAGAGATAAGAGGAGAGCTTTGCTTTCCTTTGGGGCAGCAGTTCCCAGCCTTTCAGGCTCTCTCTTTGTGGGCATCTCCCATGTGTTTTAATCCCCAGATGAGCAGGTCTGGTTGATCCTGGAGAGATGGGTGGCTGCAAAGCTCCCATGTCCAGCAAAATCTTATTTTTTGGGGGCAGGGAACAGCAAACCAGAAAAATGGAGAGAATCAGAGCTGATTGAGGAGCTCGAATATTCATCTGAGCAGTGGCTGTGCTGTGCCACGCTGCACTTCAGCAACAAACCCTCACTACCCTCCTGCCCACCAGGATTTAATCTGACCTTCACTTAGATGCCAACACCATTCCTGACATCCCTATGGGGGCATTAGCTGGGAAGGGATGTCTCTGACCAGCACAGGGTAAGCAGGGAATTCAAACAGTATTTCCATGGAACCAGGACACCTGAGCAACTCAAGCCATGCCCTCACCAAAGGCTGTCAGTACTCTCTGAAGCTCATGGATTTATGTGGATTGGTGCTCACTGCACGTCCCTGAGGTGGGGATGGTCCTTTAGATACTACTGAGTGCTTCCTTCTGTCCTTTCAAGGGCATAAAAACATCCCCATGCACTTCAGTAGCTCAGCTGTTGAAGAGCAAAAATTTCTCTAATTAAAAGAGAAAAATTCTCTAATTGTCTTAATTTTTAAGGCAGTAAGACAAAGATTTCCAAAGACAGACAGAGATTTTATAATTCTTGCTCTTGGGATGGTCAAGTGAAGCAGTGACTGGATTTTCTGAAGCTTCTGTGCTGTGCTGCCTGTGGCAGATCAGGCTGTGAAAGGAACAGAAAATAACTCCTCACTCAGTATCTTGGCTAACAAGCTGTGCAACCACCTCCTCAGAACCTGCTGGGCATGCTGAGATGCCTCTAGAAATGGTTTCAGAACACCAAGACAAATGACACACCTGCATCCCTGATAACAACTAATGTGGCCCCAAATTCTTCTTGAGAATTAGCCATGGCTGCTTGAGGATGCCTCTCCTTGTCTTCATTGTTAGAAGGGAAAAGAATGGTGTGCAGAGGCTTCAAGAACTATGTCTCCATTCTGATGACCTTTCCTTGTTTTTTTCTGATTCCCCTTCCTTTGACAAGTATTTCTTCCACTGACTTAACGCATCTTTAAAAATAATATTCTCCAGGGCAGATTAAAACAAATTTGGGGATGTCAGCTGTTTCTTTTAGCCTTTTAAATGGCATTTCCTTTTTGATAGATTCTTGCTTTCAAAAAATACTTTAAAGAGATCAAAGAGTTTTTCAACAGGGTCCCATTTTCCCAGTGTATCCTAACCCTCAGTCCCTTATTTCTCTTATCACCCACGCCACTCCGTTATGACGCTCTGTATACAAAGTAAGAGCAGTTAACTTTGAAGTGCTGGATTAGCCCATGCCAGATCCTTGCCTCAGAATAACAAACAATACAGGTTCAACAGGAGTTCTCATCAGTAGTTCATTTTTCAGCCCCAAATTCACTGTCACTAACACAAGCAACATTGAACTCTCAGTCTATGGGCAGATAGGAGAGATTTATCTGGTGGCAGGACCATGACCTAGTGATGAGAAGGTCAGACAGTTAAGGGATTTTTATATTTTGGAATGGCGAGGTTGTATTTTTTCCTTCTGGCTAGCACATCTCATTTTTAAATAAAACATTGTTTCTCACATACTTGAGAACTTGGTTAGCTGGATGGCTGCTTTCATGGTCTAGAAACATTTCCTTTCTTTGCCCCATGGTGACTTGAGGCTCCTGGCCATGGGCTGCTTCTCTGGGCTTTCATTTTGCTGCAGCTGAAGTTGAGCAGGGAAGGTCCCAGAGTGCAGAAGGATGGGAGAGGTGGTGCCAGCAGCACCAGCAGCACAAAGGTACTTCAGAGAGAGCCTGGGCAAGAGCGTGGCCACCAACAGCATCTCAGGGCAGGTTTGCTCCCTCTCCAGCCCAGCTCCCTCGGCAGTGGGCTGAGGGAGGAGCCCAGGCAGCCTTGGCACTGCTGGAGCCACAGCCCTGCTGTCCAGGAGCCTTTGAGGCAGCAGCAGAGCCCCAGCAACGGTTGGGACCTTCCCCAGCTGATCTGGGTTTTACCAAAGTCTCCCCTCACCCTGCCACCAGCACAAGGACAAGCAGAGAAAGCTTTGGGGATACCCTTAACTGTGAGCATCCCATATCTTTAAAAAGAAGGGATGTTTGGTTCTCTCTTCTTGAAGAGAGAAGTGTATTAGGAACCAAACTCCCATCCCTGCCCTTGGTGTGCACAAGCTCTGTCTCCCTTGCCAAAGCTCTCGACAACTTTAGCAGCACAGCCAAGAGCCATTGGAGTTCAATCCTGATTCTTCTATAAAAGCAGGAGTTTGCCTGAACAGCATAATTCCAGGACCCCAAATTTAGGAGCAAGCAGATCAAACATTCCTCAAATATCTATTTTATTTCTATGTTTTACATTGACGGCTCGCATTCTTTCGTTGATCTCGGATATTAAGGTTTGCTTTTGGATCAAAAACCATCAGCAGAAATTCTTGTAACTGCCTCAAAAGATTCTGGACAAATATTTCCCTTTAATTGTAATGAGAACTGGGCATCCATATGCCCTACAGAGCCATGGAAAATTTAACTTTTAAAGGATTATTCACACAGGAAAGCTGCACCAGCTTAGCCAAAGCATTTATACTTCTTCAAACCTTGATGTCCTAAAAACTAGTTTTATTTTGGTTTACTGAAGTTGATTGGGAACAGATTTATTTTTTTAACTGAAATAAACTACATTTAAAATGAAACTCAAACATCTAAAGGGGATTTGCATCTTTTCCACACATGCAGGATGCTTTATTGGTTCTATTTTTTTTTTCCTCTGCAGCATTTTCCTACTTATGCATCTTAAAACCTGCTACCATAGAGACCAAAGCTGGCTTTGTACCTGTGCATGTCCTGCTCTCCAGCCAAAACTCAAATTCAGTATTTTGAGCCCCCTGTTACATCTCAGGGATGGTTCTGCTACCACAGAGAAATGACACATTGTTTTCTCTTCAGGAACTGCTCACAAAAATGTGACCAGACATCCTGTGAACTGGTATTTTTTACTGATGAAACAAAAGCTTTATCAAATTGTTTGTCCTTGGCAATACCTGGGTAGAAATTGCAATGCTGCAAAGACTGGCACCTTGGGGAAAAAAAAAAAAAAAAAACAAAACAAAAAACAGCTAGGGATCAGCTAAATAAATAATCAAACAGAAAGAAGAAATCTTGAGCCAGGAAGGCTGTGGAAGCAGAGATTAACTTCCAGCAGAAATGAAGTCTGAAAGATGAGATTTCACAAAGAATGGTTTGCCACGAGCTACAGAGAAAAAAAAAATCTACAATTGTTCAGTTAAATAATAGCACATAAAAGCCAGAGGATGAAATCAGAAAGCCAGATTTATAATGAAGTCCCTCATTTGCTTTCTGCTTTCCCCACCCCTCCTACAATTTCACAAGTGTGGAATTCCTAAAATCCCACAGGAAAGGTGTGCACCCTGCTACAACAGAGCGATGCTCCCACAGCAGGGCAGCCAGAGGGGAGCAATCCAGATGTGCAGCCGCATCTGCATCCTCCAATACACCATTAGTGTCTAGATTGATTTGATTAATTGGATTTAATTGGATCTCACCGACTGGAGCTTTTCGGTGGTGGAAGTTTTTTAGGGTATTTTTTGTTAAGTGTTTTTTGGGGCGTGAGGGATTTTTTTAGGCTTTGGAGGGGGTTTTGTTTAACACAGACACACACGGGAGGGTTTGTGAACAATTCTTTCCAAACCCAGACACTCAGAGCTCGCTGTGGGCGCTGGATTCATTCCCCCCATCCCTGGAAAGCCGCACTGGGAGCGGGGATGGGAACCGGGAACTGCCGGGGCTCCACGGAGAGGGGCTGCTCAAACAACGGGAATTCCATGTGCCTCCCAAAATCCTGCTCTGTAAACGCCCCCTGGACATGGGCAGTGCTCAAACAACGGGATTCCCTCTGCCTCCCCAAAATCCTGCCCTGCAAACAACGGGATTCCCTCTGCCTCCCCAAAATCCTGCCCTGCAAAACTCCCCTGGACACGGGCAGTGCTCAAACAAGAGGATTCCCTCTGCCTCTCCAAAATCTGCCCTGTAAACCCCCCTGGACACGGGCAGTGCTCAAACAACNGGGGCAGTGCTCAAACAACAGGATTTCTTTTGCCTCCCCAAAATCCTGCCCTGCAAACAACGGGATTCCCTCGCCTCCCCAAAATCCTGCCCTGTAAAACCCCCCCTGGACATGGGCACTGCTCAAACAACGGGAATTCCCTCTGCCTCTCCAAAATCTGCCCTGTAAACCCCCCTGGACACGGGCAGTGCTCAAACAACGGGATTCCCTCTGCCTCCCCAAAATCCTGCCCTGCAAACAACGGGATTCCCTCTGCTTCCCCAAAATCCTGCCCTGCAACACGCCCCTGGACACGGGCAGTGCTCNCACGGGCAGTGCCCGAAGGGATCAGCCGCGGCCGCTTTTCCTCTCGTTCCCCCCGGGTTGGGGCAGCCGTGGGTACCCAGAGCTGCGGGCAGAGCCGGGGACGGGTGATCTCTGCATGTTCAGCCGTTTAAAACCATCGGCAGATAATTCTCCGGAGGAGAAATCCGTAATTAGAGCAAACCCTCAAAGAGGAGGAAGGAGAGGAAGGCTCTGAGTGATGGAGCCGGCGCCCATCCCGCCTGAGGGATCCGAGCGCTTTTCTCCAAAGTTCAGGGAACTTTGCTAACATAAACTTTTTATCTTTTGATGATCCTCTTAATATAAAATAATCTCCTTTTTTTTCCCCCTCCCACAATGAAGCAGTCGGACATTAAAAAGATAGCAAGTGCATTTTAAAGATGTTTCCACTTTATAAATCAAACTTTCTTGGCAACAACATGATTTCTATTTCAATGCTGAGCTTGCTGTGTTCTCCTAATATCTCCTACAGATCAGTCCTAAGAGGGAGTAATAATCCCCTAAAGTAATTCTCAGCCCTAAATTCTCGATAATTTATAGTTGGCTCGTTCTGTGGAGCTCTACAAAGAACGAAACAAATGACTCCCCCTTTCTCCCCCAACTAAGTTATCAATATTTGCCTTGTTTATACAAAAAAGCTATTTTACACCATGGCCATGGAATTAACGCTTCCGCTGAGCTTTACATTTCCTCTCCATTGAGTGAACTTGTCATTAAAGTCACTCATTTTTTTGTTGTTGTTGTTGTTGTTGTTTGAAACTTAAAAATCAGGCTTCCATTTCTTTTCGTTTGTGCCCCTTGAGGTCAGACAGACCTACATTTAAGTGATTTCAACTAACGGCATTCAGGGGCATCTCTGTGCCTGCTGGGAGGGGGATTAGAGTCCTGATTAGTGCCTGCAATTAGCTGCTTTCCCTCATTCCACACCCCCCAATGCTAGATGCAAGTGCACACAAATCTCCATTAACCATCTTTTTTTACTTTTTTTTTTAATTGGCTCAAGAGGAGGTTTATTATTGCGACTCTCTATTTAAATAAAATCCGCACCAAGTAATAATTTCTGCATTTTGTCCTTTGCGCGGGGATTAACAGCAGATTGCAGCTCTTGGGCTGTCCTGCCCTCAGCACGGCCACGCGTGAGAGCCGAGATTTTTTTTTTCTGCAGTTCTTATGTTAATTAATTTTTGTGTTTTTGCTGTCGGTGCTGCGGCAGAACCCGGCCCGGGCGGTGTTGGGGCTGCGGTGTCGCTGCGGGAGCTCCGGGGTTGGTGATAAAATCCCTCGTCCTGTATTTTAACACCATTTGCTGAACCCAGCGAAAAAATTATTCACCAGCATTAGAGCCAATTCCTTCATTTATGTTTTTTTTTAATTCAAAACTGTTCATAAAAAAAAATTTCAATTATTTTAGCTCGATGGTGCTGCACTGAATTTCGCAAATGGAGAATTTGGCTCGGATAACTTTAAAAAAACACCCAAATTTTTGTACATCTTATGATCTACCCCCATTCCCACCTCGTGAAAGGTGCACTGCCAGCTCCACCGGACAAGGAATGCGGGACTGAGCCCCGTCCATATGGAGCTGTTTAAACAAGCCACGTTGAGACTTACAGAGAGATAACGTGCACGTTTGGGATGCTTCGGGTCTACAATTCGGTACAGATATTACACATCTCCCCACAGACACACTGAAATACTATAAATTAAGGGTGAAATATCTGAGGTCTTGATCCCCTCATCTGAGCTGACTTAGGGAACAGACCCATCCAAACAAACCCGGCTCTTGCCATCAGCAGACGCTGCAGAACAAGCCCTGAGATTTTATTTACACCAAAATAAGGTGTGAAAAGGACAGAGTTACCTGCACCATCACTCCATAAACAGCCACAGAGCAAATAAATGGAAGATTCCCGGGACATACAATCCCTCTCCAGGGGGAATAATGGGAATATCTTGCTTATTAGAGTCTAACTTCCCTACACTGAGCAGCTGCTGCACGGAGCAGAGGGAAAACGCTCATCAATCCCAAAAATCCAATGCCGAGGGTTGACTTCTGGGTCTCACAGAGTGAGCAGAAAAAAAGGGGAGAAAAATCACACACACACACTCTGTGAGCATCCATGGCTACTCTGCACAAAGGATCAGAGACCACAGAGAAATAAAAACTGCAGAGAAATTATTTGTGGGGTTTTTTTCCCTCGGCTTTCTCCCCGTTATTTGAGTGTCTGTGCACGGCTCACTAGCCACAGCCCTGTGAGTGGTTGCAGAACCACTCAGCTGTGCTGGAATTAAATGTTAACACCTCAATTTTCCCTTCCCAGCAGCAGCGAGGGGAGCCTGCTGCCACAGAAGCCAAGGGCAAGTTATTTTGGTGCCCACAGTGACACACGGATAATTTTCTTGGGGATTATATGATTCCCGAGCTGGTGATGGTATGAGGTTTAATTCTGATTTTTAATTTTCTGACATTAATTCTGTCATCTCCCACCAGAGCAGCCCGGGCAGGACAGGAGCCCTGAGCAGATACAGGGCTGAGTTTTGGTCTCCCTCCCTGGGTATGCACACTGAGGGGTCTCTGATTTAATAAAAATAATTATTTGTTTCCAAGGGAAAAGAGATTTTTTTCTTTACCCAGAAGTGGCACCCGTTTCTCTTTCAGTTTTGAGATAAAAAGAACCTTCATACTGATAAAACTTTGGTGCAGATTATCCCAGCACAGGTCTTAGTGCACGGGACAGAAAAAGGGAAAGGGGTTTGCTTTGTGTGGGGAAAAAAAAAATACAACCATAATTATGCTAATTTCCTAATTAAAAAACAATTTAAAAAAAATCACTACTAGAGAGAATCGGGACTAAAATGTTCCAAACTACTCCACAACATTTTCTAGCATCTACATTCCAAAAACACATATACAGTTTACACTGAAAAAAAAAATCTTACTGAAATCTGCAATCATAATAATATTTTTAAATGCCATTGACTGTGGCAGCTGTGCAAAACCCAGTTTTGGTAAACAGGATAATTCATAGAGATCAGAAGAAATACATGTTTGCAGGGAATTTTCACTAACCTGCCTGCTTTGGTTATTATCATTTCCGTGCCAGCTTCATGAAATTTCTTCCATAGCTCCTTCTCATGGAGATAGACTTTGATATTTTCTATTGTCTGTAAAAAAAAATATAAATTAAGATAATGAGAAGAGCAAGAAATGATGGAGAAAACTTTGGATTAGGGCTGGGAAGGGCGGTGGAAGGGCTGGGGTTGGGGACACTCAGAGCTGCAGCCGAGGCTCCGGGTGAAGCCACCAGCCCGTGCGGGAGGAGGACGGAGTCTCAAAAATTCCACTGCCTTTTGCCAAAAATAAGAGAAACAAACGGAGGCCGGTTTTAATTGCAGACTTTCATAACCAGGCAGGACACTGCGGCTAAATGGAAATTTTTTTTCTTTATTTTTTTTTCTTTATTTTTATTTTTCCTAGGGGAAAAAAAAATAAAATCTGTTGGGGTAGACTCGCCCTAAGCCTCCAAAAAACCGGGACCAGCCGCGGGGACAAGGGACAAGGGCCGTGCCTTCCACGGGGTGCCGGGGACATCGCAGAGGAGTGGGGTGAAGGCACAGAAGCCGCGTTTTATTTAGGGATGGAAAAATCCCCGGTGAATGGAAGAATCCCCGGGCCGCGGCTTTCAGTGCTCGGGTTCTCCCTTTACCAACGGCGGCCTGCTATGGACAGCGAAAATAAAATTATAACAATTAAAAAAAATTAAAAAGGCAAAGAAAAGTGAAGAAAAATGAGCTTTCCTTGCCACGCCGTCGCCGGGGGAGATGCCGGCGGCGGGGCAGGACCAGGGGCCGGACGGAGCGTACCTGCTCGGGGTCGGGGAGCTGCGGGCTGCTGAGCGGAGTGCTGCTGCTGCCCCCGGCTACGCCGAGGACGGGGGAGCCCGCGGAGGTGTCCGCATGGCCGGCCGTGGGGGCTGTTGGAAACCCTTCCTCGGTTTCAGACAGGCTTTTCTCCTGGAGCATTTCCTTGGGGGAGAGAGGGGCAAGGTTAGATCGCCGCATAGGGGGCCACATACAAATACTACCCCTCGCCCAGCTCCGGGCACGGCCACCTGCGAGGTCAGACCCTCCCTGGCCCGGCCCGTGGTGGTTTCCCGAGCGGTGACACCGGGATGTGACACCGAAGCCGCTGTGCCCCGGTCCCCTCGGGACAGCCGCCCACGCGTGGCTGCGCTCCCGCTTTGAGACTAGAGCAGCTCATGTCTGGTGTGGCCGCAGCCCCCCAGCCCCGATCCCTTCTCCCCTGCGGTACCCCTCGGGGAGGGCAGCCCGGCCCGCTCGGGTCCCTCTGCCCCGGCCCGTCGGGGCTGAAGGGGCTCCACGACGAGGAGCTGCGGCGGAGCCGGACGGTGTAAACAGGGGGAGTGCTGGGCTCCGAGATAAAAGGGCCCCTCTTAAACTTGGACGGAGACTGGGAAAAGCCAATAAAGATAAGGCCTGACAGCTCCGCCGGGGCTGCCGCGCATCAACGCCGACTTTTACAGCGCGGAGGGGACGCGGCCGCCCGCCCCGCTTGACGGACGGACGGACGGACAGACAGACGGAGGGCGCGGAGGGGGAGCGGCTCCGAGGAGGCTGCGGGGTCCCGGGGACCGAAACCTGCGCTGGCCGAGGACCTGCGACCCCCGAGGGAACGCTCCTGTCCCCGGCCCCGGCCCCGAGCCGCCAAGGCCGAGCCGCTCTTCGGGACAGCGGCTGTGCAG
>VWZU01005859.1:598998-618199 GCA_013397095.1 Sterrhoptilus dennistouni
AAAAAAAAAGGCCGAGAGGGGGCAATGCCAGGTGGGGAGGATTTAATTAAAGCAATAACCAAAGACTCTCAAGGCCTGGTTCCATCCTCAGAGCTCCCCGTGGGTGCGTACGGGGTCGGGCAGTGCGGCCGGGCTCGATTTCACCGGGAAAACACAGATTTCCTCATCCCCCGAGCATCCCTCGGCCGATACCGAGGGGTGAAACGTCCTCCTGGCCGGACAGAACCCCCCGTGCGCTTCCCCAAAGCTCCGGGAAATCACGGCGAGGAGAAAGCAGCCCCACTGTCATCACCCGGCAGATAAACGGCCGGATCCCCGACGGCAGGGCAGGGTGGCTCCTATTCACGGCTCATCAACGCCCAGCCGAGGGAGCCGTGCGAGGATAAACCCCGCTCTCGGGCTCCAAACCAGCGCTCCAAACCGCTCATCACTGTCACCGAGCTGGCCCTAAACACCGGCCGATTAATAAAAGTTTGATGTCGTTTTTGTCCGGAGTTGCTACACTCAGTAAGCCGAGCGGGATCCGTTCGTCCGCGGGATGCTCTTCCAGCCGCCGCGCCTTTCTGTGGCTTCTCTTCCCACCCCAAAGAAAACCTGCTTCTCTTTCCCCCCGAGAAAAATCAAAAATCTGCCAACCACGACGGAGACGGAGGGAGAAGCGAACCCCAAACCCGCACCCGACGGCGGCGGGGGGAAAGTCGGGACCGAGAGCCTCGAGCGCCTGGGTTGGCGTAGATTTACTGACTTGAGAGGAAACTCACCGGTTTACACTGCTGAGAAGGGTTTGAATGGATGAGTACTGAGAAAAAAAATTTTAAAAAAAATTTGCCGAATTTGGCCAGTAACAAGGCTGGAAGAATGGAAGGTTGATACTGAGTTATGCGTGGACTCGGGAGGAATTACACAGCATATCAGAGCCTTGCTTCTAAACAGCGACAGTGCCAAATTTCTAATAACTGTGTAATATGCTTATTTATACCATACAAGGACTTACAAACCTCATTGTGCATAGCAGCTGGGTCATATTTCTTTACCCTTCCATTCCTCAGGCTCTTTTGCCAAGAGACTGGTACCAAACACTTCTAAGGCTGAAAGGAAAACACAAAATTTAATCGCAAAGAAACGATGACAAGGAAGCGTGGGTAAGATACGGGCTGACGTGCAGCCCTTTAATCTTAAGCATCTGCCTAAAATAGATGCACTAAAGGGGGTATTGGAAATATGCACGGTTTGAAATGCGAGTGATTCTCTGCTTCTAAATCGTTCAGCCCAATTATCCACATGGATTTCCCTGACCTGGGCACGTTTGGAGGCTCTAAGGCTTTGTTTTAAACTGTTAAGTAAATATTTTAACGAATGTTTTAAAAGGTTGTAAACGAATGTGCCGCTCAGTCTCGCACCAAGCTCCGCTGGAACCGGGTAAACCAAACGAAGAACCGTATTCCGATTTGTTTTTAAATATTTTGGGGGGGTATTTGTTAATTTTATCCAAGAGAATCAAGTGTACTCGCCCCTCGTAATTTCAAACAAAGCTCTGCAAGATGCAGCCCGGCAATGTTATCCAGAAATAATTAAACCATGAACGAATATTCATGCGTGTAGACATTTTTTAAAAGATTACATATTTTAGAAATAAAAGCCAACAACTGTGGAATTGGTTTAATTTTTTAAATTAACGCTAATTTTCTCCAAATGCTGTCAATGTTTATTTTTTAATATGCTCACTTCCTATTTTTTAAAGTAGCATCTAAAAAACCAGAACATTTCAAATCAACTGCACGTTTTTTTGAAGAAGAGATTTTTACCATGAGCTTGGCAAAGTTTTTGTAAGAATGAACAGTCCAGAGATCACTGCCCTGGTGAGTGTCAGACTGAGATAGTCCCCAGTGGTATTTCCCAGCCAAAGCTCTGATTTAATTTCAAGATTTACGTACATACATACAAAAAAAAAAAAAAAAAAAGCCCCAAAACCAAACTAATAAACAAACAAACAAAAAAAACAAACCCTCAGTCTATTTTGTAATACCTTTTTTTGATTTTAATGAAAAGATCCCTAGAGCTACAACATGCTGGAGGATGGGAGCAGGCAAATGGAGCTGGAATGGGAATGATGGTTTCAAAAATAAAAGGAGAACAAAGCCCAGCACTCGAAGCACGGTGATTTCTTTGCAGCCTGGCTTTGAATGCCACGGCAGCCCCAGCTCTGCTTCCTGCAGCCACCAAACTCTGCTGTGGGGTGGGGTCTGGGGGCCAAGCTGGCCCTGCCACCTCTGTGTGCCACTGACAGCAGGGCAGGGCTTGGTCACATCATCCCTTGACATCACTGCCAAGGCTTGGGGGACAGCCTGGGGGAGAAGGGACTCTGTTGTGGGTCAGGGTGGCAGCCAGCGGTGTGCATGGAGAGGGGACAGCAGCCCCAGGGCAGCTCAGTGTCCTCCTGCAGGGACATTGGTGGAGAGGGAGGACACATGGAAGCTCCTGGGTGAAGCTGCTCTGGAGCACCTGGGTAAAAATGAGAGCCACATCAATCCACCAAGTGACAGCAGGGCAAGTCACTTGTCACCAGGCAGGCGGAAAAGAGGAGAGGCTTGTCTTAAGCCTTGCATCAAAGCAAGAAACTGCCTTAAGGTATTGCAAATCCAGCCCAGCAATGTGTTGTGGCTCTGCATGGCTTCCTTGGCATCATCCATCCGGGGACTGGGAGAGTCCTGCCCAAAGTGATTGTTCAGTTTGTGCTGGGGATGAGGAGGAGGTTATTGCTATGGGAAATCATTGTCCTCCAGGGTAAACAGAGGAAAATGCTGGTCTGGATGAGAAATTCCCAACGTGAGGAATGAAGGCAGCAGCTGCCAGCTCTGTCTCTGCCCTGGAGCTGGGCACAGACCCTGTCCAAGCCCCCGGCGTGGCACAGTGTGATGCTCTGACAGAGCAGCCAGGGCCAGTGGGGCCAAACAATCTTGTTCAAACATCAGAGCCCACTCAGAGGCCAGAACCCCTGACCCACAGCCTGAGCAAGGCACAGCCAAGCCCTCACACCCCACCAGAGCCTGCCCCTCTCTTTGGCCAGTCCCTTTCCCCCACAGTCCTGCCCAGAGGGAATCTTTCCTCTTTCTCCCTCATCCAGGGCTGGACCCACAGCATGGCAAGGGGTCAATACAGTGCTCAGCACTGGAGCTGGAGGGAGGGAACAGAAAACACTCAGCCAGGAGCAAACAGGGGCCCTGGGGGATTAAACCCTTGCCAGATGCCTACGAGAACCTTGCATCATCCTGGGGATCAGTCCTGTCCCAGTCCTGGCTAAATCACCCACGTTTGGGGGTGTGAGGCTTGCAGAGCACGGGAAAGCAGCCAGGATTTCCAAGGGCAGAGGGGAGCAGGGAGCAGCAGGAGCAGCAGGCCGGGGTGTAGAGGCACAAACATTCATCCGGATGTGGAGCTGCTGCAAAGGAGGCAGCACAACGGGATGGAGGAAGAAGAGGTGAGAGGCAGATGAGAGCAGAGAGGAAGGGAGCTCTGGGGGTCTGGGGAGCAGGAGGCTGGGGAAAGGGGCCACTCTAGGGAAGGGGTTTTGCTTCCAAGGGCAGCACACATCACCAGTGAGGCTTTGGGATGTGGCAGCTTGCTCCCTGCCCAGTCACATCCCTCCTGTGCCTCCATCCCACTCCCGGGACACTGACGTGAAACACATTCCTTGGGCTGCAGGGGCAGGGCCAGGCCTGGGACAAATGCTCTTCTCCATTTTGGGCATTTTCCTCCCTGCCCAGGGGGTGGGTTTGCTCTGAAGGCAGGGCTCAGCCTTAGGGGTACCATTGCCCCCCCAGTAGAGGGACAAGGACTGCAGAAAGGCTCCACATTCCCGTTCCTGGGGAAGGTTCTCCACAGAAGCCAACAGGAAGGGAAATGATAGCCAACTGGGATGGGGCCCAGAAGCTGGGAATCTCCTCCTCCTGGGACATGACTTGCTGTGGGACCCCAAATTTGCTGCAGGTACAACGAGGGAAACTGGAGAGAGGGGAGGGATGAAATGCTGGAGCAGCATCTGCCCCTGGCTCCAGCAAGGAGAGAAAGGATGGCTGAGATTCATTAAATAAAGAGACAGGAAAACCTTGCTTAAGGAGCTGTCTGGGAAAGGGGCCATTTCAGGCCTGCTGTATACAAGTGCCAGTGATTTGGGGCCAGAACAGACAATTGCTAAAATTTCCTCCAGGCTCTGCTGTGCAAGGAGCTGGTCTCAAGCAAAGCAGTTCCAGAAAGTCATGGGGAGATTACTGGTGCTGTTCTGTTTGGGTTGAAGGACCAAGCTGGCTCCATCAGGAGAAGGGAAGGAAAAGGATCCCTCAAATTAGGAATTTTTTCATACAACAGCTCAGAGCACTGACCTGGTGGTGCAGAGAGGATGAGGCAGCTCCTACAGGAGGAAGGGCATAAACATCTCACCATGGGAACAGAGAGAGGGATGGAAAAGAGATTTCATGATCCTCAGGATGAGTCTGCACCTGTATAAACCAACAGGGTGAAATTTGGGAAGAAGCAGGAGCAGTAGGGACAGCAGGAGATGCTCCCATGGAGAAGGTTTGCACCACTGAACTTCAGCACAGCTACAGAAGGAGTCCAGGTGCTTCTGTCCCTGCCATTCCCTGCTCTTACCTGGGAGCCAGGCAGGGAAGAGGGCAAAATGGGCTGTGCCCCAAACCCCAGCCACTGCTCCACCACCACCAGAGAAGAGGGATCCACGCTGGGATCTCTCACCTTGCCCCAGGTGATGAGGCTGCTGCAGGTCTGCCAGCTGGTCAAGGGGCTGGCCTGGCTGCTTTGGGACATCCTCAAGATAATTCTCCACCTCTGCCACACAATGTTCATCCATTTCCATTCTGGAAAATGGCTGGAAAATCCTTGCCTGGGTTGGGAACATTGACCTGAGGAAGCACTTTGAGCACTGGGGTCCAGCACTGGCCATGGAGCCTCAAGGACTGTGGGGACAACAGGCACAGAGCCAGCAGCAGGATGGTCCTCTCTGGTCCTGAAATCAAAAGCTGTGAGGGGGGTCCACCCCCTCTCTCCTGTTTTGCCATGTTTCTGCTCCCAGCTGAACCTAGAAAGAGTAAAAAACATGGATAAGGAACGCTGGTCAGTGCTTTCTGTACCAGCATCCTTCACGTACAACACATCCCCATCACCTCCAGCCAAGCAGAACTCTGTGGGTTTTACCTCTGCAATGGTGCCACCGACAAAGTGCAGAAAAGCCTCAGAGCTGGAGATAAACGCCCTGGAGCAGATGAAATCAGCCGGGAACACCTGATCCTCATTCCCACAAGGTTATGGTTAAGGTTGCGAAACGAAGGAAGTGCCGCGCTGGGCACGCTGGCAGCAAATCAAAGCCAGTGACATTCATTAAAGCATATGTTAGGAATAGGAAATTAAGCTAAAGCAACATTTCATCTGCAGCGTCTTCTCCGGGCACTTTAGCGAGGGTATAAGTTTACTGTAGAGAAAGAGAAATGAGGAGGCTGGTGCAGAGGATAGATGTGCGGGAAGTTAAAAGAATTAGAGGAGAGTTTTAAAAGCTTTAGACTATACACTCGAGGTCATGTTCACTCTCTCTATTTATTTTGAATTGTGAGTGAGGGGGAAGGCTGAGAGTGCTGGCTGGCACTGAGGGAACACTCAGGCTAACGTGGACCGAGCATCCTTGACAAGGGGGCTCAGCCCCGAAATTGGGACCCTCTGCACTCCTCCCTGCATGGCTTCACCAGGCACTGCTGGACCTTGGCACTGGTTTTGCAAAAATACACGTAATTCCCCAATTTTGGTTTTCTCAGCTCACTCAGCCCCAGGAGCATCTGTGGATTTACCAAAACTCATTTCTCTGGACAACTGGGGACAAGGGCACCACTGTCTCCTGCACAGAGGGGAAACTGAGGCACGGCATCATTCACAGCTTTGGAGCACAGAGCAAGCACAGGGCTGTGAGCACTGACCAGAGCTGCTCTCCAGCCCCCTGAGGAACCACGAGAAGCCCCTCAGACCCTCTCCCATGGTTTCTCTCAGCCACGGGCCCTTCCTGCTGCTCCCCCCCTTGGGGAGCTCACACAGGGCACGTCCATGGTGCCACGTCCCCGTGGGAAAGGGGATGACATCCCCACTGCCCAGGCTGTGCCAGGAGCTGTGGTGGGACAAAACCTGCCCCAAACCCCAGGTGAGGTGCTGAGGGATGCAGCCTGGGCACGCTGAACCATTGAATTGAAAACATCATTGAAACATTCATTGAATCCATCCATCCTGGCTGTGCTTTCCCACCCTTTGCCCTGCTGAGTGTGTGCTTCTTACCCTCCCCTCTCCCTCCTGGAGTGACCATGGGGGGGACAATGGAGGTGACCATGGGGGTGACAATGGCACAGGCAGCAGAGTCAAGGCGTGAGTGAAAGAAGCCGGGCAGCCGGCTGACCCCGGGAGCTCTCCTCTCCTCTCCTCTCCTCTCCTCTCCTCTCCTCGGGCCATAAATCGCCTCCCGGGCTCCCCACGGCGATGTCTCAGTGATGAGTTACGAGGAGCGAGCGGCGCGTCCAGGGCTCCGCTCCAGAGCCCCGAGCAGAGCGAGGCAGCGCCGCTCCCTCCTCCCGCACACCCCGGAGCCCCTCTCCCCTCTTTCCCACCCTACCCTGGAGGGTTTCACCTCCCTGGACCTCCGTGCGTCCCGATTTTGGGAGCAGGGCCGGCTGGAGAGCCGTGTTTACCCAGGGCGAGCGGGCAGATGGCTTGCTGACAGCTTCAGGAACACCTTGTAGCAGTTGCGGTGATTCCCGAGATCCGTTGCTTCCCATTTCAATTCACACATCATGATTTCTAAACCTCAGCTTGTACCTTCCCCAGCAGAGCTCCCCGAGCTCCATCCTGGCTGCACGCAGTCGCTACCGGCCCAGGAATGAGGGGAAGGAGATCCTGGGGCAGCAGAATGTCCCACCCTGACATTCCCTCCTCCCCTGGCCCGGGACAAGCCCCTTCACCTGCCAAAGAAAGGGGCACAAGCAGCAGAGAGGCTGGAAATTACTTGGAGGATGTAAATATTTCTTAGGGATGAAGAATTCCTTTTTCCCCATCCCCTTCTCCAGCTGAGTAACGGTTGTAAATGTAGGGACAGAAAACAGGTAGGTTGGAGTGTGTGAATCTCTCCTGCTTTTGGTGTGGAGCGTCTTCACTTGGGATGAGTCCTTGCCATCAAACAAGGGGGACCAGCATTGTCCCCACTGGGCTGTGGGTGCCTGCTCAGCCCTTGGGGACCAGCACTGTCCCCATGGGGCTGTAGGAGCCTGCTCAGCCCCTGGGGACAGCATTGTCCCCACTGGGCTGTGGGTGCCTGCTCAGCCCTGGGGACCACCACTGTCCCCTTGGGGATCAGCATTGTCCCCCCACTGGGCAGTGGGATCCTGCTCAGCCCTTGGGGACCACCACTGTCCCCATGGGGCTGTGGGGTCCTGCTCAGCCCTGGGGACCAGCATTGTCCCCCCACTGAGCTGTGGGACCCTGCTCAGCTCGTGGGGACCAGCATTGTCCCCACTGAGCTGTAGGAACCTGCTCAGCCCCTGGGGACCAGCATTGTCCCCACAGGGGGCTGTGGGATCCTGCTCAGTCCCTGGGGACCAGCACTGTCCCCACTGANGACTGTAGGAACCTGCTCAGCCCCTGAGGACCAGCATTGTCCCCACAGGGGGCTGTGGGATCCTGCTCAGTCCCTGGGGACCAGCACTGTCCCCCCACTGGGCTGTGGGTGCCTGCTCAGCCCTTGGGGATCAGCTTTGTCCCCACTGAGCTGTAGGAACCTGCTCAGCCCCTGAGGACCAGCACTGTCCCCCCACTGGGCTGTGGGTGCCTGCTCAGCCCCTGGAGCTGTTTGGGAGCAGCTCACAGAGGCAAAACTGAAGCTGGGATGGAGCTTGGCCGTGGTGGCTCCTATAAAAAGCATAAGTTTGGTCAGCAGGAGGCTCACACCCAGCTTCCCCACCTGGAATGGCTGCTGGCCCCCACCTTCCCTCCAGGAATTGCCTTCTGAGCCTGGTGGGACCCCAGAGCTGCTTATGGGGACCTTTGTGCTCCCACCAAATTCCCCAAGCAAGTGTGAACCAGAGCATCTCGCAGTTGTGTGTGCGTTCCCCTGCCCTCCTTGTGCTGCTGTGGCAGAGCCTTGGCCTCGGGGTGACAAAAGGAGTGTGTTTTTCCAATTAAAAGAGCCAAATGTGTTTTCCTGCCAGTGTTTAGCCCAGCCTAACATGCAATGTCTACGTTTTAACCTTGAAGAAGCCTCTGGAGACGCTGCAAAATAAATCAATACGAGTCCACGTGCTGGAAAACAGAACCAATAAATAACTTCGGAGCAGCTTTTCTGTTTACCCTGTGAAATTCCCAGTCTTGGCCGTGTGCTTCAAAATAGCGTCTCAAAATAAAATAGAAAAAGAAAAACAACCCCCTGAACCCTTCATTAGTGGCGCAGCATGAGGCTCTCCAGCCAGGCAGAGCTGGTTTCAGGTTGCAGGTGCAAGGCCAATTCTCCACTGACCTCTGGGCTGGGATTTGGGATTGAGGTTGCCTGTGCAATGGTTTAAAAATATTAAATAATAATAATTTAAAAAATACACATATATATATGTATACCCTGCATGGTTTCTTATGGCACGGAAGGTGCTGGAGGAAAACAAGCACCTGGATATGAATATCCCCAGCCTGGTTCCTGAGCCTGATCCACAGCTCCAGGTGCTGCAGCCAGGATTTCTTGAGCCCATCCCAGGCGTGGGGATCTGCACCCCATCAGCAGCCCAAAATTTTTACCCGCTGTCATTGCTGTGTCCCCAGATGGTGAAGGAGAACTGTAGCCCTCAACCTTCTCCCTCTGCTCTTCCCAGGTCACCCAGTTTGGGGACAGACAGGGATTTAATCACTAGTTCTTCCTCCTTTCTGAAAATAATAAACGTGTCTTAAAAATCAGATTTACACGAGCTATTAAAAGGCAACTTAATAATATTTTTTTCCTGCGTCCTGCTGAGGAAAGGTCTCATGTGGGGCTGCAGGACAGTGCAGGGACACACAGGGATGCAGAGATTTCCTCACAGCAGTGACGGTGAGGAACAGCCAGGGCTGCCACCAGCAGTGACATGAACACAAACAGATGCTCAGAGCCATCCCCTGCACAGGGCACAACCCACACAGAGTGACCCTGCACTGCCCTGGGATGGACAGACGGACACTCTGAGCTCCAGGAAGGGTGGCAGGAGGCCAGTCCAGCTCCTCACCTCCCACAGGGATATTCCACAGGGAAAACCCAAGGGACAAATGGAAGAGATTTCTCTCACATCTCTCTTTGTGGCGGCCTCCCCTGAGGCTCGCTGCTGTCAGCGTGCATTATTCAGGCAGGACATCTCTGTTAGTCAGACCCTGAACGGCTGGAAAAGCACACGGAACAGCCCAGCTGTCCTGGGTTGTAGTGTAGGATGTACACAAAGTATTTATTCCATCCCCATCCCCATGAGCTGTTGGAACCAGGTGGGGCAGGGTTTTCCCAGGCCCCTCCTTTGGGCGCTTCTGCTCATGGCCCATCAATGCCTTGCCCAGGACTCACAGGGAACTCCCTCCAGGAGCTCTCTCTGTTTAATGGGCCATCAAGGACCCACTGCACGACTCCTCATCCCATTGGGAGATGCTCCGCCCAGGGGGAGGAGCCAAGCATTCCCACCTGGAGAGAATCTGGGATTTGGGACAGGACAAGCAGCCCTGACCCACTGGATTCCCAGAGGAGCAGAGCTCCCAGACCTTTCTGTGGGATCACTGCTTCAGGAAGAGCCCCTCACGTGGACTGCTCCCACCACCCTGCTCAGGGTGTGTTCTGACTCTGTCAGTGCTCTTTTGTATTATTGCATTTATTTTATTTTATTTTTACCTTTTTACCTTTCTTCTTATTAAATTGTATTTCTGACTTGGAGCCTCTCACTCGTTTTGCTTTCAAACCACAACACCAGCTGAGGTGAGCAGGGCTGAGCCTCACAGGCACCATCCCACGGGGAGAATGAGCCCTGGAGCTCGGGATAACCTGGTGGAAAAGCAACCACAGAACAAAGCAGAAGGTGAGTTTTTTTGGTGGGATTTTTTTTTTTTGGTTGGTTGGTTTTTTGGTTTTGTTGTTTTGTTTGGTTTGGTTTGGGGTTTTTTGTTTGGTTGGTTTTTAAAAATTATTATTTGTTTGTTTGTTTGTTTGTTTGTTTGTTTGTTTGTTTGTTTTACGTGGTGATTCCAGAGCAAAAATCTCTGCTGTCCCATCCCCACCCAAAACTGCTCCTCCTGCAGTGGGATGTGTGTTTCCTCGGGGGCAGAAGCAGCTGGCACCTCTCTGAGCTGGGCTCTGCCTCTAAAGCACTGACCCCATCCCAACAACTCCCAATCTCCTTCCCTGAGAACCAGCAAGGGAGGAAGGAGCAGGACCAGGATTTAATCACGTTGGAAAAATTGGGGCAGCCATTTACATTTTCACACTGTTTTGGCACCCACTCCCCATGGCTGGATTTTCAGAGCAGCTCAGTTTTCACCGAGGCCCTGGAAGTGTCTGAGCTCCCACGGACCAACCTCCAAAAACTTCACACTCCAAAGCATCCACCAGGAGAAGCACCTGAAATCCCAGCACTGCACCCAGCTGCAGGGATTTCTCCCCAAAGCCAAGGTCAGCAGGACCTGCTGCAGCACAGAGCAGGAGGAGACATTCCCACTGTGGAGGAAAAAGTGGAAAAATTCAGGTTCTTGCATCCAGAAAGGTCCCTGACCCCTGTCCAGAGGATCTGTGCATGGGGTAGGTGTGAGCCTTGCTCTGGGCAGTCTCTGGGAGGTGGGATGGAGGCAGTGTTGGCTTTTTCTAGCTGGACACCAGGAGAGGAATGCAGGGGCAAAGGGATGCACAGACCTGCATCTCACACAAGGTAAAACACCAAATGCATCCCAGACTGCAGCTCACACATTCCCATCCCTGTCCTGGTGGCACCACTGCCACCCCTCTGCTGCTGTCCCTGTCCTGGACACTGAGGGGAGAGGGCACGACCTTGCAGGGTGTGTGTCACACTCATCACTGGCCTGTAAAAACACCCTGTGGGTATAAACTGGGCAGATTTAGCCACTGTAGGGCCTTCTGTTCTTCCTTCCATCTCTGGAGCATTTCCCCCACCCCTTAAATGCTTTCCATTATTTATTACATTTCATTTAACCCCAGCCACGTCCTCCAAATAAAATTTATTTTGCAGCTGTCATTCAGGTTTACTCCGGCCTTAACCTCGTAATCCTATTGATTCCCTCATTATTCTGGGAGCGAGGGATTGATTTCATGCCTTCTGTGTTCTGGAGAAGCCTTTGCTCATTAATCTCACACACATTTACAAACAGTCCATCCTGCTCATTCATTATTTCCTCATTCCCTGACTCACAAGGTTCTCAGCTTGTCTGCTTTGCCTCCTGGTTTTGGGGTGTGGATGGAGAGGGAATATTTTCCCTCCCCTAAAGGGAGATGCTGCATCCTCACAGCCTGGATCTCCATGCCCAGAGGCAGAGGGTGATGGGCTCCCATGCAGGGAATCTCCAGAAAATCCCCCACACTTGTGCATCACCTTTGGGACATGCCCCAGGACTGCTCAGGAAATCACTGAAACCAACTGGGCTGGGAAAAAACAGAGAAACAGAACAAACCCAGCTTAGGAAGAGAGAACCAGAACAAATCCAGCTCAGGAAGACAGAACCAGAACAAATCCAGCTCAGGAAGAAGGAACAAGGACAAATCCAGCTCAGGAAGACAGAACCAGAACAAACCCAGCTCAGGATGAGGGAACAAGGACAAACCCAGCTCAGGATGAGGGAACAATGACAAACCCAGGTCAGGAAGAGGGAACCAGGAAAAACCCAGCTCAGGATAAGAGAACCAGAACAAAGCCAGGTCAGGAAGAAGGAACCAGAACAAACCCAGCCCAGGAAGAAAGAACTAGGACAAACCCAGCTCAGGAAGAGAGAACCAGAACAAATCCAGCTCAGGAGAAGAGAACCAGAACAAACCCAGCCCAGGAAAATCCCCAGATGAACATCCTGCACACACCAAGGAGAACCCCACAGCCAGAACATGCTGCTCAACACCCCACAGGGGCCTTGGACAGGTACAAGCAGTACCTGTTGCTGGAGTTTGCTGAAGCACACGCCTCCAAACACACCAGAAGTGTGTTTATAGGGTGTGATTAATCATTCCTGAGCATTTAATAGAGCCCCATCACTGTGCACAGCACTGTACAGTGTATGGAGGAAGACATGACCCCTGTCATGGAGGCTTAGAATAAAAAATAGGCAGACACTGTAGTTCAGACACGTAATAAATCCCCCCAGAAGGGCCAATCTCAAATATTTCAGCTCTTTCTCCCTCTCCCCCCATAATATATAATTGTCTTTGTTGGATCAATACAGAGGGGCTTTGTGGAAGGAACACGTTTAAGGGAAGATTAATGTAGGGAATTATACATGCAGCTAGGAAGAATTCTAATATTCAACTTCCAGGAGGAGAAGGAAGGTCTGTGGGATCAAATCTTCCTTCCAGGATGAGAGCACAGTGCTGGTGGTGCAGGCAGCCAAGGACCTGCTCCTGTGGGATGGTGGCAGGAGCCTTCCTGAAGGGAGAGATGGATCTACCCATGATGGGTGGATTCAATGAATTTTTCAATGATGTTTTTAATTCAGTGATTTCAGATTGGCATAAACCAGCATGGCTGGGCTGCATCCCTCAGCCCCACCTGGGTTTTGGGGCAAGTTTTGTCCCACCACAGCTCCAGACAGAGCCAGCAGTATGCAGACAGAGCCCTGGGGTGTTTCTCACTGGGATATTTACCACTAAACACCAATTATTTATCCTATCAAAGCCCTGTGATGATTTCTCTGAGTGCACAGACACCTCCCCAGCCGCCTGCTCAGAGCATCCTACAAATGAATTCCCCATATCTCATTAATGTGCAATGACACAGGGCTGAGCCCTGGCTCTGGTGGGCAGCACTGAGCCTCGCCAGCAAGGTGTGCATCCTGCAAAGCACAGGGCTATCATATGGAATAAATTTAACGGAATCAAGTTTTGATTAAATGCCATAAACATGATTGATTTGGTTACATACCCTCTGTATGACGGTCTGTTTAATTTATTTTTTCATTCTGAGAAGGGATGTTGCATTGATCCCAAACATTAGCTTTGACTGCCACCATAAATTCCCATTTTAGGGCGACCTGCAGCAGCCTTATTAATATTTTTACACTTACCCAGCAGTTGCCAGGGTTAACCCTTCCACAACGTGCCCAAATTGTGCAGTGCTGGGGGGGCAGAGGGGTGACCTCAACCACAACCAGGGGCTGCAGCCAGCAAGGGAAAAATATCAGATTTAATGGAGCCACCACTCCAAAGCCACCAAATCTTCCTAAATCTACTCCCTGCATCCCTCAGGACTGGGGAGATCAGCAAAAACCTTGAGGCAGCATCTCCACGAGCCCTTTGACAATGAAATTGTGCCCCATGGGGTGCCCAGAGTGGGCTCTTTGCTATCTAAAATCCCACAAAAACCCCACAAACCTCACCCTCCTCACCACACCAGCTTTGGGACCAACACCACCACAAATTTCCTCACAACAGCTTCTAGATCTTTCTTTTTATCAAATATGGGGGGAGAAAAACTTGCCCAAATTTATTTATTTTTTTTTATATATTACTAATAAATTGGAAGAATGCTTTATGTTTTCAATATATTTTCAATTTACTGCCACGGGCAGTATCTTGGTTGCTACGTGTATTTTATAAGCAACGTCAATGATAACCAGATTTAGCTGTTGGTTTTCTCCATAAATACTGTGTTATCCACCAAAAGTGATCTCTGGTAACTTCGTGCCATTAAAAATAATGCTGAAAGCATTCGGGGAAACACCAAAAGCAAAAAAAAAAAAAAATAAAAAAAAATCACTTCCAAGCACATCTTGGAGATACTGGAACTTTTGAGGGTTTATTTGGAAGATAAGCTGATTTTTAACACATATTTTGGACAGATCCTGCAATCCCAATATCCACAAAACCCTCATGTAACACATGAGCTCAGTGCAGGCTCTCCCTGCCCAAAGCAGAAAGGGTTTCTGTGCACTTGCACTCAAGAGAGTGACAAAAGACACTTTGAGGTCCCATCCCTGGCAGGTGGGGACTCTCACAGGACACAAATCCATCAGCTGGAACCGACTTGATCTCACTCCTGTCTCCTGTGGGGTTTTGTGTCATTCCTTCCATAAAATCCCAGGATGGTTTGGGTTGGAAAGGACCTTAAAGATCATCTCATTCCACCTCCCAGGCTGCTCCAAACCCCATCCAAGGACCTGCAGAGCTGAGCAGGACGTGAGTGTGAGGGTTTCTCTAAATGCTGAATTAATCAGCAGAAACACTGCTGCTGTCCTCCCCATAACCCAATTAAGCTGTATTTAATTGCAAAGCACTTTCCCTCCAATTTTCATAGAACATTTACACATTTGTAATGTGGGATCTGGGAGCTGGGCTGGTGATTCTCAGGGAGAAGTCAGATGCAGCAAGGACTTTCCTTACGATTAAGATTTTTTTCTTACAGGAGTTCAGCCCAAAAAGGGGTTGAGCCAATGGAGTGACCTGACCTCAAGGGAAAAAGCTGGAAAAGTCACGGTTTGTCCAGGAATAAATCCAACTCACTACCACCTTCCTTCTTTCTGGAGGAGAACAAATTCACCCAAACCCACCCAAACCCACACATCCCCACCAGGCCAAGTTTAGCCTCGTTGCAGGCAGATCTCTCCCTCACCTCAGCTCCCTTTTATGAGCAGGACAGTTTGTTCTCAGTGAAGTCAAGTCCATCTTTGCAGGGTGCTCTGCAGCCAGGGAGGTCAAGGGAAAACATCCAAATCACTCAGCAAATGACCCACCACAGCTCTGTGGCTCTTCAAATCCCAACAGCCCTCAGCTCTCCCCAGCCAGCACCTGCAGTGCAAATTTGACTTTTAATTAATGAATTAATGAATATTCTGCGGCAAATTCACCGATTATGAGTGCCAAGCCTCCCAGGACTCTGCAAATATCCCACAGGAGATAAATCATCACATCACCAGCCAGCAGATCCACAGGGAGGAGGTGGATGGGTGCTGGCACCCTGTAAGTCCAGTAAACCTCATGGAAGCACAAAACCCAACACAAAGCCATGGCAGCACCAGGGGTTTGTCTCCCCTCACCCTTGGCAGAAGCCAGAAAAACCTCAGCTCAGCAGCAGCAGAGTATTTTCCCATGGTAGTCTGGATGTCTTGCTTTGAAAAAAAAAAAAAAAAAAAAAAAGGGAATTATTTAAAGATTTCATAGCCTCTTTTCATCTAATATTTAACGTGCAAGACTTTCTGCATGCCCAGGTTAGGTAAACATTAGAGAAGATTGTTTATAGAAATTATACACAGAGCGGCGCTGGTTTAATTTATCAAAAAAGGTTTTGTTGAAATAAATTCATTTTACGGTGGGACCCACTTAAACCTGTTAAGGGAGTGACCTCGCTGCTGTGAACCTGTTTGTGCTTCACCTCAAGGGGCAGCTCGAGCTGCACCACGATAGCATCGCCCAGGGGAAATGTAAATATTCCCCTGGAGTGTGGGGCAGGGCTGGCAGGAGCTGGGCCAAGGAGAGGGGGGGCAGGTGCCACAGGGCATGCAAGGACCTGGCTTTGGACCTCACAGGGAAATTTGGCCACCACTAAAGGGGTTTTAATGCTGAATTCACCCTGCTCAGGGGTGGTGGGATGTGGCAGTAGGATTTTGGGGCTGGATTGGGATGCTGCAGGAGAAATAAATGCTGGGGAAGTGCAGGAAAAAATGCAGGAGAAATAAATGCAGGGGAAAATGCAGGGGAAATGGAGGGGAAATAAATGCAGGAGAAATGCAAGAGAAGTGCAGGAGAAATGCAGGGGAAATGCAGGGGAAAAGCAGGGGAAATAAAAGCAGGAGAATTGCAGGAGAAATGCAGGAGGAAAAAAAATGCAGGAGAAATAAAAGCAGGAGAAATGCAGGGGAAATAAATGCAGGGGAAAGAAATGCAGGGGAAATGCAGGAGAAATAAATGCAGAAGTGCAGGAGAAGTGCAGGAGAAATAAATGCAGGAGAAGTGCAGGATAAATAAATGCAGGAGAAATGCAGGGGAAATGCAGGGTAAATGCAGGGGAAATAAATGCAGGAGAAATGCAGGAGAAGTGCAGGGGAAATGCAGGGGAAATGCAGCTCTCAGCAGGGATAAAGGATGGGGAAAACCCTCCAACCTGGCCCCCCCAGCTTCATCTCCCACTCCTGCCACCGATTGCTATCGGCACCACGAGCTCCCATATTTCCAGGTGGTCCAAATGCCATTATCAGCTGGAATTTCCCAGAAATAACCCAGTAGCCATTTCTCCCCTTCCCCCGAAATTTACTGCGGAGTGGGGAAAAGGCAGAATCTCTGCTCTCGCCTCCCCTCTGCTGGCTCCAGCAGCACTTGGCTCACTTGGCTACTTTTGCTCCTCTGCTTTCCAAGTTAAACTCAGCGAGGACAAAACCAGGACTAGGGAGAATAGAGGGGGGAAAAGCCCACCAGCATTCCTCTCTCGTGGCACAGGTCAGATTAACAGGGGGATATTAATGCTAGGCAGGTTTAACGGGGATGAAATGCTTCAGGAATGAGCAGATGCATTAATTTGTAGCGTGTGGCTTTAAGAGTTAATCTCAGTCCGGGAAAGAACATTCATTCATTCATCCATTCAGGAGGAATCAGCCAGGTACAGGGCTTTGTGCAGTTCCCACAGTCTGGCCTAAAGGTATTTATAGTCTAGAGCTGGGGGAAAGAAAACACAGAAAAAAGGGATGGGGTAAGGGAAACTGTGCTTTGGAAGCAGTCTATGCAAAATCCACCAAGGCAGAATTGTCTCGTTAACAGAGGGAGCAATTTGAAATTATATGGGAAAGGTGGATAAAACCTGGAAAGCATAAGAGCCAGCTCTGATTTCAAAGTCCATGGGAGCATTCCAAGGCAGAGCTTTAAAATTAGAAACAGCATGCAAAGTTACTTTTCCATTGAAATGTCATGTTTTCCTTGAAAAGAGCTTTTTCCATCTCCAGAACGCGTTTTGTCACCGAGCAGTCGGGGCACCTCTCCCTGCAGATCTGCTGAAGCAAAAAGGAATTATTTAAATTTTGGGGAGAAAATGGAGAATCACATCTAGGGGCTTGGCAAACAAATAAAAAAATACCAAGGAGAGAAGAGGCTGGGCAGCACATTTCCATCAGGGAGCTTGTCCTGGGTTCCACTTGGCCCCTCCGCTCTCTGTTGTCACAAATTCAGGTGTTGCCTCCAGGGTGAAATCCCTTGTGGATGATCCAGGGAGGAGCAGATCCCATTCCCAGCCCTCACTTGGATGCAGGAGAACCCCAGTGCTGGCCAGCACAGCCACAGCTCTGCTGGACGCTGTGATTTCCCCTCTTGTTTCCACCCCACAAGCACGTTCTGTGTCCCCCCAGCAGAATGTGTTTTGTCACCGAGCAGTCGGGGCACTTCTCCCTGCAGATCTGCTGAAGCAAAAACTCGGGGAGAAAATGGAGAATCACATCTAGGAGCTTGGCAAACAAATAAAATGCCAAGGAGATAAGAGGCTGGGCAGCACGTTTCCATCAGAGAGGTCTGCAATTTGTCCTGGATTCCACTTGACCCCTCCGCTCTCTGNTTCCACTTGCCCCCTCCGCTCTCTGTTGTCACAAATTCAGGTGTTGCCTCCAGGGTGAAATCCCTTGTGGATGATCCAGGGAGGAGCAGATCCCATTCCCAGCCCTCACTTGGATGCAGGAGAACCCCAGTGCTGGCCAGCACAGCCACAGCTCTGCTGGACGCTGTGATTTCCCCTCTTGTTTCCACCCCACAAGCACGTTCTGTGTCCCCCCAGCAGAATGTGTTTTGTCACCGAGCAGTCGGGGCACTTCTCCCTGCAGATCTGCTGAAGCAAAAACTCGGGGAGAAAATGGAGAATCACATCTAGGAGCTTGGCAAACAAATAAAATGCCAAGGAGATAAGAGGCTGGGCAGCACGTTTCCATCAGAGAGGTCTGCAATTTGTCCTGGATTCCACTTGACCCCTCCGCTCTCTGTTGTCACAAATTCAGGTGTTGCCTCCAGGGTGAAATCCCTTGTGGATGATCCAGGGAGGAGCAGATCCCATTCCCAGCCCTCACTTGGATGCAGGAGAACCCCAGAGTCTTTGTGACAGGGGTGATCCACCAGCACCTTCTGAGCTGTGACAGCCACAGCCACCACCCTGGGCACTGTGGTTTCCCCTCTTGTTTCCACCCCACAAACACGCTCTGTGTCCCCCTAACACTGAGGATGTGACAGTGGTGTCACCAACCACCCCTGGTTGCATCCCCAGCCACACCACAGAGAGCTTGCAGGGGAGAGGAGGAAATTTAGGAAAAGTGGGAACGCAAAAAAGGGAATGATGCAAAACTCCAAGAGGACAGTTGTCCCCTGCAAGGCTGAGCTCACAAAGAGACTCTGCATAAAGAGCCCCACACAACCAGCCCTCTCCAGAACAGCCACAAACACAAGGGGTGAGGACTCCCAGTGCAAGGGGCATTGCTGAAGGGCAGAGCCTGCCCTGTCCCCCCGTGTCCCCAGGGCTGGCAGGTGCCTTGGGGACTTGGGGACACTGCCCTGCCCTGTCCCTGTGTCCCCAGGGCTGGCAGGTGCCGTGGGGACTTGGGGACACTGCCCTGCCCTGTCCCTGTGTCCCCAGGGCTGGCAGGTGCCGTGGGGACTTGGGGACACTGCCCTGCCCTGTGCCCGTGTCCCCAGGGCCACCACAGACAGCCTCCTTTGAAGCCCCGCCGAGGCTGGCGGCAGCGGCTGGGGCTGGAATAAGATGCCTTTTAAACTCGGAGTGAGATGAAAAGCAGCCGGAAACGCAGCTAAAGGGTGACTGGAGGGCTAAGGCTGCTTTTCTCATGCTCGCTTATCCCGGGCTGCTCCGCCAGAGACCGAGTCCCCCGGGAGATGCTTTCTCAAGCTCTGCTGCCTGCCCCGGCCCTTTGCTGCTCACATCTCTCCTCTGCCGGGAGGTGAAACAGCAACAGAGATGTAAAAACCATTTTTTTTTTTTCTCTT
>VWZU01005861.1:18495-33289 GCA_013397095.1 Sterrhoptilus dennistouni
CTGGCCCCCCAGCGCGGCTGCCCGGATCCCACCAGCGCTCCCAGCCCCGCAGCAGGCGGGAGGAGCGGGGCAAACTCACGTAGGCGTCCAGGAGGTCCAGGACATCCGCACGCATCTTGCCGGCCAGGCGGATGCCGCGGCTGCAGAGGTCGCGGCGCAGGGCGGCGGAGGGGCTGTCTGCGGCCGCCATGCNGGCCCGGCGAGGACAATCCCCTGCTGAGCTGGTGCATTCCAGCCGGGAGCTCCGCTCACACGTCTGCTGGCCTGGTTCTCCCCCTCTTCCGTGCCTGGGGCCTGGCACCACGCTGCAAATTCCCGCCTCTGGGATCAACAGCGACAGATTATTTCCCTAATTCCCCCACGCATCGCTACTCCAAGAGCCTTGCCCAGAATTGTCTGGCCCGGCAGCAACAGGCTCCCAGCCCCGGCTGACCCACTCCTCCCTCCCAGCCACATAGTGAGATTAGCGGCACGCTAATCCCTCGGTTCATTCCAGAGCGCGGGAAACCACTGCCGGGAAGAGGTGAGCAAAGCCCGGACATTGCTCAACACCTCAGCCCGGGCAGCCGGCTGGAGCCTGAGCAGGGCTGAGCAAAGCTTCAGGGCAGCCCCCAGACTGGAGATCCCGCAGCAGCCCCGAGCCAAACTGCAACCCAAATCCTGGCAGAAAGATCTGTGCCAGATGCTTCTAGCCCCACTTTCCCAGAGGGGTCCCGTCCTAAAGAGGGGCTGCAGATAGGGAAAGACATCTCAGCCACCCCAGGACAACACTGGCCACGCCACAGGTGAGCTGCACGCACCGAGACAAAAACAGCCCTTCGGGTTGGGTTGGTTTTTCCTCAGTATGTTTATTTTGGTTATGCATTACCCAGATCAAGAGTGAAAAAAACCCCAGGAGTTGAAAAGCAGCTTCCCATGAATACCACAGTGTGCCTGGCTGGGGGTTCCAGGGCTGGGGGGTCCCCATGTGCCCAGCAGCTTCCTTGTCATCCCGTGGCTATTGCAGAAGCTGCTGAGCTTGGGAAGCCTCCAGCCACAGCAGCCCCCAGTCCCAGCCCGGTGGCCCAGGGCCCCCAAAGTGCTGCCTGTGCCAAAGGGCCTCGTACTCCCTCCGATCCCTTCCCGGGAGGAAATAAAAAAATAAATACAGGGGAAAAAATACAAAAAAGTTTATTGCAAACTACTACAATAATTTATTGAAGCAAACTGCATGCGAGTGAAGGAGAGACATCGAGGGGAGGAGGAGCTGCAGGAGGGCTGTGTCAGTTTTAGGACTTCAGAGGGGCATGGGAAAGGAGCTACACATCTCTCCTGCATCAGGGACGAGCAGGCTGTGGTTAGAGGACAGACAGGCACCTGGCCACGGCCAGAAAAAGAAAAGGGAGAGCTACAAGAGGTGTCATGGAAGGACAAGGCAGGGAGTGGCAGGGATCAGAGGTGTCCAGGCTGGGAAGCACAGGAAATGTTTGATTTTGCATCCCAGAAGTGCAGCCAGGGGCAAACCCTGCTCCACTGGGGCAGACATGGGACAAGAAAGCCTTTCCCAGCCCGGTGCCAAGTGCTGGGTCACCAGAGGTGAGCAAGCCCTTGGCCCAAAGGCATTTTAGTGCCATCCCTCGACCAACAAACCCCTGAGCTCTCCTTTAGTGTTCTGTGCAAGGCTCTGCCCAGCCCGCACCTCCCACAGGCACAGGGGCCTGCAGAGACACAGCTCCAGCAGCACCATGTCAGAAGGACACAGCCAACCTGCCCCGAGGGCCACCAAGTGTCCCCAGAGAGAAGCCCCACACTGCGGGGGGTGAAACCATCAGAGCTGGGCTGAACTGCTGGTCTCAGTGTGCTGCCCCTCTCTAGCCTGCAAGGGGAGGGGACCAGCTGCCACCCAGAAAGTTTCCTGCTGGAAACCACAGTAAAGCAAGCAACCCAAGCAAGACACTGGATCATCTCAACTGAAGGAATTGGTTTAGTTTAACACCATTCCACCACGGACCTGCCACCTGGTGTGCTGGGCCCTCACGTGAGCCAGGCTGCTGCCACAGCCTGAGGACATGGGATGCCCACACCCAGGGCACGGGACACCCAACACCAGGAAGTACTTCGACTTGCTCTGACAAAGGTATCAGTTTAAGGGGGTAGGGAGGAAAGGGGGTAGGGAGGGGGAAAACCAGGACAAACAGCCTGAGAAAAGCCAGTGTGTTTGGGCCACAGCTGGATTTCCAGGCATCACAGGGGACAGAGTAGGTGTTCAGAGTCAGTTTCCTGTTAATCCAATTAAACTCCACATTTTATTGTGGTTCTCCAGACCCCAGGTACCCGATTTCAACAAGCTGCTGTGTGCTACAGACCAATTCAGCTGATCTTGTGCTCAGACAAGATACTTCAGCTCTGCTCCCAACCCCAAAAACCCAACCAAAAAACAAGCAAACAAACAAAAAACCAAGTTATTCTTCACCTCTTCCAAAACTGCTACGAATTCAAGGCCACTGAATCTCCACACAAAATTTCAGAGAAGAGCAAAAAAAAAATCCAAGTCTCCATAGCAGACACTTCTTATCCTATGTAAACTTTTCCAAGGGCTCAAAGCTGCCCTAACTACACCAGCAGGCAACACCTGACCTGCCACGTTACAGGGAAAGCTGGGGTGTCTGTGCAGAAAAGAGAAGCTTTCAGAACACGGCTACACGATCCCTCCCCAAAAAATGAGGGCAGGGAGAAAAGCTGACAGCCCCTTAGTCCCACATCAATCTATTGCCTTGGATAAACAAGCCTGAGAAAACCATATCCAGTCCCTGCTAACTGTGTCTTTGTCTAGACCTAGAAAGGAGAGGCAGAGTTGGATGAGGAGCATCACATCCCCCAGCACCAAGTAGCTCACAGCTGTCCCAAGTCACAAGAACAAGTTCCTGGCTAACAAAGTCCTTCCCCGAAAGGCTGGAGGCAAAACAGGCATTTAACGCAAGGAGCTCACCCGGAGCTGGGAGGGAGGGAGAGACAGCCCATCACTCACCTCATCCTCCTGCTAACACGCTGCTGCAGAGACTCCCACTGCACACAGGCTCTTCTCCAGGGGCTCTCCCTCTACTCTGGAAAAGCTGCGAGACACATCTGACTCCAGAGCACTGCCTTCACCTCGGCTCTCCCAGCTGCTGGCACGACGGCACTGGAGCTCCCTGCACCGGAGCCTACTGGGAAACAGCCTGAACCCCTTCCACCCCCGCCCCCTAAGAACAGAACTAAAAAATACCGACCCTTTTTTAAACAATAAATAAGGAATCTTGTTACCACAACACAAAAACGAAGCATGTTCAAAGTGCAAATTACTGTCGTCAAACTGGGATGCTCCTCCTTGCCTCTCCCACGCAGGGCTCCTGTAGCCCCCGGGCCTCTCCAAGCAAACATGATCTATGAGCCAGGGCGTTCCCTCCCTCCACTTCCTGCCAGGGCTGGAGCAGGGGAGCACGGTGGGAGCGGGACGTGCACTGCTGCTTCACAGCTCACCCTGCCGAGGGGCTAAGGTGCCAAACTCCCAGCCCTGGCAAGGAAGGAGGAGACTGCAAGGACCAGAGTGCAGTGGTGCATAGAAGTCGGGACGAGGGGCAGAGGGAGTCCTAAGAACTTCTCCAGAGCATGTCCAACGCTTTTTAGTTTGCCAGTGGGGCCACTCCAAGGAGCCAGAAAGGCAACTGCTTTGGGGTAGAGCGAAGGGCTTCAGCAGTGCCCCCTCCCTTGGAGAAATCCACCACTCAATCCAACTTGCTCTGGCCAATGGCAGCACGTGCCCCTTTCCACAAAGGGGCCGTGGGAGAGAGAGAAGTGGTTGGGAGAAAGAGGATGTGCTGTGATCCGCGCTGGAGGGGAGCAGACCCTTCAGTTATTTACTAGTATTGTAAGTTTTGTTTAACTTTCCTCTCTTTCAGTAAGTGCCTCCTCCTGTTTTGTTTTTTTTCCTTTTCCTTTTAAATACAGAGTCCCAACTGTCCCAGCACCCAGGTGCTCCCCTGCCACTAGGGTCCGGTGGAGTCTGAATCTTCAATGAGCACCTCTGTGCTGGCTCCCAGCATCTCTGTGTTCATGACCAGCCCCTCTGGGTTCGCGCTGCTGCCGCTGCCCACGAAGAGCTTGCCGTCAGCCACCAGGCTCACGCGCTCTGCCCCGCCACAGTAGGGCTTTGGCATCCCCTCTGGGCTCAGCAGCAGGCAATCTGCTGGGGGAGCACTGCCCAGGGGGTCGGGGAGCAGCGGGAGGCCCTGGCCATCTGTGGGCGGCACGATGGCCTCGGGATTAGTGCCCAGGATATCGGTGCTGGTGATCAGGGCACCCGCGTTGGCAGCCAATGCTTCAGCAATGAGCACTTCGGGGTGACTCTTGGCTTTGTGGGCAACAACGCTGTCCTTCTTCTCAAATTTCTTGCCACAGATATTGCAGGAGAACTGGTAGAAGGAGTCTGCATCATGCTTCTTCATGTGCCAGTTGAGGGAAGCCTTCTGCCGACAGGTGAATCCACAGATCTCGCACCTGGGAGGGGACAACGAGGAGGTCACAACAAAGGTCACATCCACACACACTCATGGGGACAGTAGCAGCAAGATGGCAGCCCAGAAAAACAGCAGGGGCTCACTAATGTCATTGCATAGCTCTGAGGGCTTACATACCCCAGTCTGCACCAAGACACTGCCCCGAGGAGAAGGTGACACAAGCGCATGTTCAAAGAGAGCCAGGACACCAGGAACAGGCTGCAGCCCCAGCTTCAGAGCTGCTCTGAAATGAGTGTTTCAGGGGTCCCTCAGAGCAGGAGGGCGAGGCACAGGCAGAGGTACTCACTGCAAAGGCTTCTCGCCCGTGTGGATCATCCGGTGCACTGCCAAGTTGTGGGAGCTCTTGAAGGCCCGGGCGCAGTACTCACAGATATAATCCCTTTGATCTGAAAGACAACAGCAGTTGCAGCATTGCTCTCCCACAGACCTGCTCCCTTTCCCAAATCTCAGGCAGTGCAGGTAAAGCTACTCAAGAGGGAGCAGAACTACAAGTTCTGGGAGGAGGAGGTGTCCCACAACACACCACAGCCACTGATCTGGAGAGGCGAGGCATGATTAAGACTCTCCTAAGAGCTAATTATCCACTCTGACCAATACTGAAAGACTGGCAAATTGGGATAAATCACACTTTACCTGTAGAGGTTTATTCCTCTACAGAGCCCCTCAGTGATGCTTGCCAGAAGGAGAATCAAAACCTCTATATTCTATTTCTTCCATTTATTTAAAAGATGGTAATCCAGAAGACAGTAATATCCTGCTGCTGCTGCAAATCTATGCCACCTGACTTGGCTTCACTCTCCCCAGAAGTCCCAGAGGCCTTTTCATTTTCCCCATCTGTTCACTGACCCGAAATGGAGTTTGCATCCATTTCCCACTCCCCTGTACCTGTGTGATGTTTGGCATGCCGCAGGAGCTGCTTCTGGAGCCGGAAGAGCCGACCGCAGGAGGGATGAGGACACACGTATTTTTTCTTCAGTAAGTGCTGATATTTTATGTGATGCTGGAAAGAAAGAGTGGAAGTTTGCAGACTGTTCATGGCTGAGTAAACAGCTGAGGTTCACCCAAGCTTAGATCTCCACTAGAAAATAAAACACACGTGGACATCCAGCAACCTGACAGACACTCACACACATGGCTGGCCACAATTAAGTCTTCCAAAATGACAGCGTCAGGAAGGGGTGCGAGTGCCAGTGGAGGCTTAGCTGCCTGTTCCAAGCACCCCTTCCCTGCCCTCCCACATGCCACAGAGGAAGTGAACACCTCCACCAACCTGCAGGTACCGCGGGTGAGCCAGGACCGTGCCGCAGCCTTCCATCTCACAGCGGACATACTGGATCGGAGGCTTCTTCCTGGGAAATCAGCAAGGAGAGGGGCAGAGTGCTTGGCTGCTTCTATGATCAGGTGATTCTATAGATAAAGATTCTATATATATTCTATTTAGAATAACAATTCTCTGTGTCTGTGAAGGGCTGATGTGTCTCATGCCACAAATAACAAGCGCAAGCATAGCAAAACACTATTGCTCCAAAACCCCTGCATGGGCTGTGACAGAGTTGCTGTTCAAGAGCCACTTCTTCTCCTGCCACTACTTGAGGGCTCTTCCTAGAGCTGGGAAAACCTCAGGAGACCCAAAATCCCCAGAATCTTATTGCTGGGCAATGCCACGGGAGGGATCAACTGAGAAGTGGGACGAGGGCTGGTTCACGTGGAAGAAATCAAAGCCATACCTACAGGGGAGGGAAGAGCAGGCAGACAAGGCATGCTGCTATTTTTGTTTTTTATTTCCTTTAAGGCAGAGAGATGGCTTTGGGATAATCCTTGTTTGCATGTAGGACACAAGGGAAGCAAGTCTGCAGAACAGAATTGTGTTCTGAGAGGATCACTTACCTTCTCTTGGGCAGCCTTGGGCTTTTGTCATCCTTTCTCCTCCTTCCCCTCCTGTAACAGGGATACAAAAACAGAACTGAGAGAAGCTTCTTTACATTAGCAGTGGGCAGAGATTTTAAGTGTGTGATGTATTGCCTCATTAACAGCATGGTCTAGAAACAAAACTGAGTGCAAGCTGGAGACAGATTCAGAGGACAGAGAATTCCAGAGAAATAAATGCTTCACATGGTTTGCTCTATCAATACCTCCCATTTCATAATGCATTTTTCATAAACATGTCATTTCACCAACACGGTCTAGAACCGACAGTGCAACCTATTTCCTCTGCTCTGTTGGGGAACATTCCACACTATGGGAACACATCCACCTGCCTGATCAGGAAGAATGGGATTAATGACCCAGCAGCTACTTTACAGGCCTCAGAATTAGCCACAGCAGCTTCTGTACCTGTCAAGACAAAAATCTAGGCTCTGTCTGAGCAGACCTGTGCTCACATGTAAACTGCAGCCTCCCAAGCCACAGCTCTGCACAGCTCTGCCTGCCTGATCCCTTTGCTGCAGAGACACTTGGAGCAGATTGATGGAAGTGTTTTCTAGACTCTGCTGAGACATCTGTATTGATAGCAAGCCAGGAACACACTGAACACACACTCAGCATTCAAGCCAAGCCCTCAGAAGTGCCACAGGTTTTATTACGCACAAAAAGCAGTGTTCTGATTCAAACAACAAAACCTCAAGCCTCAGAAAGCAGTCTCCAACAGACAAAAATGTTCTCAAAATATCAGCCTCCTCACTTCTCTCCACTGTGAATCAGCAGCAGCTCAGGAACAGCAAGAGAAATTACACTACCAGTGTGCAGCAGGTCAGCAGAGGGAGCCCGGGCTGTTCCAACCACTCAGAGAGGAGCTGAGATACAAAACCAGCTCCTTTTTCTTTATTTCCTCTCACATTATCCCAAAGAATGGCTTTGACACAGTCACATAAACCAATCTCCCTCTGTTGCCAGGAGTAATGCTTCAGCCATGAGTTCCACTGACAACACACTTGAAGGTGTCAGGCCACTGGCAACTGACTGGGTGGCAAAAGTTTGTTGTTTTATTTCTCAAAAGCAAGGGGAAAACAGCTGATTTTCCTGAGCTCTGGTAAAATCCCAACTGTACAAAGAGGACAATCACTACACACACAAGGTTTTCCAGTGACAAGATATCCCAGTGTGCCCCCAGCACACAGCAGGAATGCTGCCCCATCCCACTGGCTTTCAGAATCCACTTGAGGCATCACAACGAACCCATTGTAAGGACACCCTGAAGTATTTCCCACTGTGTGGTCACACCCAGGGAGGCTGACTAACCACAGGATGATGAAAACCCCCTCTACTTAAGCTAAACTCTGATTCTTTTGTGGCTGAACACAGACAAGATGTGAGGGCACAGGATAAACAGTGCTGCCCCATCATCTCTCAGGCCCAGAGGAGGAGGGGGATGGGGGAACCAACGACAATTAAACACTGTTGTACATCAGCAAGAATGCAAAACACACAGCACACACTGGCATGTGTAACTGCAGAGTTTACTCACTTCCTTGGTGGTTCTTCATCCTCCTGAAACTCATTCTCTTCTTTCACTTCCACTTTAATATCTTTCTGCCTTTCTTTTTCCTCCTTCCCCTTGCTAGCTTTTCTCCTTTGCTTTGGTGCTTCCCTACAAAGACACAAATACAACACATTACTCCAATACTCTTCCCACTGTCTGCTTTTTACAAAGATTTAAATAAAAACTGGTCCCAAGTTCAGGTCTATTCTTCAACTCTCACTTTCAAGCAGAAGTAAGAACCAGACTTAGGAAAGCACCCAGCAGCCAGCAAGGCTGTAAAGGCTTCAGTCCCTGAGACAAGAACAGTTCTGGCCAATGCAGGCAATGTTTAGAACCATTCCACCAGATCAACTAGCACAGGTGCTTTGGGGCATATTAAGCTAATTCAGGTAACATGCCCATTTTTTTTTTTTTTGTCTAAACCCCCAGTAAGTACATAATCCAATATACTTCTCTAGGTGGGGCTTGTAGGTCTCATCTCTGGGATCATCTTTGAAGGGAACTTCTTCCTCACTGATGAGCATCTCCTCATCATCATCGCTGCTGGGAGAAAAGAAGAGAGGACTTTGGCAGCAACAGCTTGGCCACCACTGCAGGAATATCTGTGCACCATCCCCCAGCATGGGAAGGACACTATTACACAGCACTTCCTCATCCAGCATGACTGGGACAAGGTAACAGCTTGCACTAACCAAGGAGCACAGTGACAACCAAAACAGGCCAGGCAGTGCTGTGTCCTCTCCTGAATCCACCCACCCATGGCAACAAAGCTACCAGGTGGAACGCCCAGATTAAATCTTACTATCCATTTCTCCACAATATCTCCTGACATCTGTGCACACTGGAGCTGCAAAGACGAGGGGCCAAAGGAGACAGAACTACTGTCGGTCCCGTGGAACATTTTGCACAAGCATTTATTTTCCAGCAACTCAAGCCCACCTTGAGACACTGAATAGGAAGAAACACCACAAAATAACGTCCTACCTGACTCCATCTGGAGACTGATGCTCTTCTGTGACCACTGAAAGGAAAAGTCACCATTAGGTTTCAAAGTGTGTTCGCTGCAGTGAGCTCATCTGTCTCACGGTACCTCCGTCGACATTCAGAGCGGGGAGTGCTGGTGGCAGAAGGCACCCGTGACAAGCAGCACCACGCCAGCACCAGCCACACGCCCGGAGTGACACCCACAGCCGGCTCCCTGACTGTCCCCAGGCCTTCCGCGCCACGTACCGTACTCCAGCTGGNGGCCTTCCGTGCCACGTACCGTACTCCAGCTGGTCGGCGTTGGGCTCTGACTTGCAGATGAGCTGCAGGGAGCCGGCCTTAGAGCGGGAGGCGCGGGAGTTCTCCGANTGCGCCAGCTCCGGCTGGGCCGGGCCGTGCCCACGGGAGAGCCATGGCTGAGCACGCTGGACACCTCCTCCTCTTCCTTCTCTTCTTTGGGAGCTGAAACAGCCGTTGCAGTCTCTTTCATCACAGCACAAAATGCCAAAATCCCATAATTAAGTCGCACCTTAAATCACGGCAGCCCCTGCCTGCTGTGGGAACCTGCTCAGCCCTCTCTGCTGAGCCAGGATGTTCCCCAGCCCCTCACCTCAGCAAGCCTTCCCTTAAAACTCTCCTCACATTCCCTCTAAGGAAAGACACGAACATTTAAAAACAGCTTACATTTCCATTGGATAAAGGCTTCTAAGACAATGATTTGCTGGCTCTAAGCACAACAAAAGAGATACTTATTAAGCCCAGCAAGTGCTTTATGAAAGGCCAGCTTCAAAGTTGGGCCATGTGAAAAGTCATGTTTATAGAATCCCCCAAACATATACTTCACTGGAATTGTACACCTGGCAATATCCCTGAGGGATCTGAGCCAGATGTTTCTGGTGCTGTGCTAGAGCAAAAAGCATCACAAACGTTGTTAGCCCGAGGTCTCCACACTTATTTACAGCTTGTACAGGTGGTTTCCTTTTGGCTCATGGATGATCTCCAAACATGCTTTGGCAAGATAACAGAACTGACTGAAATGTCTTGTGAGCAAGTTAATCCCTTAAAAACTATAATTCCCAAGTACGCTTCATTTGATCTGACTTTTTGGTGCTTGCTGTGACACTGGGCCTTCATGAACTCGATGTCTTTTGAAATGTTACAGATAATCACAGAATGGTTTGGGTTGGAAGAGGCCTTAAATCTCACCTCATCTCATTCCAAACCCCTGCCATGGGCAGCAACACCTTCCATTAGTTCAGATTGCTCCAAGCCCCATCCAACCTGGCCTAGGATACTTCCAGGGATGAGGAATCCACAACCTCTCTTGCTTCCTCCCAGCCTGCAATCTCCAGTTTTGCATCAAGCCTTCTGAACTGAATGATCCTTTTTCTCCTAGCATGTAGCTTGCTTTGCATTAATCGCTGTCTGATCCTTGATTACCAGGGTCAGAATAAGCAACATTTGGCTGGAAAAGCCTGACTGGAATCCCGGATGTGAGGCATCAAACTGTGTTGTAAACCATCAAGCTGTTGTCTTGCCTGTATAAGCTTCACCATCAGAGCATGAACTGCACCTTCCTGGCTTTCTTTAGCAGATCTCAGGGTGACTGCTGCATGCTCTCAGTCCTCATGGTGAGTATCTCAGATTTTTGAATGCTAAATCAAACCCAAAACCACTTAAAACCATCCTCTAGAAATTCCCCCCTCAACCACTACCATGTTGCCAGGGATAGCACACCCTGCTGCTCTAGAAGAGCTGTATTCCCTTGGAAGATCAGGCATTCAGCTGATTACATATTATCTTAAAAATCAGCCCCAGAGAGCTGAAGCAGACTCGCCTCAGAACACACCTGGACAGAGCACACTCCTCACCCAGCAGCTCTGCCTCCTTCCTCTAAAGTGAAGGTGTTTGATAAGCCTTTTCCCAGGATTTCTCCTTCCTACTTCCTCTGCCTCAGCACAGCTGTCTAACAGATTCAGGGCATTTTTACATGCTGAGAATACCCAGGTACCTCCCAAACCCCATCCTTAGGAGATGTATCAAGTATTTACTTTGCCACAGAAGTCACACTGATACAGACCTGAAAAATCTCCTAATTCTAGACCTTCCCAACATGGTCCCTGGTCCCTATCCAAGGATCAGGGCTGCACCAGGAAACTTCTGTCAAGTGTTCAGCTGCAGGAACAGCTGGAATCAGCAATCACCAAGGCCTTGCCCAAAATATGGGAAGTCCTAGATTTGGAGTAATTTTTTGTCGCTTTTATCTTAACAAAAAACAGCTTAAAATTTTTGACTGAAAGCCAGTCCCTGGGAGAAGGGACAAGAAAAGGAAACCTGGAAGAACACTCACAGTGAAGTTGTGGCTTTGTTTAGACAACCAAAAGACAAGACTCTGGGCACTGCTCAGCTTTTCAACAGAGCTGAACTTTGGTTTATAGGGCATTTGAAAGCTTCTAACTGACCCTGCAGACAATTTCAGGAAATACACATGTGCAATTAAGTGAAAGGAAAATGAACTATTAATTGCTAAGTTAAAAAGCTGTCATAAAAATAAATGCAGCACACCCTATGCACACCGCTGAAATTTAAGGCAGTAACCACACGACAGATAAGGCACCAAACACCTGGTTTATAATGGCATGGACAAAAATGAAACTCAGGAAAAATATCCAAGTGCAAAGCTCCATCCAAAGGGCTCCTCCCCACCACAGCACTGTGGAACTGTACAGATGGGACACAGGAAAATTCTTAGAGGGTTTGGGCAGTCTAAGCTATTTAAATTCAGTGCATTTTATAAGGTTTGATTTTAAGTAATGACATTTCTCTCTCCAAACACTGATAAAGCCTTAAGGGAAAGCAGTCACTCCCAAAAGGAGCATGAAGCATTAAGAATAAAACTATTAGGTATTATGTGAGTCCTCTCTGTACAAACCCATTTGGTACTACCTGAGCCTCAAAGTTTTCCATCTCTTTTTAAATCTGCCAAACCTGACTGTTTCCTTAGCAAAACCCCTGGATTTGAGAACGGGCTTCCAGGGAGGTGACTCTCCTGACTAAAATGAAAATTATTCCCAGAAGGATGCAGAGCGCTGTAGGAAGCCAGACATGAATTCTACTACACGGCAACTGTAGCTACACAAATTCATTTGTAAGCTGAGATTAAATGTTCTACTTATGCATCCAATATTCCTGCAGGCACAGGTTGGGAAACCCTGCGACTGCATGACTAAGCAGGCGACAGGGAATAGCCAGGGAACGCAGGCTGGCACTGCAGCTGCCCCCCTGCACGCCACCATGGTGACAGTCACGCCCAGGCTGTGACACAACACACACCTTTGGCTCTCATCTCCCTCTAAACTCCCCACCAGGCCTGCACAGCCAGAACTCCCAAGGGGCTGATGGAGAACCCTGATCCCATGGCTCTGCACCATGGCTGTCCCAGGGAATATTCCAAAGTGCATTTAGCAGTTGACAGTAAAGACTAATACTGCAATGCAAAGAAATAAAAAATAAATCAATTCCGTGTCAGGGAACACTAGCACAGAATTCTAAGCCTTCACCAGAACCACTCAGCACCTTATCCCAGCTCCATCCAGGGTGAAAGGATAAATGGGATTGTACCTTCCAGGCTCACAGGGGACTCCTGGCTACCAAAAACCCTGTTGGGCAAGGAAAGCTGCTGCTTGCTTACACTGGTCTGACTCCTTCAAAAACTTCTGCTAAAGTCCAACAGGAGAAGGAAGAGGGAGAAGCCCCTCTCCTGCTCCTACACAAGCTGTCCAAGGAAGACACTCCTCAGCCTGTTTCCAGGTCCTTTCCAACCAGCACAAGGTGCACTAGGGCTCCATCCAGTGTGCAGCCAAGACACAGGAGTGCAGCTTCCTCACTTCTGTGCTTCTGTAGACTAAAAAACAAACCAGAAACAAACAACCTCCACCCCCCACAGCACAGATTTCCTCTGGCCCGGAAGAAGTCAGCACTTCCCAGTGCCAATTTCCACGCAACTATTCCTACCATCATTTTGGCTGCAAATCTAATCAAGAAAAAAAAAAAAAAAAAGAGCCCCAGAAGTTTAACAAATACTTTTTCCACCCTCACCTTCAAACACAGCTCAAACTCTGAGAGCCCAAGTTAAAGGCTAAAATGGTTTGAGAGCAGAGAGCCCCCAAACCTGGGAATTTCATTCTGACAACTTTTACTTCCTGGGGTAAAAATGGGAAAATCCTGCCCATTTTCTACCACTACCAATAAATACTTCTCCTTAAACCAAAAAACCAAGCATGACCATTAAAGCCTTAACTTCATACACATATAAAGCTACACTTTTTTAGACATTTCACCAACTGTGCTTTGACATAAAAGGCTGCAACTCTGACATTACACTGCCCACCCTTTACACAGTGAGGGGTAAATACACACAAGCAAGATCTGGGCTCAACACCGAGCGGTTAATTCTGCTTCAGTCTGTAAAAACACACCTTGCCAACTGGGACTGTGATGAATTTCCACACCCAAGTGGAATAAAGACTTGTAGGAGGAAAGCTAAAGAGTTACCAAAACACGGGAGTAACTGCAGCCTCGGAGACACAACTGCTGGCAAACAAACCCAGACAGCTCCAGCAGAAAGGGGGATTCATCTGCACAGGTGTGTGACCTCCTTTCCTCAGTGCTTCATTCTGCCACAATTCTCTGGTGCCAGATCAAAAACAACACTACACAAAGCCCTTTACTTGGACCTGTTTCAGAAGTCATCACCGGGTAAGGAGCAAAGCCCTCTAACTTCTTTTCTTTTCTTCTTGTTTTTGGTTTTTTAACAAAAAACTGTTAAATAAGTGCACAAAGTTCAGTGTGCACTGGAAAATAGAAGTTCTGGTCCAGGTTGCAGATGCCCACAGCTGGGGTTTTTGTGTTGAGACCCTACTCACGTCCCCAGTTCTAAATAATTTTCTCTTTCACCCCTGAAGACATCAGCCTAAAAAATCCGTAATCCACTAAAGCTAAAAAAGAACAAATGTAAACATCTGAATACTCTGATTTCCACACAACTTTCCCAGGTCTCTCGAGGATCTACTCCTATATTTCTGAGCACAGAACAGAAGTGAACCCGGGATCTGCTGTGCAACAAGAGCAGCCCAGCCTCACGCTCCAACAGCCATGGAAAGCCCAAGTGCTTTTTGCAACAGTAAGATTTTGCAGGTTGGGCACATGCCAACGGCAGCAGCAGCAGCTTATCACAGTTCCACAGTCTTGAGAGAGATTCAGAAAGAAACTGCACATCACCCAGCACTAAAACATTCTCTAAAAGGAAGATCCAAAAGGAGGATTGGGCTAACCCGTGATACAGCCCAGGCTTTCTAAATGGAACACAACACCAGGAGTAATTCAGCTCTTACCTTTACCAGCGACTTTATCTGTGCACCTGAAAAAAACACAAAAGCAAGTGTAAGAGCCAGACTCTGTGGGATGGAGGCAGCAACAAGGAACTGAATGATGTGGAGACGAGCTTCTGTTCCTCAAAGTCCCGGTGCCTCTCTATCGGATCATTGTTTTCAACCCCTCATGCCAAGGTGGACTGTTTCAGCCACAGGAAGCTGAGGGGAACTACAGGAATACCCAGCAGCAAAGGCCCAGCCATGCCCAGAGTAGTTATGACCTATCCAGGTCGATTTTGTGCTTAGAACAGGGCAGAGCAGCTGCACTTCCAAAGGCTCCGGTGTTCTTTTCAGGACCGAAGGATTCCCCCCGGGAATGCAGACCCCATCACCTCCCTCACCCAGGCTTTGGGCAGACGGGGCCA
>VWZU01005861.1:34578-66161 GCA_013397095.1 Sterrhoptilus dennistouni
GGGGCACACGGCCCTGGCCCCGCCCGCTTCCGTCCCGCGGCCGCGCATGCGCGGTGCCTGCCGGGAGTTGTAGTTCCACCGGAGCTGAGGCCGCGCCGGTTCCTGTTCCCGGCTCTGTCCCCGCCCCGAGTGGCCCTTGGGCAGGAGCCCCGGGAGCCTTCAAGAGCTGAGTTCTTCCCCAAAACAACGTCAGGCGCGCTTGATTCTCCCACGGGAACTGCGCTTAACACATTAAACCCACACAAACTCCCAAAGCTTCGCCCCCACTGACGCTGAAGGCGCCACCCGGAAGCGAGTTGTGTCACGGTCACGGCTCTGTTCCTTTCCCTGCCGTCCCGGCCGCCTCGGTGCCCCGGCTCCTGGGCCTGGACTGACCCTGCCGCAGTGTCCCCTTGCCCTGGCTGCAGCGGAGTGTGACACCCGGCCAGGACTGAGGGCTTGGCCTGGGGTGCGCTTGCTCTGGAGAGGAGGCCTTGGCTGATCTTACCCGCCGCTTTAGGACGGGAGAACAAAGGGTGACTCTTCCCCAGAACAAGGTGCTCCTCGTCCTCCCTCGGGAGACAGCAAAAATCACAGGGGTTCAAAGAGCCCACAGCGTTCAGCTGGAAAATCCTGTTTGCTGAGCTGGTTCCCACCAGTGAGAGGGCTCCAAGTGCCTGCCTGGTGCTTCCTCCTGCTTCTGCATTCCAGGCCCTTCCTGCTTCTGCATTTCAGAGCTCTGGTATGTTCCTAGAAAACAAAAGTGTCTCCAACAGTTGCTGAGAGTGTGCTAATAAACCCCCTCAGTGTGGAGAACCACGTTCCCTGACCCAGACACTGGGAAAGAGGACAATGTCCTTGCATGACAGTTAAAGAAAACCTGGAGATCCTTGCACAGGGATTCCTCCTGTCCCTGCTTTTTATCAGCCCCATGGCAACCTGTCCCTGTCATTGCCATGGCTGATTTCCCCTCTGCAGGCAGGGCTGGGGTCACTCAATTCTTGTTAGAACAGGGGAGCAGTGATCAAGGCACAGCTCAGCCTTTGCCCTCTGGGTCCTGTAAGGACAAGTTTTAAGAAGTTCCAGCTCCTGATGCTCGTGTTCGCTCAGGCTCACACATCACTAAATCGCGGAGAGAGCTAAAAATAGCCCGGAACCTTCCGCAGGCAGGAAGGCTCTGCTGTGGGCAGAAAGGGAAGCGCCTGACACAGCAATGCCATCGCCCAGCAGCGCCTGCTCTTGGCATTCCTGTCCTGAAACACAGCTGGACACAGCGGGTTGGTGGCCAGGGGGCCTTTTCCTGAGGCGGGGACTGGCTGGATGTCGGGAATGAAGTGACCCCTGAGGTGGCAGATGGATGGGCTCAGCTCCAGCCTGCCCCACCCTTGGGGGCTCAGCAGTGCCCAGGAGCAGGGCCAAGGCAGTGCCAGTCTGACCCTTGTGGGTGCTGCTGTCTCCCCACAGAAAGGATGGAGCCTGTGGCTCTTAACCTTTGCTCCCAAGGTTTTCCTGGCTGGACTAAAGAGAAGCCAAGCCAGGACGTGGTGAAGCTTTGGAAGGGCTAGTGGCCAAGGTGATAGAGATGTTGGTTACCTACCAGGTGCTGCCTCCTCCAAACACCCAGAGAAGAGCCCAAAGAACACACCCAGCTATGTGCACCCACCTCTGGCATTAACATTCCCCCAGTCCCTTGGAGCTGTTTCCACATTCACTGCCTGCTCCCAGCAGTGTCAGGAGATTTCTCTGCCAAAAAGGGATTTGCTTGTACCTGGAAATCAATGACAAAGCTGGAGAAGTGTCCCCTAAAGGCAAGGTTCTGCTGCAATGTGACGGCACTGCTCCATCACACTGCCACAAATCCATTTCCACCCAGCAGAAGGATGCCACCCCTTGTCACACATAGCCAGTGGCTTCTGGAAAGGGCCTGGGTCAGCAGAACATCCACATATTGCCCTCTGGAGCTCCTTTGCTGGCCCATTGTCCAGTTTCTCCCCTGCGCAGCCCCAGCCTGGGCTGCCTGTGGCTCCCTGTTGCCCCAGCTGTGTCTGGCACACGTGGTACAGCCCAGAGAGGAAACCCCGGGTGACAAACCCTGGTGCGGGGGGCGGAGGCGACACCGGAACAGAGCTGGCGCAGCCTTGACTGCCATCTCATCTCTGCCCCTGCCCTGGGAGCCCCACGCCAAGACAGGATGGATGATCTGGGTAAGTTGGGCTTCTCCGGAGCTGATCCTGCAGCCAGGCCTGGCTTGGGGTCACATTTCTGGCACCTCTGGGGAGCCCTTTCCTTCCTGTACCTACGGACCAGGAGGGGATGCTGCTGAGGGGCAGCCGTGGAGCCCTGCTCCCTCCTGTGCCTCCTCCATCCCAAGGGACTGATGGGGCTGGTGGTTGGGTGAGCTCTAGGCCGAAAATGGAGCAAGCTTGAGAGCAGGAAATGAGCTGCGGCAGCACTGCAGCTCTGGCTGCACCCAGTGGGAGCTGGGAGCCATCCCCGGCCTGGGGTGGGGGAGCCAGGGCCAGGGAAGCAGCCACACTGCTGGGGGCATTCCCTGTTTCCCAGTGTGAGGGACAGCCAAGGCAGAGAGGCAAAAGCAGAAAGGAAAAGAGTTAGGCCCACCTTGGGGGAAGTGATGCTCTGGACACGCAGGATGGGCCCAGAGTGAGCTTTTCCCTGCCAGGGCTTGTGCTGGGTCAAGTTGAGGACTGGCAGACGTTTGTTCGCTGGCCAGGGATGGTGTGTGGGGGCAGGACCCTTTGCCTCACTTTTTGGGAAGGTGGGCACATCCTGCACTGGGATGGGGGGCTCAGGGAGGGTGCTCAGGGCCCCTCAGGGCACTGGTAGCTGGCCAGCAGGATGTGCTGTGACACTCCTTCTGCTCCTCAGATTTTGGGAGTGGTACAAGACCTCAGGGTGGGCAGCCAGTGACTCTGGGGCCTGAGCTGGGTGTCTCCATGCAGATGCTTTGCTGGCAGAACTGGAGCAGAGCTCCTGCCTGGCCTCCAAGGACCATGCAGTGCAGGGACCAAGCTCCTGCCAGGATGCCCAGCATGGTACCGTGAAGGTAATGCCTGGACACAGAGACCCCCTCAGCTCATGATGGGGTGGTGGAGCTGGGCAGGGGAAGCTGCCAGGGGAGCATTCTGAGGGCTCTGCCACAAGGGCTTCTCTTTCCAGGTGCCACTGCCGCCTCAAGCTCAGCCTCCAGGAAAAGGTTTGGATTCAGTGTACAGGTAAAAATGGCCATGGGAGGGCAAAGCCATCTAAGGCTGTCCGTGCCTTGCTGAGATCTGCCATCCAGGGTCACCTGGGACAGATTGTATCCTGCATACCTGCACTGTTCCCTGTGGTGGTCGGTGGGAAAGGGCTGTGTTGGCAGGGGTGGAGGGGTCTTGGTCCCTGCCTTGGGGTGGACACCACAGTATCTCCCCTCTCTGCCATGTTCAGCACCCCTGTGCCAGTCCCAAAGCCGCTGCTCCCCTCACCCACACCCACGGAGGCCACCTGGCAGCTGGATGAGCTCCTGGCCGACCTGGGCCACACACAGAGCAAGGTGAGCCTTGTCCCTGGGGCAGCAGGCTGGGGGCCTTGGCCCTCACCCAGACCTCACCATCCTCCTTCCTGGCAGCTGGCAGCTGCAGGGAAGGGAGCCGGGGTGCCCACGGAGTCCTCGCTGGACAACATGCTGGACAGCCTCACCCGGGACCTGCAGGAGCTGGGCATCAAAGCCGCGCCCGCCGGCATCTGTGCCGCCTGCCGCAAGCCCATCGCCGGCAAGGTGAGCCCGCACTGCCATCCCGGCACCCCTGGGCAGCCCCTGGAGCTGCCCTCACAGCCCCTATGCCTCCTCCTCCTCCTCCTCGCAGGTGCTCACAGCCCTGGGCAAAACCTGGCACCCCGAGCACTTCACCTGTGCCCACTGCGGGAAGGAGCTGGACAAGGGGCCCTTCTTTGAGCAGGGCGGGCGGGCATTCTGTGAGGAGGATTATCACCAGGCCTTCTCCCCGCGCTGTGCCTACTGCGCCGGCCCCATACGCGAGGTGAGTGCGTCACCCCCCCTGCCACTCCCCGCCACCATCGGCCCCCTCACCTCAGCTTTTCCTGCAGAAAGTCCTCACGGCCCTGGAGCAGACCTGGCACCCCGAGCATTTCTTCTGTGCCCACTGCGGGAAGGTGTTCGGAGATGAGGGTATGTCCCAAGGAACAGGTGCGGGGGTCCTGCCCCATCCCATGTATTCCCTGCTCTTGCACTTATCTGAGAGCTCCCCATGGTCTCTCCCTTGCCTCCTATCCTGGGTACCACCATGTCCACGTCCCACTGTCCCCTGTGTGAGCCATCCCCAGCTGGGTGCGCATCCCAGTCCCCTCCCTACAGGGTTCCTGGAGCGCAATGGGAAGCCATACTGCCACCAGGACTTCCTGGCCATGTTTGCCCCCAAATGCCAGGGCTGTGAGCGCCCTGTCCTGGATAACTACCTGTCGGCCCTGGAGGCTGTCTGGCACACTGAGTGCTTCGTGTGCACGGTGAGTGGGATGCTGGGGATACACGTAATGGGGGTGTTCCCAGGGCCATGCCAGCCTTCCCCTTTCCTTCCCCTAGGAGTGCCTGAGTGGCTTCGCCGGCGGGTCCTTCTTCGAGCTGGAGGGGCGGCCCTACTGCGAGCTGCACTTCCACCAGCGGCAGGGCACCATCTGCCACGGCTGCGGCCGCCCTGTCACCGGGCGTTGCATCACGGCCGCGGGGCGCAGGTACCACCCCGAGCATTTTGTCTGCACCTACTGCCTGGGCCGGCTGCACAAGGGCACCGTCCGCGAGAACGGCGACAAGATGTACTGCCAGCCCTGCTATGACAAGCTCTTTGTCGTAAGCTGAGCCCCAGGCACGGCCTCCCTGCCTGGCTGTCCCCATCAACACACCTGGCATCGTCCTTGCTGACCCAAACGCACCTCATACCCCACCCATCAACATCCCTGGCACTGGTCCCACTCAGCCAACTATCCCCAGCCTTGTTGCTGCCAAGCCAGGCATCATTCCTTGTCCCCCTCCCTGAAAGACATCCCTGGCATTGCCCCTTGGACCTGAAGCAATAAAATACCTGGTTCTGCCTTTCTCTGCTTACTGGTGGCTTTGGGGACAAGGGTGCAAGGCAAGGTGGGAGGGCTGGGAAATACCACGTGGTTTGTCACACCATGTGATGTGACACCTCTGGGAACCGTAGCGACCAGCACCACTCCTGGAAAAGGCACCTGGGCCCAGGAGCAAAGCCAGAAACACCAAAGGGGCAGGCATACATCACACTTTAAAAACTTTATTTATATAAAAAAATCATTTTGTTTTAAAAGCGTTACAAGAGTGTGCACAGGAATCAAACAAGGAACAGCTTGGCGCTTGCCCCTCCTCACCTCCTTGGCCCCCCTCCCCACCAGGGCCAAGGAGGAGAGAAGGGGGATGCTGTTTTTTTTGGTTCATTTGGAATTAAAAATTTTAAAAGGAATTAGTGTTTTACATATTTAAAGGAAAAGAGAAGAGTTAGACCCCAGAACAAAACCCAACCGAGCTGAGGTGGGGCTGGAAGCAGGGCAGGCCCAGCCAGAGCTGGGGGGGAACTGGGGCAGGAGCAAGGCACCAACTCTGCCCCTGCCACATCCCCGTGCCCTGAGAGCCCACCCCTGGGAGGAGCCCCGGGCTGGGAGGGCTCCTGCTCCAGTTTGCAGCCTCCTACAGAGGCTTCCAGTTGCACAGGGAGCCCCAGGGCGCCCCGAAAGATCACAGCACATGGATGTGCCCCAGCACCACAGCCAAGAGGAGGAGGAGGAGCACATCCCAACTCCTGTGGCAGCCCAGGCCAGGATGCAGATGAGCACCCTGCACCCTCTCAGCGAGGGAAGGGGGTTGGGTTCCCCCCAAAACAGGCTCCCAGCCCCACTGCAGACAGTAAGGCTCCCAGCGGGGAAGGGAAGAGCTCAGCCCTGCCGGAAGCCCAGGAAACTCCCCTTTCCCAGGGAAGCAGCTGGACAGTACGATTCAAAGATCTATTTCACAGTGGCAAAAGAAAGGCACGTGTCAAGAGAAAGTCAGCGGGGCAGCGCTGCAGGATCCCGGCTCCAGGTGCCCGGCACAGTGCGCCCCGAGCCGCCCGCTCTCCCCAAAACCCTGCCACATCTCCTCCCTCCATGGGGACCCTGGCCCATGCCCCAGCATTGACCCCCTTCCTCACAGAAGGATCCTCCTCACACAGGCAGTGGGTGGGAGCCAGGGCCCCATCCAGACCTCTCCGCAGGATCCAGAGCTGGATCACCCTTCCCATGCCCCTAAAGCCTCATCTAGAGAAAAGCAAGAGACGTTATTGCTGGTTTTCCTTCCCCTGGCCCCCATGCCTCCAGCTCCTGGACTCTGGTCCTGTAGCCCTCAGGGCGGAGGGATGCTCCTGTTGTCCCCACGGCCCTGGTTGAAGAGTGATCCTGCACGAAAAAATATATCCTATAGGCAACAAAACCAAACCAAAAACAAGGCGACGGCAAGTGAGGTCCCAGTCCCTGTCCCTGCAAGACACCTCGGAGCAGGGGGAAGGCATGGGAGAGAAGGCAGCTCCTAGTCAAGGCAGAGATCCAAGTCCTTGTGCAGCATCCACACCGGCTGATCCGGCAGAGTCAGGCAGGAAGGTTTTACTCTCAGGAGGAAGGAAGTGGTGGAGGACGGGAGGAGTTCTCAGTGGTGGTGTCCCAGAACAGGGAGGTGCAGCGGCCCGGAGGAGACCGAGTGGCCCGGACTGCCCTGGGGACCCGGCCCAGGCGTTTGGCTGGATGGTTGGCACAGAGAGTCCAGCAAAATTCCAACAATAAGACAAGGTAAAAGTCGGTCCGTTCCACCATGAAGAGTTATATATTTATATATATATTATCAACCCAAACGGAGCAGAGGCAGGGAAGCCAGCTAGATCTTCTGCTGTGGAGAGAGAGAGGGACAGGTGTTAAGGCTGGAGCGGGAGTGAGGGTGGAGGCAGGATCACAGCACCGGTGATTGCAGCAGCAGTGATTGGAGCAGGATTTGGTTGGCCAAGCACCCCTAAGAGCAGAGCAGGATCTGTCACCACAGTCAGATTGGGCAGGACACCGTGGGACATACCGACATGGGGGAGGGCACAGCAGCATCTTCCTCCACCTCCTCTACCTCAGGCTGCGCCTCCTCTAACTCAGGCTGCGACTCCTGCCCCTCCTCCTGCGACTCCTGCCCCTCCTCCTGCTGCGGACACATGCGGTTAGTAGGGGCCATGGCATGGGGGGGGTGTTAGTTGTGGGAGTCCAGCACCAGACAGGACAGTGATGTGGCACTTCCTGCACCCACCCCACTCTTCCCGAGTTAAAGAGAGCTGCTCACCATCAACGGTGCTGCCTTCACCGACTCCATCTCTCCGAGGTCACTGGATCGGTCCAGTGTCCTGCTGTGGTCCCTCTCGTTGAGTGTGGAATAGTTGTCTGCAGCAGGAGAGAGGACAGTCAGTCAGTCATGTCACCTCCAGGGGGGCTGCACCACCCCTGCAGGAGATGGGAACTCTGCCCTGCTCCCCACATACCAAGGGGGAGTCCCTCTCCTACCTGGTCCCATGTTGCTCATCTGGATCTCCTCCCGGGAGGATTTCTTGTCTACAAGCATAGAAGAGCACATCAGGGACAGTTCCTGCAGCCAGGAGCCACAGAGGAACTGCTCCCTGCCCCAGCTGGGGGAGCCCAGGCTCAGCTGCAGCTCTGTGACCCAAGGACACCACAGGACCTACAGTGCCAGCCCCAAGAAGCCATCTTAGGCCCAAATGAATGGTTCTGATGGCCAGGAAAGCCACCCAAGGCCCATACTAATGGCCCTGTGTGAGCAGCTGTGGCTGCCAGGGAAGCCAAAGCTGAAGAGCAGGGAGGGGACAAACAGGAGTTGCCCTGAGTACCCACGTGGCAGAGGGATGATGGCAGGCACAGGTGCTGAAGGGAAGTACATACCTGTTTTTTGGTTCCTGTCAATAAGAGGCAAGGTGCTGTCATCAAAAGAGTTGCCTCCCTGGGTCCGAGAGGCATTGCTCAGGTTCACCTACAGGAACACACAGTGACCACTCAAACCCTGGGCTCAGAGGTTCCTTCCTCACCAGCACATCCCACCCCTCCAGCAGCAGCATAAACCCAGGACCCCTCCCGTAGCCCTTGAGTAAGGGCCCCAAAGTAACCAGAAGGTGCTGAAGCCCCCACAGCACGCCTGTCAGAATGGGGAGGCCTGCCTGGACCAGGGCAGTGCCTGGCCCTCCAGCAGCAAGAGCAGGCCCTGCTTTTGGGAAGGGAATTGAGCCTTAGAGAACCCTGGTTCTTCAACACTGCCATAGCAGCACTTAAGAGTGACAAAATTCCTGCCTCATGCCCATGTGGGACACTTTGGAGAGTGTTCCTAGCAGCGACCTCCTGCTGGGCATTGGCTGAGAAACAGCACAGGGACACCTCTGTGGGTGCCCAGTGGCATCAGCAAGGTGAAGAGCTGCAGGGCAGTACTGCCAAGCTCCAGGAACACCCTTCTCCCTGCTGCAGGACCCCACCTACTGCCCTGGCCACCACAGGGCATCCTCACACCTGGAAATCTGACTTCTTCCAGCCTTCTTTCTCAAGGGGCTTCCGCAGCTCCTTATAGCCCCAGACTGTCTGCAAGACAAGGGCAGCTGCTCGGACTTCTCTCTCTGAGCGGTTCCTAGAAAAAGGTGAAGGAAGAGATGTTTGGAAATCCAGAGAAAGTAAAGCCCCTCTCCATCCCTGGCATCATCCCTTGAGCAAAGCCTACCCAGATTTGTTGATCAGCACAAGTTTCTCGATCCCCTGTGTTTCCCGGAGCTTTTTGGCTGCCTCAAGGTTGTCCATGATCACTTCATTGATGGTGTTGAGGATTGACACCACTGTGTCCTCAGAGAGGTTTTTGGCTGGGGTCTGCTGGCCTCCAGGCAGGTTCTTCACTAGGTTGGGGATGGCATGTTTGCCTGGGAAGGATAAAGAGCTGAGCGTGAGCAAGCAGGGAACAGGACTGAAGGGAAAACCACTGACAAGTGACCTGTGTTGCTGTCCCTCTCGGTGGAGCTCAGCACTCTCTACTCTGGCTGAGGGCAGCAGACAGAGGCTGGGCTGACACTGTGCCCACGCACTTCCCCAGCAGCCAAGAGCAGAAGAAGGAAGCTCCTGGGTAGCCTGCAGGGATACAGGGAGCGTGCCGTCCTCACCGATCAGCTCCTTGTTGCGCAGGTCCACGGCCAGGTTGCGCAGGGCCCCGGACGCCGCTTTCACCACGCGCTCGCTGTCATGGGTCAGGAGGTCTGCGATGGCCGAGAGCCCCTTCTCCTGGCGCAGGGCTGAGCGGATGCACCGGCCGTACTGCGGGGAGGACACAGGGACACCGTGTCACCCGGGGCTGGGGACAGCGCTGCCAGCTCCCACGGGTTGTGCTCCCTGCGCCCCGTCCCCGTCACACCGCCAGCTCCGTGGGCACTCACCGTCCAGCTGCCAGCACACAGGTTCTGGATGGCTCCTGCTGAAGCCTCCAGGATAGCCGGAGTCTTGCTTTCCTTCAGGAGGGAGATGTATATCCGCACCACTTCTGGCTGGAAGAGGAGCTCATAGCCTGCCAAGGAGGACAGGAAGGGTTTATCCAAGGGCTCTGCTAACGTCTGTCTGATCCAAAGGGGCACTGCTGGAAGCTTCTACCCAGGGGATGGGATCCTTGGTACAGAGAGGGCCAGGCTGCCCCAGGGTACCAGAAACCCCAGCCACTGCTTGGTATGCAATTCACATTCAGTGAGACACTTGTCCCCAGAAGCTTCTGGGAATGACCCTTCCTCATTCTCATGGCTGGGGAACACTTTAAGGCAGAGATTATAGCTTTAAATCATGGCTGTTCTTGATGCCAGGAGAGAAGAGCAGGTAAGAGGGCAACTGTACTGGCAAGACTGAGATCACTACAGAGGGCTGTGTCACTGTGCTGTCCCTCAGCCCCTGGGGCAGTATTTGCCTCTGAAGCAGCACTGACCTCATCCACACACAAGAACCTCACAACTACTGGCAGAGCTCATGTTTTAACAGGCCCTTGGGCATTCCTGCTCCAAACCCAGCTTCTGCCCATTGCAGAGGCTCACTTCAATGGGAAACAGCTCCTCTTGCTCACTCCTCTCCCAGGCTGCTGTGGCAAAAGTTGCCCTGACACCCATGCCCTGCATAATCACTCAAGGAGCATACCTTTGGCTGGAGTTGTTCTTTTGGGAAAATCCACTGTGTCAGCACCAGGGTCTTCTGGGAGCTTTTTACCTTTGAAGGGCAAGTGGAGAGGCGTGAGACTCCTTCTCTCCCCACCCAACTTGGCCCAACAGCTCTTTGCCACTTGCAGGAACAAGCCCAGAGGCGAGCTGAAGCCAAGCAACGAGCGTGTCACAGGAGGGGACACTGGGGGCATTAGCCACACTGCAGGCAGAATGTGCCCAGCTGGGGAGGGGGAGGGCAAAGAGAACTGGAGAAAGCACCCAATTAAATCATGGAAAAAGTACAAGAGTGCACTCACCTCTGGAGAACCACTCGTCTATTGGTGAGGCGGAGAGAAGGACAGGAGAGAGGGGAGGCAGGAGAAGAGAAGTGCCGACAGCGTCATGGGCAAATCATTTGGCAAGAAAGCAAAGGGAAGGGGAAGGGGCAACACAGGAGAAAAGGGAAGGCGTGGAATTAGTGGACATGTACCCGTCACCATCCCGCCACCAGACACCCGCCACAGCTTGTATCAAACGCTTTGGGCAAGCCAAGCAACAGCTCCCAGAGCCAGGGAAGCAGGGACCACTGCGCCTTCAGAGAAAGCTGCCCTTCAGGCTTCACATGAGATGCCCAAGTAGGAGCACAGAGACCCCAGACCACCCTCAAGACCCATCTCTGTTCCCCTCCCTCCCTTCCCTGCTGCTGGCACACAAACCTTTGCCCTTCTTGGCCCCGAAGCAGCTGGCATTGTGGGGCCCGGTATTGTTGGTGGGGACAAGGGGTGTCTCCTGGTAGCGCTCAGCATGGGGGATCTCACGGTGGACTTGGTAGGACAGGTTCCTCAGCAGGCACACACAGTTCTCCACCAGCTGCGGAGAGAACCAGAGTGTCTGACTGAGAGACTGGGAGCAGCACTCCAGATCTGTGAGTGAGGGCCTGGCCCAGCTTTCAGCTTAAAGCTCAAGCAAAACTCAAGCCAAGACCTTATCCAGGCTGATCTGGAAGCCCCAAGCCAGGGGACAGTGTTGTGAGGATGAGTGACACAACCAGGCCCCTGTTGGGGGGCCAACATTCCTACTTCAAACTGCAGGCTGAGTGCCAGACACCTCCTGGTCCAGAAGTGCCAGGTGCACCGCACGCAGGCTCTCCCTTTCCCAACACCAGTCCTGCTGTAGTACCTTGCTGTCTGAGTCCTTCTGGCCAACCTCAGACTGCACGATGTAGATGAGGGCATCCACCAGCCCGTCACATTCCCGCAGCTTCCGACGGGCCTCGCTCCGCTCCGAGCTCACATTCCTGGCAGGCAGAAGAGAACCATCATGGGAGAGACAGCTGAAGGCAGGCAAGGGGCAGCCCACACCCCGCAGAGCTCAAGAGAGAAAACAGCTCCTGTAGCTACCCTCACTGAGGGTAAATGCCTCCAAATTCAAGGTCTGCACCACCAGCAGCTGTCTTATGAGAGCAGCTGCTCTGCAGTCCTCTGGAAGTGCCAGGAACAGCCCAGGAGGAGTGCTGCAGCCTAAACCCAAGCCAGTGCTCTGCCAGATCCATACCTAAGGCAGCCAGCGGTGTTGGTGAGCACCGACTCCCACTCTATATGGCGGGGTTTGGAATCCTCATTGGGCTCCCGCTCCCACCCGGAGCGAGGAATGACCACCTCATCGGTCAGGGCATGTAGTGCGTGATCCACAATGGCCATCTTGATGGAGTCGTGAGAGGACAGGTTCCACAGCGTCCCTGCAATGCCACAAGCGAAAGGTGAGCAGCTGGACCCTGACCACAGACCTCACCCCAGGGGCCAGCCTGTCCTGCCCTCCCTGGAGCCACTACCTGTGATGACCTCGGTGAGGTCCATGTCGTGGGCCTTGCGCAGCAGGCGCACCAGCGCGGGCACCCCGTCGCAGTTCTTGATGGCGATCTTGTTATCCTGGTCCTTGCCAAAGGAGATGTTCTTGAGAGCTCCACAGGCGCCGTAGTGCACCTCCTTCTTGGGGTGATCCAGCAGCCCCACAAGCACGGGGATGCCCTTCAGCCGGCGCACCTCCGTCTTCACCTTGTCGTTGCGGTAGCACAGGTGCTGCAGGTAGGCGGCCGCGTTGGACTTGACGGCGTCCAGCCGGAAGCTCAGCATGGCGATGACCTCCGGCAGCTCTGGCTGGCGCCAGTTCCCCGGGGCCGGGCCGCCCTTCCGCAGGCTGTCCAGGCTGGCCAGGCTGCCCCGCTCGTGCTGGGCCAGCGGGGCCCAGTAGTACCGGTCGGGGGCCACTTCATCCACCAGCATGTCTTCGTAACTCCTAGGAGAGAGGGCAGAGGGCATCTGAGCGTGATCCTGGACCTAGGGGAGGCAGTGCCCCTTTCAGCCCACTAAAAGGAATGAAGCTGGATCTTGGTCTCTGACCCCTGCAGAGAAAGGAGCCAGCTCTGGTGCACAGGGAAGAGCCAGCCCCACAGGCAAGGTGTGCTGCTGCCCTGGGGACAGGCCAAGTTGGGCACCAAGAGACACACAGGCTCCAGGGATCAACCTCATGGCTCCCAGGGCAGGCCTGGGGAAGAGCCATGGTCCCAGCCCCCTGCCCCGGCCAGGAACAGCTCATCCACGGACTGGCAGCACTGGGAGTGAGCCCAAACAAGCACATAGAAGTTTAAAATGTAACTACTGTCCCTCATGCCAAAGTGACATTTCACACTCCCAGAACATACACCTCTTAAATCCCAGATTCTCTCATTTTTGCAGTCACTGGCACTATAATCCTTCCTCCACCCAGGCAGAGGAATCCAGCGATTTCCAACAGAAATGGATGGGAGGGGAGAGCTCAGTCACCCCTGCTGTGCCAGGACACTAAGGACATTCAAACAAGACCCAAGGAGAGGCTTCTACCTCCACTCCAGCTCACACCTGCCCCCAGGGGCTGCTCAGCCTCCTCGAGAGCTCCTGGATCAGGCACAGGCAGCTCCTGTCCCTCAGTATCCTGACAAGGATGGTGGCAGGTCCTGCTGCTGCCACCACTTCCCTTCCTTCAGCCTCTGGTACAGGACTTGCCCAAGCCACCAGCTTCAGAGCCATTTCCAGAGTCACACAACCCCCGGGCACTGTGGCACTGCTGTGGTGTGGTGGCAGGCTGCCAGGCTGGCTTCCAGCAGGTCCCAGTGGGGCCATGCCCCATGCCTGGCTGCTCAGAGGTGCCGAGGAGCAGCAGCACCAGGCTGGAGCGAGACACAGCCACTGACACTTGCCAACATGGCTGGCAGCTGATCCCACTCCTGTGCCAAGATCTGCACTCCCCAAAAGGGCGCTCCCATCCCTCCCACCATGGTGCAGGATCCCACCCTGCAACTGTGGAGGATCCCACGTCCTAGATCCCTTCCAGGTAAGATGGGGCTAGCAGGGAATGGGAAGGACCCTCCTCCCTCCTTCCCTGCAGAAAGGGAGCTCTCACAAGAGCCCCAGAGCAGAGGCCAGAGCTCTCTGCAGCCAATGGCAGCCAGCACACACAGCATCCTGCAGCTCGAGGTGCTCCTTTGACTCGGTGTGCCTGGCGAGCTGCCTCCCTGACGGAAGTCGTTAACAGCCCGGCTCCTGCTCAAGACAAACATCTGAGGCGGGAGACGCTGCTCTCCCTGTTCCCATTCCTGTGAGCTGGGCGGCCAGTGTGGACGGTAACTGAGAAGGTGGGGGACAAGCCAAGTTCAACAGCGCCTGGATTCCACAGATTGCTGTGATCTTTATCGCTCTGCCCGGGGAGAGGGAGAGCTGGCTCTGGGGCCCACCAACCCATCTTTCACACCCTGAGCCATTCCTGTAACTCCAACAGAGCCGACCTCCTCCCTCTACGATCCCCCACCCAGTCTCCTACCCAGCTGCAGCTCCTGCACTTGACTCCTGTAACACCCTTCCTCTAGGACATGGAGGAGCAGGAGCACAGACAACTTCCTGCGCAGCAGAGAGGGCTCACAGTCTCAAAGGACACCCAGGACCCAGCCCAGGGAATGTACACAAGCCACTGTCTCTGGATAAGCAGCCAGGGATTGGACACACCTGTGTAACCCCTTTCTGCCCAAGATGCTCTCTGAGGGAGACCTTATGGCCATGTGCTCAAAACTGCCAACACTGGCTTGTCCTGGGTTGCCCAAGGAGGGAGAAGCCTGGAGCAGCCCTGCCTGCCCTTCTCCAGCCAGCACAAGCTGCACAAAGTGAGGAGGCCGAGCAAATCCATCTGGGTGAGCAACTGCCCCAACTGGTTCACCACAGCCCAGAAGCACTTGTGCTGGCACCAGCCACAAGGACAGACAAAGCTGCTCCTTCAGTCCCTCCGGCAGCCAGGAGGTACCATGGATTTATAGTGCACACCTGGGTTGGGCAGATCTCCACAGGGGCTGGCAAGAGCCTCCTTTCTCCCATGTCTCTCCCTGTTGCTTCTGTTTTATGTCCGAGGAGCTTAGGCTACCTGTGCTGAGCCTTACCTGTCTGCCTGGGCCCACTCTGGAGCACTCAGGAGGTGTTTGACACAGTCCCTTCCCCACCTCCAGGACTCTGGCTCAGCCCCTCACTCCATTGCTACCTCACCACCCCCAGAGCCATCCCCCAGCACCTGGCCAAAGCCCTGCTGGAGCAGAGCAGGAAGCAGCACTTGTGCAGGGACAACTGGCACAAGAGACCAATGGGCAGGAGTCATGGCCTCAGGCAGGTGATATCCTGAATTCCTGGCAGGGCAGGAAGGACCACCAGGACTCTGCTCTGGCCTCCAAGGGCAGCATAGCCTAGAAGGCTGGAAGGAGTCACCACAGACACACAACGGGGAGAAGCTGCTGCCAAACAGGTTGAACAACTTCTCCCTCCCTGCCCTGCAGCAGGGTCGGGCTGTGCAGGAACGCTCCTGGGGCACTGTGGGGCCGAGCCCTACTCACCCCAGCCTGGGCTAAGCTCCCTGTCCCAGGGTTGCTCTTGGCTCGGGGAGAGCACAACCATGGAACTGCAGCTGCCCTTGACACACAACACACACAAGCACCACTCCTAGAGGGATGTGCCTTGCTGGGGCACACACAGCCCTGGTTGCACAGAGGGAAGGGCCTGGAGCTACATCCAGCTGCCCACTGGATCTCCTGGCTGCAGGATGACTGGCTCAATTAGCACCCAGGTTTAACCACCAATTAAGCAGACAATTAGAAGCGGATGCAAGTTTTCTCCTGTGTGAGCTGCGTGTGACTCAGCTCACAGTGTTGTGTCCACGGTCCTCCTTCCTCCAAGGAAGGTAAAGTTCAAGGGACCCCAGAGCACCCCAAAGCCTCCTGCCACGTACCTGAGCCGCCGCCGAGCATCAGACGGGGTCCCCGCCCTCCTGGCCGTGCCATAGTCAGACATGAGCCCGTAGTCCACGTCTTCGAAGCCCACACTGCGCTGGTCATCCTCCAGACCATAGGGCTCGGGGTGGAAATGGTTGAGGTCCATGTTGCTGCCCCCAACACGCACCTGGGGCTGGGGGCCGTAGATGTCCTGGCGGCTGGGGGCCCGGTAGGTGTCCATGGAGGGGCGGTAGCGCTCGTCGATGCGGGTGACGCGGGACAGGCTGCCGTAGCTGTGGTCGCTGCCCGGGTACCCGTCCTCGTAGGGGCGGCCGTAGCCGTCGGGGTAGTGGTAGTTGCGAGGGAGGGTGGCCGTGCCCGCCTGGCCCAGGTAGCTGCCGGGGCCTCCGTTTCCGTTCTTGCGGAAGTTCCTGTCCATGGTCTGGACGTAGTTGCTGGTAACGGGGGACGTTTCCAAAGGCAGCCCGTCAGGCCCCACTGGCACCTGCTGCACCGTCCGTGTGGTCACAGTCTTCACCACTTTCTTCACCTGGGTGACACATGTGCAGGGCACACTCACATCAGGAAACCCACCACCTGCGTCCCCTGGATTCCCCTTCCAGCCCAGCACTTTACTTCAGGAACATTTCATACTCTGATTTAGCTCATGGCAGAGCACCCAGCCACCAGGGTCCCCCACCACGCCCTGTCCCCCCAGGCCCATACCGTGGTCTCTGTACGCCGAGTTGTCCCATCATCTGAAGTCTCCACAGACACAACTGACATAGCCCCTTCTGGGTCCTCCTCCATGGTGTACGTCTCCTCCACGATTTGGCCTGGGTCCTGCATCCTGGGGATTGTGCTGTACAAGAGGTGGCTGTGGTCCTGAGGGGAGAAAGCAACAGGCAGTCAGGCCCTGTCACCAATCTGTGCCTTCCTGGTGTCAGCTAGACGAGAGATCTTTCTTCACAGGGAGCCCTGATTGCTTTTAAGTCAGGGTCGCCACATGAGAAGCCCAAATCATCCTCTCCCAGTTGGAATGGGGACACTGGGGCACAGTCCTACACGCTCCCACAGGAAGCTGGCTGCCCACAGCCAGAGGGCTGAGCTCCCCCTACCTGTGGCCCGTTGAGCTTCAGATCTGAATACTTCTGCCTTTCCAGGTCAGCATCGCCCAGGAAACGTCCGTTCTGAAACACAGCAGGGCAGCATGCCTGTTACTAAACTGATCTCCCACATACCCATCTTCACTTCCCTGCAGGGCCTGGAGCAGTCCATCTCATGCATCTGACAGAGACACCCATCATGCACCCCATGGGAGCCCCCAGCAGAAGAACACACTCCTCAGGGGTCTGTGCCACGTGCAGCAAATCTCCTCTAGGTTAGCCTGAGCAAGAGTTGCAGGAGACACCCCAACATCCCAGCTCTCCTGCATCCTCCTGATGGAACAGCCATGACCCTTCCCTGCTCCCCAGCAGGGCCTGGACACCTTCCACACCTCCTGGCACAAGAGCCACCAGTGACTCCAGCGGGCCCTCTGGGCCCGAGAACCGCACAGTGGCCGATCGCAGAGTGCTGCTGTTTGACACTTCAACTCTTCCTCTGTCCACCCTGCCCTGCCTCACAGATCCCTCCTGGCACCACCACCTTCCACAGCCGGAAGGGCACCTGGCTCCTGCACACCACCACGCACCAGCCTTCCAAGCATCCCTCTCCATGACTGAGCCTGAGAAAGTGAGGAGACGCCTCAAGCCAAGGGAAGTGAAACCACATTTACAGCCCTGTAGAGAAGATCTCTCCCAGCCCTGGTTTACCCATGTGGGGACAGACAGACTCCAGGGATTTGCCCTTTGTCACACAGAGGGAGACACACACACCCCCCAGCCCCAGCATTTCAGCTGCCCTCCAAGCAGCCGAGTGGGATGGGGAGCAGAGATGCCCCGGAACCAAGCAGAGCCAACCTCTAACCTTCCCAAAACCAGAGCAGAGCCAACCTGGCAGCAAGACCCTCCAGGCTGGCACTTCCTCTCCTGAAGCCTCTGTCTGCCAAGGGAGGTCTGCACACCCCCAGACCAACTCCGGTACACCAGTGCCACAAGAACAGCCGGGCCCTCCTCTACCTCCCATATCCAAGGAGGGTTGAGGGGAGGCAGCTCCAGGGGCTCCAGGAGCCTGTGCACGCCCCTCTGCCGAGGGGGTGTTTTACCTGGTGCCGCCGGGTGAGCGTGCCGTTGGCCAAGCCCGGGCCGGCGTCCTGTGGGGAGACCCGGACTCGCTCCAGCTGGGCTGAGACATGGCGCCGTTCCTCCTCCAGGGCCCGGGTCAGCTTCTCGAACTGTGCCTCCTGCTCCTTGACAGAGGCAAGGATGCTGGCGGTCGACTCCACTTCCGAGTCATCCATGGGTGACGGGTGCCCAGGGTGGGCAGGGCGGGGGGCACGGGGAGGCACAGGCAGAGGCGGCTTGGTGTCAAGGTGAGGGTGGGAAAAATGACCCAGAAGGGCAAGAGCCCCTCGTTTCACTGCACATGATTTTAGGGGAGGAAAGGAGGAGAGAAGAGCGGTCAGAAGAGACTGATTTCATTAAGACAGATTTTCAGAACAGGGGGAAAAAAAAAAATCTTATGGCATTAACACCCGCTCCCACCCATCACCAGAGAGCTGGCAAGAGGGTCCTGCAGCAGGACTCAGATGCAAACTGTGCCAGCATTAAAGCTTGGAGAACTGGCACTGTGCAGACAGAAGGTCCCCCCAGCACGACAAACATCTGGGGCTGAGCCAGGTTCAGAAGAGCTGCTGTGGGCTGAGGGAAAACCTCATGGGCAAGGAAAAGCTGTGGGCAGACAGTGCAGGAGGGGAAGGCATGTCCCTGGGGTGGGGCAGGGGACACTCCTCAAGAATGAGAAGTGACCCACATCCTACTGCTTTCTCCAGGGAAGGGTGGAGGGAGAGGGCCATGTCACTTATCTGCTCCCTCCTCCCTGGTGCAGTAAGAGATCGGGAGACAGCCCTGGCTCCACACCTCCTTCCTAGCCAGGAAAGAGGATGGAATGTGATGGGATCCCCTTAAAGCCCTTCACCAGGGCTCTCCTTCCAGGGATCCTCAGCCCACAGACCTGGGGATGGGCTTCAGCTTGGACCCCTCCAACACCCCCGCCCAAAGGAGAACAGCAAGTGAGCCACAATCAACATTTTGGTACAGAAAGGCAATATTCTTCCATACAGACCTGTCAGAGGAGGAAGCTCAGGTTTGATTGGCAAAGGCACGGGACAGCCAGGTCTAGACGCAGAGAGTCATGGGAGAAACAGCCCAGCCACCACAGTGAGGAAGCAGGAGGGAAGAGAGCTGCAGGGACAGCGGGAGCAGGTCAAAATCACACACAAGAACCCCTAAACGGGAGGTGGGGGAGGCACAGAACTGGGAAACAGGCACCTCTCTCCCACCCCTTCCCCTGAGGGATGGGTCTGGAAGGGCGATGGGGTGGCAAACACGGCACTGCTCCCACAACAGCCCCCCAGCTCCACGGAGACTCCAGCACCCCTCACTGTTCCCACCGACGGGAGAAACAGCAGAGGCGGAGAGGAGTGGCCAGGGCTCAGCCCTGCACCCCTCCCGCGCAGCGCCGCCGAGTCCCTGCAAGCCCGAGAGGTTTTCCCAAAGCTGAGCAGTCATGGCAGGCATGTGGGGACTCGCTCGAGCCGGGCAGGCAGCACAGAGACTGCTTTCCCACGGTCTCCAACCCCGGCTCTGCCCACTCCACTCCCCGGTGCCACCGCCCCAGAGGGCCGATAAGGACGACCTGGGGCTGAGAGCTCACACAGGCAGCATATCCCTGTTCCCAGCACCTCCTGCAGCCCCTCCAGACCCAGCCTGCAGCACATGCTGGTGCACAGCAGGTCAGTAAAGTCTTCTGATCTGTTAACACTCTTCCTGTGGCTCTACTCCCCAAAGCCTCCCTCGGGTACAGGCGCAACAGCCACAGTGGCATCGCTGCAACAGAGCCCAGCCATGCAGGGTGAAAGTTTTCCAAGTGCTTTGGAGGGCGCCCACAGCATGTCCCACCATCTGGTCACTGCCACTCTCATCTGCCTTCATCAATAAAAAGATCCAGTTGCTTTACTCGTGCCCATGTGGTGCCCAGCAGGAGAAGGAGCCGTGGCACACCCGGCTCAGCCGTGCACCCCAGGAAGAACACAGCCCACCATCCTCCGGAGTCCAAGCAAGCTTTTGGAGGCTCCCAGATACAACTCCTGGCTCATGCACGCAGCTTTCCACCCCTCCCACCTTGCAACAGGTACTCCCTGAGGCTTTTCCAACACATCAGCTCCCCAAGCCTTGTATGGAAATGCAGGGAAGGCTCTGACCCTTGCTGCTCACCTGCCCTGCAGATTTGCAAGATTCTCCAAAGGAGAGGCCTGGTGCCTCCCAGAACAGTGCTGACGCATCCCAACTCTCATCCCTGAGTAACACTCCCTACCTCTGGTGGGCTACCAGCCACTTTAAGCAGGGACACAGATCCTCAGCCTTTCCAGGGCTCCTTGATGGAAGGGGAGCAGGTCCTTGCCACATCCCAGTGTTGTCCATCAGGACACAGAGCAGTCCTATCACCCCAGGCACCCTATGCAATGCAGCATCCAAAATCCCAGCCAGCAGTCCCTCTGGCTTGTTGAGATTTGTTTCCAGAATGGTATTTCAGCAAATCCTTTAAAAGAGGGGAACAGCCCCCTGTGGAGAAGCAAGCCTCCACAACAGGGCCTTGTCCAAGCAGTTGTGCTCCCTGGCTGGCCCTCAACTGTCCCAATGCAGAAGAGGCAGAGTTTTAAGGCGCAGGAGGGCAGAGGCAGCTCCCTGAGTCCAAGGAGAGACTTGGCTGGTCTGGTCTCATGAAGAGGATCATGCCTGCAGCAAGTGTAGACTAGCAGGGTCTAGCTCTGTGGGAAGCATGGACAGGAGAGACAGGAGCCCCAGAAGATCCCCACAAGGCTGCCAGGCAGGGCCCATACAGCCCACCGGGACACCCAGCACCAAGTCTCCACCTCTGCTCCTTCCCTGGGAATGGGGCTGGGAAGCATGGACACTAACAATGAAACTTGCAGGGCTGTTAGGGCCCCAGATAAGGGGACAGAGCAGCTGTGAGGCTGTTTCCTTCCCGTCCCTTCCACAGGGAGTAAACACAACAGCAGGGGAAGGAACAGGACAGGTCCCGCACCCTCTGGCTCCAGTGGCTGTTCAAGGAGGGGCCAACTGAGGGTCTCCCAGCAGGATCAGGCCATGTTAAGCAGAGAGAATCAGTGTTGGGGGGCTGCACTGCCTACACAGTTCATTCCTGCCCTGAGCACTGGACACGGCTCCATAATGTGCAAGAAGTGCCAGCAGAACAGGGTCTCTCCCAGTTTTCCTCCACCACGAAGACAGACCAGCTCCCTCCACCCTCATTCCAGCCATTGTCTTCATTGATCTGGGATTAAAGACATAATTACAGAGAGGCAGTGCCAGGTCCAGGGAGGTCAGCAAGAGCTGTCCCTGCAGACACAGCCAGCACCATCCCAGCTGGAGCACGGCCATTCCCTGGGGTTTGTGCACAAACTCCAAACTCAGCCCTACACCCCTCAGCTGTGAGGAACCCGCCCCACATTCAGGGATAGGACCCCTTGACACATCCCAGTGCTGTCTGGGGCACTCAGTGGCCATCTCTGGAATGAGACAGGGAGGGCAGGAAGGGGAGAGCCTCAGCTATGCATCCTACTCCATCCAGCCAGTGAGCTACTCGTGACAGTGTAAAGCCAAATACACAGGAACCCGCAAGGGTGAAATTCCAGGGATCGCTTTGCACCCACTCCCCCCCTCTTCCCCCCCAGCCTCTGAAGATCCAACTACAGAGCATTCTTCCAGAGCCAGACCCTGACCGGCTCTGAGGATGGCTCATGAAAGCCTTTTCATCATGAGAGAGGCACTTGCTGACACACCCGTTACTTAAAAACCCCAGCAAGCCAAAAATATTTCAGCTGGCTCAGTTCAGGGCAAACCAAAAAGCCTAAGGACAAAGCACACTCTGAGCAGCTTCACCCCAGGGGCAGAATCCTCTCTGTCCCCCCAGCAATCAGTACGAGGGGACTCCAGGGAACAATGCAGTGACCCAAGAAGTTTCACACCTAAATCCCCCTGGCCTTATCTCCCAACTTCCTGGCACTAACTCCACCCTACGCTGTGCCCACAAGTCCCAAAGCCAAACCGGGTCCACCCAAGAGATGTCACAGAGCCTTGCGAGCAGAGCCCACTTGCTGGCCAGGTGGCAGTTGCCAGCCCACCTGTGTGCATGGAGCTTCCCCGCTACAATCTTCCCACCTGGATAAAGGCCTGGACACAGCTGGACAGGCACCCCAAACTCTGAGCCTTCCACAGGTCTGCTGCTGTAGCCAGCTGTGACATGGCAGATTCTTCCAAAACCTCTCAACCCAGCTTCTCCAGCAGAACTACCTTCCCAAAGAAAAAATCCCTTGCCTGGAAAAATAAATTTCCAGGGCCAAACCACAGACATACCCACCTAGAGTTCACCTGCACCCTCCTCTGCCAGAGGATGGAGTCCAGGCCTTGAAGGCTCCTGACAAGGAGTGTTTTCCTGGAGTCTGCCACAGAAAGATTAACCCCAGAGCTCCAACCAAGCCAGCAGATGGGGAATTGTACTCCACAGGCCAGGGAAAATGGACAAGATCCGGCAGGTAAGATTCAGGCTGGAGGCTTGACAGGCAGCACCGCAGCAGCACAGAGGATCTCTGGAACAGTCCTCTATGTGGATTTTTCCAACAACCTTCTCCAGCCCTGCTCCATGCCCTGATCCCTGCAGAGCTGTCACCCAAAGGTCTTGGGGATCCCTCAGGCTAAGGCTGCTGCCTCAGCACAGAACACTTTGGGCAAAGTTCAACCCAAGCACTTGCAAAGTCAGAGTCTCCTCTGCCACATCATCCCTGGCTCAGCACCCTGCTAAGGGACACACCAGGTGTTCACTGCCATCGTCCTGTCACCAGAGAGGGGAAACAGAACTGTGTCAGCTCTCTCTGCCATGTCCCAGCCCTTCACACAGCTTCATTGCTTGTTTGTGACCCCCAGACACCTGTCCAGCACATGGGAAGGTTTGTCACCATGGCCAGACACTCTTGACAGCCCTCCACACCATGAAGCACAAGGAAAGCCCTTCTCCAGCTCCATCAGAGCCAGGACAGACACAGCCCCTCATCCAGGCTGGCTGACCCCCTGCAGGGCTCCTGGACCAGACCCATCTGCCAGGCTGACAAAGAAGGATGCGCTTCCTGAGGAATTTTGCAACACAGTCCCCAACTCCACTCCAATAACTGGCCTTTCTCTCTCAGCCCGAGGGCCTGAGGAGAGCCAGCTGGCTGCCCACTCTCTGAAAGATCTCAGCACCAGAACCCATCCTCGAGAGAGAGAGAGAGAGAGGAAGGAACAAATTCTCCTGGTTCCAGCTGCCTATCATGATGCACTTAGGAAAAACAGAAACTCCATCAATAATTCAAGCCTGCAATTGTCCGAGTGTTTGCAGTGCACTTGCTCTGCACAGGCCCACAGCCCTGCTAATTCACCACAGGTTTCTGGTCAGTCTCAATTACCTAAAAAATAAATGAGCCGGCATCCTTGGCATCTTTCCCCATGCAAAGCACAGGGTCCAGACTCACACATCAATCCTTAGACCTCAGCCTAGCTGAAGCAGCAGGGCATGGAAGGGGAGACCATGGGCCCAGGCTCATCTGCTCCTGTGTCCAGCTCAGAGCACCCATGGCCCTCAGACCATGGGGGGAAGCAGGACAGCTGATGGTGAGCAGTAGATCCCATATCCCTGCGCAGGTGAAGGAGAGTTTTGGCTGTTTCTCTCCCAGTCCCAGAGGCCAGAAGGTGCCCACAGCCATCACCTCAGAGAAGCCCACCCTTGAGGGACCCCTGCCCAGGCTGATACATCTTTGATGCCAGGTTGTGTGAGGCCCCTTGCTCCCACTCCCCAGCCTACCCTGGCCTTGCCAGACCCTACATCAGGGGACAGGTTTCCCCACCTTCTGCCCTGGGCTCCAGCTGCCTCCCTGGCTCCCAGGAGGGCTCTTCCTGCTGGCAGGTCACAGAGCACAGTGGACTTCGGGCAAGCTGGCAGGTGGCCAGGAAAGGGCTGCTCCGGCAGCAGGTTGGACACCGCCTTGGGCGCCTGCCTGCCCCGGCCCAGCCCCACCTTCCCCAGGGGGAGCCATGCCCCGGGTGCCAGTCAGGGCAGGAGCCCAGCGGGTGAACACCCAGGAGCGGTGCCACCGGCAGGGAGCCGTTCCTCCTCCACCCTTCACACCCAACTGGTTGAACTGGCAGTGGGATCGCCACCTGACCTACCTCACCTGCCGCCCCCAGTGCCAGGATGATGGCCACGTAGCCAGGACGGGTTGGGAAAGCCTCCCTTAGGAGAGGGGAGTCACCTGGAGATGCAAGCCCAGCAAAGATCGCACCTTATAAGGCAGCGGGCCGGCAGCCAGGGAGCAGGATGAGGAGGCAGTGATAAGGGGCAGGGTGGGGCTGGAGGGGAGGAAGCAGGAGGAAGCCGGAGCATGGTTCCCTCACCCAGAGCAGGGGGCTGAGAACGGAGATACTGATCACGTCTGCGGGACGGGTCCGGACACAGCGGACGGTTGTGAAACACGGGCAATCCCCTGGAGAAGGGATCTGTCCCTGGCTGCACTGAGATCACCAGGCCGGTGCCACTCCACCAGGGTAAAGAGTGAGGCAGCTGAGCACAGAGCAGTGCACAGTCGGCTGTGGAGAGCTGAGATTGTTCTGCTGGAATGCCAGCAATCCTGCGGCAGGGCAGCTGTTCTCCCAGGCATGCCGGAGGCCACTCGCTTCTCTCCAAGCACAGCCAGGACACAGCATGCCAGGAGCTCCTTCCCTCCAGGAGAGCCGGGAAGCTGCCGACCCTCTGCCCCGGCTGGATGGAGCACCATGGCAAGAGGAGGGGAGATGATCTTCCCTTGGCGTTTGCAGGGAGGAGAGGGCCGCAGGAGGGCAGCCAAGCCGCTGGGCTCCAGGCAAAGACTCTGTCCACCCACAGCCCCCAAGCGGCATGGCCACAGGGCTGGAGCCTTCCTGCCAGCAACATCCTGCTGCATTCCACTGCCCACAGACACCTCAGCAGCCCTGCTACCACGGGGCATTGCTGCGAGGGTCCCCACCCTGGGGACAGTAGCAAGCAGGGTCCCTGCCACCCCTCCTGCACCAGCCCCACGGCTCACACCCCCAGGCCCAGGAGATTCACATGTCGGGAGCCCTGCAGCAGCACAAAGGCAGCTCTCTCCTCGCTGTGGGAATTCGCAGCTGAGTGCTCGGCAGGGACAAAGGGATTTCACAGGCACATCCCCAGCCGGCGGCCGGCCTCCCTCCCCCCGGCGTCCCCGCTTCCTGTCACAGTAGCACCAGACCTCGGGGGCGCAGCAGCAAACAAACACCCAGCGCCGGATTCTGGGAATGGGGCCAGAGCATTCCTGGGGCAGGCCACGCTCTGGCTCCTGCTTCACCCCAGCGGCTCCCGGGCAGGGGGAGGCAGCAGCCCCCCGGCTCTGCCACCGCAGCCCGAGGTGAGCAGGTGGGATTGCAGGGCAGCCCCCTGCTCCACCCAAGCAACAGTGGCCACCTCGAAGGGGGACATGAACTGTCCCCACGGCCACAAGGCTCGGTGGACGCTGGCGCTGGGCTGAAGGTCAACGCGGCCCCCCCAGGCTCCAGCCATGCCAATGTCCCTGCCCTTCACCCGTCCCCCCACCCTCTGCCAGGCTCAATTTTCCCATTCAGCTGCTTCTCTCCTGCAGGGAAAACAAACACACCAGAGATAAGGGCCATATTGGCAGAGTCCAGGGAGCAAAGTCCTCTCAGTGAGATTCGAGGCTGCCTGCCCAAGCTGAGGGCACAGCAGATGGGGGAAACTGCTGTCTCTGGCTCCCCATTCCAGGGGCACATGAACTACTCCAGAGCTCAAAAGTGCTGCTGACTGTGCCCAAGCAGAGGCCACAGTCTGGTGGCCAGCATTCCCAGCAGGATTAGGGGCAGTCGCCCCTCATCAGGCCATGGGCACAAGCACCTGCATCTACCTGTGCCAGCCCAGCACCTGAACACATGGATCTAGGACCCTTCCTGGGCATAGAGCCCTTCCCACAGCCCTCTTCCCAAGGAAGCCACGTGAGATCATTTCCTGTCCCACACCTGCAGCCCCAGGAACTGGTGCTGGATTCCAGGCCCTGCTCCAACCAGTGGACAAAGGAGCAGGGTCTGGAAGCACAGGGGAATCTCACTGGCACCAGCACAGGACATGCACCACTGGGGGCAGCCAGCACACTTTTGCCTTTCCAGCAAGAGCAAATCACTAAGGAACTGTGACCAGGAGTGGGGAGAAGGGCAGGAGACAGAGGCCTCCCCAGCCCTCCCAGCAATCCCACATGGGATCTCCCCATCCAAAGGGTACCCGGGCACCCCTGAGGCAGACAGGGCACCCTCTCCTCTTCCAGGAGGAAACACCCTCCCCTCCCTACACTGAGCAAACAGGTGAAGTAGCGTTTGGTGAGGGAGTGGCCAGGAGGGAATTGCCGAGATTAAGCCAAGCCGGGCTGAGGGAGCGGCCCAGGAGGAGTGGGACCCCCTGCCCCCCCTCGCCCCAGCCAGCCTGGACTCCCTGAGCAGGTAGGGCAGCCATGGGCTGAGTCAGAGCACAAACCACACGGGGCTGGGCTGAAAGCCCCGGCTCCGCTTGCTCGGCATGACCTCATCAGGTGCCCAGCTCTCTAATTGCACGCGTGCATCTGCTGGAGATGGTTCTGAGGGCCCTGCCAAGAACAGTAATGAATGGGTGAAGGAAAGCCGCTGGAGAAACATCAGGCAGGAGCCAGGGAGTGAATCACGGCTGGAGGTTGGGAAAGGGGGTGCTGCAGCAGGGTGACAGCAAGCCCCCCAGAGCGCTCCAAGGCCCCACAAGGTACACACACAGGCTGGCAGGAGCACTCACACAGAGCAGCAAGGGACAAACAGGACAGCGGGCCAGCAGGACTCCATCCTAACCCAGCCCCCTGCCCAAACTGTTTGCACCCCCAACTCTCTCACTGAGAAGCACCTTCCCAGGCTCCTGTGCGAGCCAAAGGGAAGGAAACCTGCGCTTCCTAGTCAGACGGGAGATGACATCGTGGCTTCCCTTTCCTGCAGGTTTCTAAACACGACGTCCTGCCAAGGGCCACTCCCCACTGCTCCCGGCCTGCATTCAGACTATCTGGAACCAGGCTGGGAATGCCAGGCATGGGCACCACCACCAGCCCAGCTTCGGCTGGTTGTGCCAGCCAGGAGGTCAGCATGGCCCACCCAGGAGACCAGAGGCCTGGCCTTCCAGCTTGCTGGAATAGGTCTGCCTCCAAGGAACACATCTGAGAGTTCCTCACCCACAGTGCTATCACATTCCTGTCCAGGGCTGGGAGCATCCTGTGAGGAGAGGGTGGAAGCTGTTGTTTTCCAACCGCATGAGGCTCTGACTGTGCCCACCATGCTCCAGAGAGATGGGCTGGTTATCTGCAGAGCTGCAGCAGCCCCAACACCATAACCCCAGCACAACATCTGCCCCCTAGTCCAGCTCTCCAGCCTCCCTCACACACCTCATTTCCTTGTCTGCACAACTCCCTCAGGGCTGCCTGACACTGTGGGGCTGCCAAGGCTCCTGAAGGCACAACAGGGCACCCCTGGGAAGCCAAGCAGGAGTCCCCTCAGAGCTCTCACTACTGTCAGAGCTTTGTACTACAGGCCTATCCAGCTGCCCCTTCACAAGGTGGCTCTTCTTGCTCCCAAAAGGATAATGGAGAAGGGAATTGAGTGGTCTCTCACCGCAGCCAGCTGCTGGAGACAGACCCTGAGCAGAGCTCAAGGGAGAGCAGGTGGCTCTGCCACACCAGTGTGTTCTGGAGCTAAAAACAGGCAAAAAAAGAGAAGAGCAAGCATGGCACAAAGCCAACCTGGAGAAGGCAGGCTCTCCACATCAGAGAGGATTTCTCCCAGAAACACCCTGGGCTCTGCACCTCCTCCCCCTCAGACCCCAGTGAGCAGGAGGAGGACAACATCTCTCCCCCTGGAGCGAGCCGGCCTGCCCGAAGCCAAGCCAAGCATGGCAAGCAGCAGCCCTGCATGCAGCAACACGCTCACAGGAATGTGTTACTCCACTGGGCAAGGGGCCTGCCAGCAGCATGCAAACAGCCCCAGTGACCCACCCTTCCAGGTCGGAAAAACTAGTCTTTGCAGTTCCACACACTCCCTCCCACCCACAGCAGATACCCACACGCAGCCCAACACCGCTGCCTCCCCTTTCCGACTGGGGCAGGACCAGGAGCACCAGGAAGCTGCTGAGAGCCGGGGCTCTTCTCGGAACAGACCAGCCCCACCGCCACACCAGGCGGGGGTGAGAGGAAAACTTATCGTCTGGGGACAGCAAGACGCCTTCCTCCTTCTGGACAGGGCGGGAACCAGTTCCCCACATTCATCCAGTCCAAGGCCATCCAGCCCACACATGGGGCCACCTTGCTCCCTCCCCCAGGTAACCACTCTCCTATGCAGGAGGTGCTTTCACAGTTGCAAAGGCTGAGACGAAGGGAGAAGAGAGAGCTGCCCCCTCCATTGCCCACTCCTGCATGCTCTGGCTGCTTTCTCCCCATGCCTGGTGCCCACAGCCCAGCCCTCAGGGACCCAGCAGTGGCAGGTACAGCTCAGGTGTGCCCAGGAGGGCCAGTGAACTTTGAGCAGCATTTGCTGTGACCAAGGCCAACGCCCAGAGGAACAGGAGCAGTCAGGGCCAGGACGGAGGTGCGGGAATAGCTCCTGCCCTCACACACGAGACCAGCACACTGCTGCCACCAACCCCAGCCCACCCAGAGGCATCTCATACAAGCCCTGGAGCTGCAGATGCTTCCAGAGCACCACCACCCTGGCCAGGCTATAGAAGATCTCTTCCCAGGGGTTTGGCCCTGACCCCAGTTTGACTGGACCCTCCCCTGTTTGTGCTGGAAAGCCAGGCACACCTGGAAAAGCACCCCACCAAGACTGGTACCACAGCAGAAATTCCCCATCTCATCAACAAATATCTGGGCACAGACCTTCTAAAACCAAGCATGGGGTAAGCCTGGCTCAGGTCCTCAGGCTTGCACAGGCACAAGCACTCTTGCAGGGGGTAAGAGTGCTGCAGTGCAAAGTCACCATGGACCTGCAGCATGAGGTTAGGGACACTGGCACAAGTTTCTGGGCACCCACTACTCCTGTCAGCACCCCCTGGCAGGGAAGCACATCTCCCTCAAGGCAGCAGGAACAAGTGTGGAGGGCTGGGCAGCAGGGACCAGTTGTTCCCACCTCAGTCCAAGGTCTGTACACAGCAGATGTTCCACTGCCAACCTCTGACCAGCAGCTGCTCCAGGCTGGGAAGAGCAGACGAAAGCAAAGGTGACAGGCACCCTGGTTAAGGGTTGGCCCATCCTGGCACCACGCCTGTCAGCTTGTGCTCCTTAGTCACTGGTTTGCCCCCACACCCAGCAGAGCCACCTCATCTCACCCCTCCTTGCACAGGCCACCACAAGGAAGCAGTATTCCTCACAGGGAAAAGTTGCTTCCTCTACAGGCAAAGAGAAACAGGAGAATCACACGCACTGGCAACCACTGCCCCCCAAAGCCCCCAAATGGGCTGAGGACACATGGGAACACAACAGAGCACATTAATCCAGACGTTGGGCCCTGCATGCAGGAGCCACCAGACAGGGCAGAGGGACAGGCACTCCTGTCCAACACCAGCAGCCTTCCCGGAGGGAAGGAAGGCGGATTAGCAAAAAGCACAAGACAGGCAAGAGCTGGATGGACTCATCAGCCTGCTGCGGGGGTTTCCAGCACAAGAACTGGCTCTAAGAAACCATTTCCTCCCCCAAACAGCCTCCTCAGATGACATAAAGCAAAGAAAAGGTTGCGGCCACCTCAGAGAACTCGAGGACTTTGGTCGAGAGCCCATAAATCCAACCCCTTTCCGACAGCCTAGTGCTGAGGCACATTCCTGAACTCCGTGCCAGAGGACAACCTCCTCCGCTGGCCAAGCCCTGTGTCACACAAGGAGTGCCTGAATTGCCCAGGTTTGGGTTTTGTCATCACATCCAGGCAACACCTGTCATCTTCTATTGACCCAAACCAGCTCCGGGTTCTGCTTCTCTCTGTCAGCGAGGCAGGGACGGGCCACAGCCACGGTGCTGCAGATTCATGACTGTTCAGAGCCAGGAGAGCTCTGTACTTCCCTGGAGACAGCATCACCACAGTCTTGGGAAAGGGCTCTGTCCTTGCCAGCAGTAAATGAGAGACAGTTATGAGGGGTTGTTGGGAAGAGAAACCAAGAGCTTTACCCAGCACTCTCTCCCTAAGGCCACAGACACTGGTAAACTATTTTGAGAAGCCAACAGCCTTCCAGGCATGATCCAAGCCACACTATTATTTTCTGAATGTCCTAAAGCCACCTCCACTGCAGATACAATGGGCCAAGGTCTTATCTCCGTGCCAGAGGCTGGAGGAGGGAAGAGATGAGAGGCAATCCAGGGACAGACGCCGGCTCCGCGGTCTGGGCTGGACCATTCATCTGACTCCTAGCCCATCTTTAGGGAAGGGATGGCCTCAAGGGCTCCTCAACCACAACGATCAGGCCCTGACCTCTGAGTCGGAAGGGAGGAGGCTCACCCCTCTGCGGCAGCCCAGGCAAGCCCAGCACGCTCCACTGAGCGAGTGCTTTCATCCTCCCACCGCTTCCAGGAAGGTTCCGCGCGAGATTCCAGCAATGCTGCACACGGCAAAGGACAGTCTGCACACTCAAGAGTCTGGCCAAACTCAGCCAAGTGGAAGAGCAGATCCTTAAAAACTGCCTTTTTGCTGTTGACAGAGCATGACCAAACACCAGCAGGTAAAGAACCTGCTTCAAGAAAGCCCCAGGAGCAGGACAGAGCAGACAAGGTAACCCTGGGGAAGATGACTAACCATTTTCCTGCCTAAGCTCTTCCCATCGACCTGGTGGACACTGCCCTGCTTCACTGGCAGGAGCCCCAGCAGAGGCAGGAGTGTGGGAGTCACCAGCCACCCGCTGACCCCACCTTGCCACATCCAGGAGAGAGGGCACAGAGTTGGCAACTTCAAACACGAGCTGTGAGCATGGCTTATAGGATCCCAGCACGCCTGCAAAGCTGAGGACAAGCTCAATTCTCCACATTAAAGACCTGGACAGTCAAGTCCAAAAGCATCTGTGCCAGGCAGGGAGGGCATCAGTGAAACCACGGGTAGCTGCAGCTCAATACCATCACAAGGCTCCATGCACCCACATACTCCTCTCTGGCTCACCGGGAGCTGGGCAGAACCCTGGGTGCCACAATCCTGGGAGAGGAGCCTGCAGCTCCTGCTGGTCACAGGACAGCCCAGGCCCCCCAGATAATGCCCCGTGAGCCCCATCGTCACTGGCTCCCTGTAAGGGCAAGGGCACCGAGCCCTTGGAGAGAGAGGGAGGCACTCCAGGAGGTCCACCCCTCTCTCCAACAATCAGAGGAAGCTTTGTTGTCCAGGCTCCCTCGACCAAAGCCCAGGGCCATAACGGAGGTGCCCCACCTCCTTTCTGCAAGCCCGCGGGTGCCTCGCAGATGCCAACAGCCTTCATGACTGAGAGGCACCCAAAACTTTCTCCACCAAGCTAAGTCTCCTCTCTGCAACGCTCCGAGGAGACACAGGAATGCCCTCGGTGCAGGGGAAAGCGATGCCGGAGAAGGTCACTGGAGAAGGCACGACGAGCGCTGGGCAGGGGGGAGACAGCCGGGCCGTCGCTAAATGACAGTGTGGCCAAAGGAGACTCAGAACGAACCGGTGGGGCTGAGCAGATCACCAGGACCGGCTCCGGCACCGTCCTGCCTCCTCGGGAAGCTTCTCGGTGTTGCTTGTGAGCTGGGGCGGACGGGCCTGTCGGGCTGTTTTGAAGCTCAGAGCGATTCCATTAGGAGGAGCCGCAGCCCC
>VWZU01005864.1:0-13520 GCA_013397095.1 Sterrhoptilus dennistouni
TTTATTTTATTATTATTATTTGTATAGTAAGATTTGCGTTAAGTATTGGGGAAAAAATAGTTATGTAATTAGTGTATTGTATGTTTCTATCTTTCCCTTCCTGCAGAAATAAGTGGGAGGAATGTCTCTACAAGGTACACACTTATCTGACCCCTTCATTCAGCTCACCTAGTCTCTTTCTTCTTTAGTCACATTCTCTACACTTTCCACGGGTTAGATATGATCAAGAAATTCTGCTTTTGATGACATTTTGGGTTTGGATTTTAAGTATTCATCCAGTAGCTGAAATGTGTTTAGCATCAACCAAATGATTTGTTTTTCCTCTCCTGTTCCTCTCATCTGAAAAGAAATGTGCTGAGTGTTTTTTGGTCTGATGCTTCAGACCCAGTCCCCCTCTGCCTCAGGTACCATGGGGTTCAGCACATGTAAGAACTGGAGTCTTCTGTCAGTCATTCTCACTTTTTTTTTTTTTTTCCTATGTCCTTTATTTCCGTATTTGGACTCCTTGGCTCCTTGTGGTGGGCTGACCCAGCTGTCAACCAAGTACTCACCAGCTTTTCACTCATCTTCTTAACATGTAATGAGGAGAGTGTGAGAAAAGCAGAAGTGGAAACCTCATGCATCAAGATAAGAGCACTTTAACAAGTGGAAAAACCCTGTATATGCAAGCAAACCAAAAGAAGGAGTTAATCCACTACTTTCTATCCTTGGGCAAGTTCTAGTAAAGCAGACTCTCAGCACGCCTAAGAGTTGATGTGGAGCACAAATGTCATAACTTGAATACCCCTTCCTCTTCATTTCCCTGAGCTTTATAGCTGACCATAATGTCATTTGGTGTGGGACATCTCTTTGGTCAGCTAGAGACAGTGGCTTATCCTGCCAACTTCTTGTGTGCCTCCATCCAATTGCTAAAGGGGCCAGAGTGGGAGAAAGAGAAAGCCTTGATGACAGCCAGGTGCTGTTCAACAATTACCTTGTGTGTTATCAATGAAGTCACGAATCTCTCATAGTCACAAATTTTTGTCACAAGTCTGCCATAAAAGCTGCTGTGAAGGAAACAAACTCCATCCCAGCCAGATCCAGTATGCCTTCTCACAGGAGGACATGAATTTCAGTAAACCTTATTTTTAGGATCACCATTTTTATTGAAAATAATTGAGCACTGAGATTTCTTCTCCACTCCTGTGAAGAAAATAACTTTTACTTACTCATTTTTTGTACTGAGTCGCTGCCACTGCTACTAAAATGTGTAGTCTGTATTGGAGATGTTATCTTGAACTATGGTTATTGGGGAAATGGATTTTGGTGGACTTATGCTTTGGACTATTTTAAGGTACTAACAGGCCAAGATTTAACATTCTTTTCAAGTGTATCCATACCTGTTAGAAAATAGTAGCCATACACATTGTAGTAAGAAAGGGAAAATTTTATGTATTACAAACATGTACTTTCAACAGTATGATTGCCGTATATCAGGGTCAGATTTTCTGCTACAAAACTCTGGTCCAAGCACAAAGAGCTTGTTAAGACATCACAGAAGAGTTTTGCAAACTGATGCGGCTTTCTCCTACCTTTTTTTACTGGTTAAATTACATGTAGTAATGACTTTTTCATAAACTATCCTCCTACATTATGCTGTAGTACTCTGTTGAGCAAGTGGTTTAAGTTCTAATTAAACATCTTTGCTAAATCAAGGTCACTTTCTGTAAGCACCTGCTGCAAAGAGTTGCTATTACAGTAAGTCACAGTTGCTTGCACAGTAACTTGTTACCCAGTTACTATGGCATTGTTATCCTGGTCAATTCAATCCCAAGTTTTCTGTATCTGTACTCATTATTGACTGAAAAACAGCTATGGATTGGTGCACTTTCCAATTCATAAAATGTGCTTTAATTGCACTGCTGATATTAATTGTCAGGGTCAAGGGGAGTTGAAGTTTGCCGTGGTTCTGATAATGCTTTGACTGGAGAAACAGCCTACAAAATTCTGTTTTCCTGCCTGTAGACTGGGGCAAAAGACACCAGTAAAGGGAAAAAATAGCAATGAGTAATGGATGGGGAAAGGTTTGCCATGACGATGTCCAGCAGTGCAAGTGCCTAACTCTGGGCTGTCACTCTGTTTTTGATGATTTTGTAGTGAATTATTTTTAGTTATTATTTAGTAGAGGTCTGTAGGATGTTGACTTAGAAAAGACAGGGTCCTCTAAAGGAGCTCTAGGCACATTGTTATTAAGAGGGTTACTTTAGTTACAGGGCTTAAGTAAGTCTGGTTAATTAGATGAGTGCACCAAACTTAGAGATGTTGCTCCAGCAAAGTTTACCTCACCTGACAATCAATAAATACAAGACTAAATAAAAGACTGATTGAATAAACTTCTCAAGATTGTGAGACAGGCCTCTGTGGTACATCATTTATGGTACATTTATGGTGTTGAAGCCAGCAAAGTGTTGCTGTTGGAAATCTGCACAAGAAAATAGCACCCTGTTTGGCATTTACCACAGCAGTTATTGCCAATTCCTGCACTTAAATAAAGAGTTTGAAAATTTGAATTGCCTATAAGTGGCTTAACTACTTTACCAATTTCTATTCTTAGTGTCATAGCAAAAATTATTGAAATACGTTTTCTTTATTATTGCCACACTATGTGCACAGCTCAACAGATGGGACCATGGGAAAATCCTGTTTGACAATGACCAGGGAAAAACTTCTGAGCTGAGTTTCTCAGCTGTCATATATCAACATAGTTTTACTGATATAATGGAATAATGCTTATGAACCTCCTGCTGAGGATTTATCTGATTACTAGTTTATAATCAATTAACTGTTGTGCAGGAAGACAAATAAACTGTTCAGGAGACTAATAATGATATTGCTTTAAATATGACCTCCTTCTTCTCTGACAAGATGTAATTGGACAGTAGGAAAGAGCTGTTGAGTTTGGCTGAGGTTCTCATCAGAAAGCTTTCAGTTTCCTCACTCTCAAAATAAAAAAGAAAGGAGAGAATAGGCTGAGACACTTCCTTATTTCTGTTACAAGTTCTAACAAAGCTATCACAGCACCTGGTATCAGCACAGAAGAGGAAGCAGTTCTGTTCATGTTTTGTTGTTAAAAAGCAGGTTCTGGTCTGTTCCTTTATCACTAGCACTCATTAGAAAAGCGTGGCATATAGCACCTTGCTCCATGTCAGTAACCCCTCACTTTTAAGCTCTGCCATTTTAACCCGGGATGTGTAACACAAATTAAAGTTGGAGCAATTTTTCTCAACTTGTTTTCAGCATTGTAAGTTGCTGCTTCAGTTTATGTTGTACCTGAAGGAAGGCTTGTGTGCTTGAAAGTCTGCCTGTTTGGCAGCAACATCTTCTTACACAGTAAAAAAACCCCAACAAAACCAAAACCAAAAACCAAAACCAAAAACAAACAAACAAAAAACCACCCCACAAAAAAACAAAAAAACAAAAAAACAAAAAAACAAAAGAAAAAAAAAACCCAACAACAAAAAAACCCAAACCAAAAACAACTCCAAAAAACCCCTACCTCTCCCACAGTAATGGATGCTGAAATCTGACCTACTGTATATCATAGGTCACTGAAATCCCGAGATACCCTGTAGCTGAGCATAATAACCTGTGTTTCAGCTGAAACACACCATGTTGAGCTAAAGCATAACATCCTGGAAGGCATCAGATGTTGTTCTTGAGACTGTAGGAGCTCAATAATGTTGGACTCCATGATCTTAAAGGTGTTTTCCAGCCAAAATGATCTATGATTCTCTGATTCCTTTGTAGATTGTTCCAGTGATTTATTTCCTTATTGTTAGGAAAAGGAGTGCTTTATTTCCTGCTTAATTTTCTTGACTTCAGTTTTCAGCTGCTGTTTTTTGTTACACCTCAGTTAGATTAGAGAGCCCTTGTCTTTTCTCCCTGTGAAGGTACTTACATGCTGTAATCAAGTCACCTCTCTATCCTTCTGATAAGCTACACAGATTGAGCTCTCTAAGTCACTTATGGCAAGAGTTGAGAGTGCTGCTGCTAGCTCAAGTATACAAGCCTTTTCTGGTCATAGATTAGTAATTACTGTCATTAGAAATGGACAATTCTTTGTGTGATTGAGCCTTACAAACCAATTCTGGCTGATGAATTCAATAATGCCAACTGAAATACCTGTAAGACAGTTATCCATAATTATGCATACATTCATAAAGACAGTGGATGCCACTTCTTCATTTTAAAGTGGTCTAGGTAAGGAAAGGGTATTTAGTGAAAAGAATGAGAATTAGAAGCTCTACAGTATAATTATTCCCTTTTTAAAATTTAAATGCTTGTTTCTATCTTAACATTTCCTCTTCTACTTCATTTTTTTAATGCTGCTTTCTGATAAGACAAAATTGATGACATAATTACTAGGTAGAAATTGTAGTATCGAGCACGTTCTTGAAATCACCTCCTCTCAGTTTCCTTGCAAGCTAGACTAACTGTGAATATTTTGTAATTGAAAGGTTGTTCAGCTTTTCATGGTTCTGAACAACTGCATAAAAGTTTGGTGGCAAAACATATAAAGCCATATTTACACAGGAATAAATATGCTTGTTTCACTGTTTCATTAGCAATGTGCTCTGTCTGATTTCATACAGTAATTAGCAAACTACCCTTAGATACCCTTTATCATGAGCAAATCCTAGAGTAATTTGGTTTTAAATGTGGTCTGAAATCAAGACTGAATTATTATTTTTCTATGTTTTGGCTTTGTGACTACCTTAAAAGAGAAACTAATCTGTGTATGGTCAATCCAGCAAAGTCTTTTTGATAAATACCTTGTGGAAACACAGAATCAGTTCTGAACCCATGTGTTGCTCAGTTCTCTTCTCTGTGTTACAGAGTCTGTGATATGAGAACAATCTTTCAGATCAGGCTTTATTTATTCTCTTGTCCTAATCAGTCGTGTTCGCAGAGGTAAAACATGTAATGTTACCAGACTCCTATCTCGAATATTTCTCTTTTCACTCTAGTTCACTGCAGTCACCTGTCAGCCCTGACCCCTCCATTGTCAGCATTGTCAAAGCTAACAGTACCTGAAGCAGGGCAAGAAGTGAACAGGACAATGGCTACAATGGTTTCACCTTCACTTTTAGCAATGTCAGTTCCTCACCACACTTGGTATTTCAGGGGTTTTTTTTTTGACAAGATTGCCAATAATTTTGGAAATACATACAAAGCAGAAACTTCTGAAGGAGTGAACTTCTTCACTGCAGAACAAGATCTTCCCACATCTTTATTCTACCTGCATGTGTGACAAGGGCATGGAACAAAATGTCAGACATGATTAGAGTATCAAACTCTGCTAGTGATGCCAGGTTGTTTTTTGGCTGTCTGTCCTTTTAAGGACTAGTAAGAGGATGGAAACATTTTATAGTTTCTTGTTAGGATCAAATTCAAACCAGAATTAGGGTCAATAATGAGCTTTACATTGCGGTGACTAATGATAAGTAATTAATTTTTATTCTCAAACAGTGTGTTTGGAAAGGATGTAAATGTCATCCTATTTTTCATCATGTGCATTAAATAAACCAGATGGTGAACTGTGTGTGATTTTGGGTGTCATCCATGCTGAGACAACTTTTCACCCTCTGAGCAGGATGTGACTGAAGTCACAGTGTTAACCTGGACCTGACACTGTTAAGGTAGTGGGAGGGTGCTGTTCTCTACAGCCAAAGCCTCTCCCAAACGATGAGCTCTGCACCCACCCCTCTCTCAGGGATGAAATCAGACACAAGGTACCTTTTTTTTTGTATTCTTTTTATGACACCCAGGTCAATCTGGTAAGTAAGTGCTTGCTACTTTCTACAGTTTTTTTCTGGTATCTTAATTAAAGTCTCAGCTGAAGAGCCCCTGTGGTTAAATAGAAAATTTTTATTCTTCTTATTTTTATTCTATTTTTCCAAGTATGCAACTATAACAATGTGACCACATCATGAATAAGTTGTTTCCATTTTTCATTTCAGTCTGCAGAGAACTATGTGAGCAGAGTGCACACTAAATATATAAATGCCACACATACAAATAAAAAAGAAATACAATATATTATCATCATTAAAATAGATTTTCATGACTAGTTGAAATACCATTATTCTTTTGTAACTGGTTCTACAGTTTCTCAGCACTTGGGAATACTTTAGTTGGTGCTATGATAATTTCTATTTTAAGAAAATGTCGGGTCTTTTATGAAGCATGACACTCTTTGTTTCCATTCTTTGTTACAGTCTTTTGAATCTCCTCAGTGTTTCTCTAATAGTGTGAGAAATACTTTCAGGGCCAAATAATTCAGTGAGAGACTAAAATATATTTTATTTTCCCCCCAAAAAATCTATTCAGTATGCTTTCTTGATGTTTTGAGAGTTCTTTTTTTTTGTCTTTCATGTTGGTACTTTGCATGCAGTTTGGAATAATGTGAGGAGTCTTTATGTCTTGAAATCACTATTGAAAATGATGATACTACTTTGTTCTTAAACTAGGCTTTAGTGCATGTGTACATATACTAAGAATAGTTCTGAGACATGACATACAAGTTTAATTTTTCCTTAAAGAAAAATATTCCCTGAAAACCCAGAAGACAAGAGAGGGTATTTGGCTGGGAAGAAAAAAAAAACAACAAGTTGAGATCTTTGTGAGAAAATTTTAAGCTTTGTTCTAGAAATTCTGATGTTGAATTTATTGACAGAGTAGAAGGTTTTACTTGCATACTTGGAAAGGGGTGAGGGAGCAGGTTAACAGAAAAAACTGGGAGGATCATGTCTGTCTGCTTTCATGTCTGTTTGGAGGGTACTAGTCCAAAACAACATAGTATTTGATTTGGAAAAGTGCTTTTCTCAGGCACACAGATAAATAGTTTCTGACATAAATGATTTAGCAGGACACAATGCAGTGGTGAGCACCCCTGAGGAAAAAAATGCATTTCAAATTTTCCTTTGGTTTCAGGGTGTGAAGAAAGATGTAGCTGAGCATTAAGCCAGTAGAGGCTTGTAGTGAGAAACAGGAGAGGATGAGAAGCCAAGGGCTGTGAGCAGCAGTGGGAGGAAAAGCCTGGAAGTGCTGCAGTAAAAAACAGGTTTTAAGTAGACACACAGCTGTGCCAGGGACAGGTGGAAATTGAGAGCTGAGCAAAATCTTTAAACTTCAATACAAGTGGAACTGTCAGCCAACGAACTGTTGTCTCTTCATGCACAGTGACAAGGGATCTACAGTATATAATTACTCTCTAGACGAGTCTGGGCCAAAAAATGTTAACAGTGCCAAGGCAGGGAAGTTCAGGTAACAGTTCCCAAAAGACTGATGTTGAAAGACAGTTTTGTTTATCTTTTCCTGCATCTGTTGGCAGTTGTCCACAGGATTTATAGGACATCTCTCACATGTCAACCTCTGTTAAAGCCCGACCTTGCTTAATATCTGAATTAATAAGTTCTGCTTTCCCTACCTTGCTTGAAGCTGTGCACAACTCATCAATGGGATCTGTAGCTTGCAAAAGTGAATTTAAGAATTTTCATTTTATCCCTGTAGTACCACTGAGGCAAAGATGTTTTGTTCACTTCTGAACTTGATTTGGGTTATAAGAAAGTTTATGATCTTACCTGCTGTTTTCCAAGGCTAAGCACGGGATTGCTCACAGACAGAAACTCCACATAGTACAATACAAAAGTCCTACAAACTGGTAACAGCCAGGTCTCTCCTGCTTTCTGCAAGTGTGTACTTTTGCCATCTTCTAGCCATAGTGCTGCATTCTTTGATTTCTTGTCAGGCATACGGTTGAGGCTGCAGAGGGTGGGCTGTGTCTTGTTCACTTGTGAACAGATTCAGGAGAACGAGTTGGGATGGTGAAATTTACACTGGTGATAAAAAGAGTTTCCTCAGGTGCCTTGCCAAGTGGTTCTCCCAAGGATGACTGGTGGGTTTGAGAAAGGAAGCAAGCTGCCCTCTATTGGCCAGAAGGCAAAATTTGGCCCTTTTCCTTTTTGTAGACTAGGGATTAAGTGATTCCGACAATTTCTTTTTGTCAGAAAAAACAGGTTTGTGTCTCTTTATAGGTTGTTACACTGAGAACCGGTATGAAATTTGGCAAAAGATAAACAAACATGAAAATTCCACTTTCACACTGTTTAAAATATTTCTGATTTTTCAGCCTTGTTGCAAGAGCAATAAAGAAACAAAAATTTGAATTTTCATTTAAGAGGATTTTCTGTTGCACCACTTTTGTATTAACTTTATCAGTGTGAATAGGAATCCAGGAACATGAACAAAATGTAGAGAGTGAATACTGCGCTGGGACAGTAAATGCATACAAGTGCATGATCTCTGCTGGTAGTGATTATGCACAACATGAGGATAAACTGGAGCACAAAAGAAATCTGGGAACATCAGGAACTGAGACCTTCTCATCTTCTGAACTTTGTTTCTGTAGTTTGCCATACTTGTTGCTTCGAATTGCTTCCTTGTTAGCAGAACCTACTGCTAATTCTAGACTTCAGGTGACAGCATTAGGTGACATCTTCATTAAATACTGCAGCAGCTGGCGCCTCTGGAAGCACTGTGTGAAATCTTCACATTTATTGATCTCTATAGAGGAAGCTACAATTTACAGGAGTTTACAGAGCCTTGCTAAGCAAGCAGAAGTGCTTGTGTATATGATGAGTTCCAAATCCAGTAAATATTACTGTTTGACTCAGCTATATGCTCCTATGACATTCACTTTTTCTTCTATGCAATATACTGATGGAAAACTTAGGCACTGCAGTGAGTAAATAAATGAATAAAATTATCATGGCCAAAGATATAATAAACCTACATTATCCCATTATGACTCATGTTTCTCTCATGATTTCAGGTAATCTTTAACAGTGGGAAAAGTTCTGTTTGCATATGTTTCTCGCTGTACCTGCCTATGCTCCTCTTCTGGATGACAGGCAGTAACCAAATATTGTGGATTGGCCAAGAGAGTTTTGGGACTTAGATTATGTCTCTTCTATCTTAAGAAATGTCTTTAGGACTCTGTAGAGATGAAACATGTCCTCTTCACAATTCAAGATGAAGAGCAGATTCCCGAACAAAGGAGAAATGCTTGAGCTGCTTTGGTTTTTCTTAAAATGCTTACCTTGATACTTATACTTACCTGCTACAAACTGTTCTGGATGCTTCTTTGGCTGCTAAATTCTCTGCATTTTATTTGTTTATATTTGGTGTGAAGGTGGGAGTTTTCTTTCTCCTAATATTTCCTTGCAAACTTACGTTGCCCAGGAAAGTGTGAGGAAAGTGTTGGGAAAGATACAGAAGAATTATAATCAGAGGCAAACTTGGGGTTTATTGACAGATACTCTGTTTCAAGTGTATAACATGCAGTCCTCACTAAAATGTTGTTGTCTTGTGCAAGTATTGCACTGTTGGAAGTAGTTGTTGCTATAGAAGCACTGGAGCTGCTGACTCTGCTGGCAGCAGGAACTGCAGCAACAGCAGAAGGTTACCCTATGGGCTTGGGAATGAGAGTTTGCATTTTATATCCCATTGCTTCTCTTTCCATTGGGAAAACAATGCTAGAAAAAGAGAAGGGAAGGGAGGGGAAGGGAGGGGAAGAGAAGAGAAGAGAAGAGGAGAGGAGAGGAGAGGATGAGGGAAGAAAAGGAAAAGGAAAAAGAAAAGAAAAGAAAAGAAAAGAAAAGAAAAGAAAAGAAAAGAAAAGAAAAGAAAAGAAAAGAAAAGAAAAGAAAAGAAAAGAAAAGAAAAGAAAAGAAAAGAAAAGAAAAGAAAAGAAAAGAAAAGAAAAGAAAAGAAAAAAAGATCAAACAGTCCCAACAGGAGCTGTAAATGGCAGTAACTGTGGAGAACTGTAGGAAAAAGGGAAGAAAGAAGCCTCTACAACAGTGAGAACTGGCTTCAGTGATAAAGGACAAGAACTTGCATAGAAAACTCTCTAGTTTGCAGCCCTATTCTATGACTGCCTCAAAAATGATGTCTTGTTTGTGGGTAATTATCACCATTCAAGAGCTTTAAACTCTGCCCTTCAAAAGAAGAGTACTTGCATATCAGCAAGGATGGATGGGAACAGTATTTTACAGGATCTGATGAGATCCTGTGTGTCCACTGCCTAGAAGCTGTCCTAGGAAAACACTCTCTGCTGTTCCACAACATGTGAAGCAGGAATGTGCTCTCCTCTGTCCAATTTTGTTATATTTACTTCCTGACTGTCACTCCTCTTCTGTACTGCTGCATCCTGCCAACAGCCTCTCCACTCCACCTCCCTGGTTCATCTCTTCAGGGTAGAGTGTCTGCCTAGCCTGCTAGGCTAAGGATTCCTGTGGAGCAGTGCTCTCTCCATTTTCTTTCCATAGGATATGAGAAAAGAGGTCAGTGAAAAGGATTCCTTTATCTACTGCTATTAAGATATGAAGCACTTTTCTTCTTCTCCTGTACAACTGAGGATGAGCCCCAGCCCAAGAGCAGTCTATGTGCACATCCAGTTTTAGGGCACTGAACAGCAGGAGAAAGCAATGAGCATTAAGCAGGGTTGCTGAAGAATTCACACTTCCACAGATTAGACTCTGTTCCCAATTTCTGATTTAACATTAATGTTTGAGAAGATCCCAAATGCTCTCAGTTAGTTGCAAACAGTGAAGCATAAGTGTCAGTCAGAACTTCACACTTTTCAATTTTGCTTTATTCTATTTTAATAACTATAATGTGAGAATACAAGATACAGTGAATACTGTATTTGAATGAAAGCCCGTCCAGAACAACAGCCTCAATGTAAGGTTAGGGTAGACAATGATCATTCTGTTGTATATTCTCCTTGCCTCAAGCTGTCTGTGGCCCAGGGCAGTTTTAAGCAAGAGGTGATAGTTTTGTATTTAGTAGACCCAGACTGACAATTCTTCCATGAGGTTCTCCAGATGATTTCCAAACCCATGGAGGTGTTTGAACCCACAAGGCTGCAAGCAGGTTGATGGCTTCAGTATCTGGCGTTGGACAAAATGGTACCCACGGTTTGTCTGAGCCTGCCGACAGCAGGGAGGGGCTTAATTCATGGCTCCTAGTTTTGTGGCAGGATAGTCAAAAATGTCATGATGTCATGTCTGTGAATATGGATGGACTCCATAGCAAAGAATGAGATGAAGATAATGATCTGAGAGTTTTGTGTGGTGGAAGAGGATATGATACTTGGGTGTACCTTAACCATGTGTATCCGAATTGTGCAAGATAACCTTGAGGGTAGCTCCACGTATATCTAACCCCTGTCTCTCAGAACACCTTAATCTTGCATCCTGACAAATATTGCCACAGTGGGTACTATATAGACAAGATGTGAGCTAAAGCCTACCAAAGTTTACCAAACCCTCTTCTACCCATGAAAACCTAAATAAGCTTAGTATAGAAAAGTGGTTAAAAGTATCTTTGTTTCACTCTGTGAGTGGATTGCAAGGCTTAAATGAGAATATTCTACCTTTTGAAAAGATATTCACCCCTAAAACTAACCACCTCCCCTTTTTTTCCATTTCCTGCCTAAACAATGATTCATTACTGTTAATGGAATTTTCTTTTTCTTTAGTGTCATTAAAGATTTGCTATCCAAACTCTACTTGGATAGCAAGAAAAACAACAATTACTTGGATAGCAACAAAAAAATGGAGTCAGAAGGGAGAATTCTATTCCACTGTAGGATATCACTAATGTAAATAGTCTGCTTGAAAACATGATATAAATTTTTAAACCGTTAAAAACATTGTAAACATTTCAGATGTTATCCCATGCAGTTAGCAAAATGTCTAAGAAAAGAACGAATTTGTTTAAAACTGGCATTTCCTAAAGCAGAAAAAAAATCTTTATACATAATAACAAAAAAAGGAAGCTTCATAGTGAACAGTACACAGCTCATTAGAAAGAATAAACTCCCGGGTCCCTGAAGGTAAAATACAATGATTGTAGCCTATTTAAAACTTCATTCAATGAATATGACTTTTTCATACTAAAGCAAATCATATTTCATAACACAATGGATTATTTTAAATTACTTCTTTTTACTATTTAATGTTCTTATTATATAAGCTGCATTTTCCACTCAACTGTCTTTTAGAAATCATATTTTTCTAAATATGGTTTACCAAGGAATGCATTTAAAAAATGAATCATCAGGCAATACTGAGATTTCTCTATTGTTTATTCGATGTATAAATATTTGGTGATGCATTTAAGGTAAAAAGTCTCCCTGTAGTATGCTGTAGTAATTCACAGCTGCTGTTAGAAGACAAGTATTTAAAAGTTATGTGTGGAAACTGTTGGGAGACATTGGGCTATGTGGAAAAATACTGACATACCAATATGCAATACTTAATAGAATGTCTGTGATTTTACAAGGTGTTGTAAACAACGTTTATCCCGGACTAATTTCTTTAGCCTCCCTTTCAAGCCACCAACATGTACAGAGGATTTAGAAGAGGAGATGACTCAAAGACAAGCATTTTTATTTGGAGTCAGGTAAAGCTGTAAATGCATCTTGCAGTTGATCCGGAGCATGGAAGAAAGAGTCTCTTCATGTCTGTCATAATACCCTTGCTGAAAGTGAAGTGCTTGGTTAATCAGCAGTTGGTGCCCAGTTCAGAGTTCTTTTTTCTGTAGTATGGTTGATGAGATCACAGCAAAACAGCTGAGGCTTCTCTTTAGTGCTGCCAGCTAGAAAGGATTAAAGGTGTTTAAAGGCAAAGCCTTCACTGGCAAATGGATGAGCAGTACAAAGTAGACAAGCAAAGCAGAGGCCCTTGGTTTGACAAGACTCCTCCATCTGATGTACAGCAGCCTGTGCTGATCATGCTGGGTGAAGGGTGAATTTGCTGCTCATTTGATTTGGACTCAGACTGGTCTACATGAGATCTGCCATGAGCGTGGCTTATGATATATTTGAGGAGACTGCTCTGCATAAGCAAGGAGCATGTACTGTGTGGTCAGACTAGTGCTGTGAGTTCAGTTCTGCTGTTCTCCTTGAAAACAGACAAGGTTCCAGCTACAGTTGGCTACCAACACAGGGGACCATACTCAATCAGTCAGAAGCTGAGATGAACAGCAATAGACCACTTTGTATTATTTTTAGAATATTTCATGGCATTTTCATGCTTTTATTCCATCTTGTCTGACTTCTTTTGTTTGTCTCTGAACAACTCAGACTTATACAAAGAGGATTTGGATAAGGAAGCAAACATTCTAACGCCTAGATTGGATAGTAATGGTATACAACTGTAATTGTAAATCCTTTCCTTTCCTTTCCTTTCCTTTCCTTTCCTTTCCTTTCCTTTCCTTTCCTTTCCTTTCCTTTCCTTTCCTTTCCTTTCCTTGCCTTTCCTTGCCTTGCCTTTCCTTTCCTTGCCTTGCCTTTCCTTTCCTTTCCTTTCCTTGCCTTTCCTTTCCTTTCCTTTCCTTTCCTTTCCTTTCCTTTCCTTTCCTTTCCTTTCCTTTCCTTTCCTTTCCTTTCCTTTCCTTTCCTTTCCTTTCCT
>VWZU01005864.1:13557-31082 GCA_013397095.1 Sterrhoptilus dennistouni
TTTCCTTTCCTTTCCTTGCCTTGCCTTTCCTTTCCTTGCCTTGCCTTGCCTTGCCTTTCCTTGCCTTGCCTTGCCTTGCCTTGCCTTGCCTTGCCTTGCCTTGCCTTGCCTTGCCTTGCCTTGCCCTTTCCCTTTTTCACTGTCAGTTCCTACTTAGGGCTTGGACATTTCTCTCCATGTTACCAGAAAGAGTGTCCATTTCTGGTAATAATAAGATAAAATTTTCAAGAAAATATCTTTCCACTAGGTATTGGACTAAGTCCTACTTAATTTTACAAGTCACACTTGGCCATCATATTCTTGGCTGCTCCCCAGCCACTAGTACAGCCTGCCCACCAGGTATGTAAAACTACATGAGATTCAATTTGGTCCGGGAAAAGTCATAAGAGGTCGCAGAATTTTAAAATTTTCATTCTAGATAGTTTTAATGAAAGAAGGATTGTAGGAATACTGACATTTTTAAAGGGGTCTCTTTCAGGAGAATAAAAAAAATGAGAATCTATTGTTTTTGAGATCTGTTGTGATGTTAATTTTTATTACCATCATTTCACTTACAGTTGGGGAGAGGGTTTATCCCTCTCAGTTTAGTATGGCAGCAGTGTTAAAACTCAAACCTATGCAGAGATCCCAATTACGTCTTAAGAAGGGTGAGAGAAAGAAATGTTAAGAAAATTATGTATTTTCAGTTACATTTATTGTTTGCAACTATCATGTACATGCTAAATGCTCTCCTAGGTAATTACTATCCTTGTCTGGCTAACCAGTGGACTATGCAAAAAGTGTAATTTATTAGGTATCCTTCATATCTTTAATAGTCCAAACCTCTGGTCACCACTGAAAAGGTCATATTTTGCCTGTTCCTTTAATTGCTTTTTAAGCCATTGTATTTCAGTAGAAAATACATGTGAGATTTTCTGCCATGAACAGTCTGTGGGAGATAGGGCTAAAACTCAACAAAAATTCAAGGTCATTTGTTCCAGTATCCTGTATCTTGTATGTTTAGCACTGGATGTTGTCAGCTCATTCCCCTTTCCAAAGGCTGTCTTGTGCCACTATAAGATGACAGGTCTGTCTGAGTTGTAGAGAGTATTTTTGTTTTGGGGGGTAAATTGTGCATCTTTCTTTTGTGTGTGAAGCAGTGTAAAGCAGTTTTCTTAACAAGAGAGCCTCTCTACTACACGCATGGCCATGCCACAGAACTGGACCTGCTGGCAGAGCTGCAGGATGTTAGGGGAGCCCCAGTGCTAGGGCCAGGCCAGCAGCTTAAGTGTGGTGCTGTGCCCAGGCTAATAAGCCTGGTGCTGGGTTAGAGGTCCTGCGTAGCTCATTTGTGCCTCCCTGTGTGTGACTAATGCAGCCATTATTTTCACACCACAGTGCACACCACAGCACCTCCAACATCTAAGCCTGGACAGCACTAGCTGGCATATGGATATATATTTAGAGGCTTATTTGCGAAGACTGCACAGAGGTGGGGGGAAGGGTTGGAGGGGTGTTGTCCAATTTGGAGCAATGTGGATTTTAGGAACTGCACACGTGGAGGTGGGTAGAGGCCTGCCTAGTACACAGGTTTGACACTGATTTAAGAAACTGTGTGCTTGGGTTAAAAGATGTTGAATTGATGGGCTCTAGTCAGGTCCTTGGAGCCTCCAGTCCCTGGTAGAGTTTGTTCATAAAAAAAGATTTGGGACCAGAATGTTTAGTAAATATTTAATTAACTGAAATGTTATTAGAGTGTAATGAATATCTGCAACTAAACTTTTAGTTTCCACTCCTGTCACTCCCTTTGCAGTGTGAAAGATGCAAAGGATAAGGAGCCATGCAAGTTTGTCAGTAAGACTAGCTGTGACTTTTAAATATATTGTCTACACCCTAAGGCAAGCCTATAAAAACTTGAACGTGAAATCATTACACTGTTTTGTCATGCCCAAATGACAATAACAACCATGAAACCTTTTCTGTGAAATGCCTTTACTTAGGCTAACTCGATTTGCAATGATTTAAATACTGAAACAAATTCCCTCTATTTCCATCTTGCATTTAAACAAAATGACAGCATATTGGCACCGTCACTGCCTCATCTTACTATAAAACAGCAGAAATGAGCAATCTGTCAAGCTCCTTATCTGTGCTCTTTTTAGTCTTGTACAGTGTGTGGTGTGCATATTCAGAAGAAAAAATACTGCTGTGCTCCCTCCCTGTGTGGCTGTTTTTAATATCCTTGTTACAGCTGAAGCTCTAGAAACCTGGAAAAAACTTCATCGGCGTGCATGAGTGGTTTTACCCGTGAGGAAAAACTGTGAAGGTAAAGCAGTGATGGTGATGCTCATTCAGGACACCTGGGAATGAATGGGTATCATGTATTTGGCTGAAGCTACTTCCAAGAAAAAAATGGCTGTTTAAAACTTGGTTCACATCAACACAGGACACAAAGCAGTTCTTCTGGGGGGTGACCACTGACCGTTCCTGCAAATAAAGGAAAAGACTGTTCTCTCTAAATATTCCTGTTGTTTTCAGTAGAGAATATTCAGGAAGTAATAAGCTAATTCAACCTGCCCTGAATATGGTCAAGTGAGAATATATGACTCAGTCAAAAAACTCACTTAGAAATTGAATTTGAATTTAGATTTATCTAGGCTGTTTAGATTTACTAAATTACTTAGGCTGATTTAGATACAGATGAGTCAAAGACCACTTACTCAGCATTCAGAACCATTTAAACCATATGTATTGATGGATTGCTTCTATTAAGAAATGGATTCCGGTTTCTGTTGTTCATTATGATATTTGCATATGATACAGTGCTTTAAATGAAAAAGACGTACTACTGAATTTTGCATGTAAATATACCCATAATATATATGTAAAATTAACTGAGGAATCTTATTTGAAGTAGTCTATTACATCTATGGTAATAATCTCTTCTATTGCCTTTGTTGAGATGTTCACAATGTGACTTTAGGGTGGCAAATAATCATGAGAATTAAGCCTTGTGCTTTTCAGGTAGAAACAAATATGCTCTGTCTTATTTTTAATTTTTTTTAAAGTCCAGGAGGCATGAAGAGTAACTTGCATAATGTTTTCAAGGTGGTTATTATTCTTGAATTCAAGTGGGAGGTATAAAATAGAAGCACATCATGTCTGTACTAGTGTGAAAGTGTCAGAATAGAGGTACGCATGTTACAAAGATGTAAAGATAGCAAAGGGTGAAAAATTAAAGCAATTTTGAATTGATTTTAGCATTTCTTCACAGTAAGGTGACCTTCTAAAATTTATTTGAAGAAATTACATTATAATGTCCAAGTCTTTGATTTTTCTACTTATTATTCATTCTCTGATGATTGGCGAGTATGATCCTTAACATACAACTTTCATCTGGTTTGTATGTGATACACGCCCCTGCTTGCTGCATGTAAAGCCTTCAAAGAAGCCTAATTCACATAATTGTGCTGAGTGGAGTTTTGGTGTTGTAGACAGCTTCATGGTATGTGCCATGGAGAACTGGGAGAAGAGAGTCTGTAGTTCCAGGAAACCATAGGGGGCTGCAAGAAGTTTATTGAATGAGCCTGCTGTTAGAAAACACGGTGTTTGTTATTCATGGCAAGAAGAAACAGAGAGATTTGTATGTTCTGGTGTCACATGGGGGCACAGGAATATACCAAAGATTCAGACCAGCATCTGAAAATATTTGATTATAAATTGGGCATCTAAGGCTCTCACTGAGGAGCAAAACTTTATTCAATTACACACTACACTAATATGCAATGGTTATGGCTGCAAAGGTCTTGCTTGAAATCAAGATCTAACAGAGGGCAGTAGGAACACAGAGACAGAAGATAAAAACAGCATGAAACTACACAGCATCTAAAAAATAACATTTAAAGATGAAACATAGAGAACAAAATTCTGTAACATTAGCCACAACTGGCTTGGTTATACCAACTTATCTCACAAAGTTGGTACCTATTGCAATCTTTTATTCTGTCTTTTCCTCTTCTTTTTTTCTTTTTCTTTTTTTTTTTTTTTCCTGTTCCCCTACTCCTCCTTCTTTCCCTTTACCCCTCTGCCATTCCTCTTCCCTTTCTGCATCTCCATTATGTTTTTGAAAATACTGGAAGATTTGTTGACTCCATTTTTCTTTGCAAGAAAGAATTTCTTTTTCCTTTATGTCAAGGAAATTATTTTTTCTTATGTCAATTCTTTTTCTTTTATGTCAAATGCTCTCTTTTCTCTTCTTCTGTATGAAAGTGACTTTACATTATGTAAGACCCTCAGAAGTATTGTGGGTCCTGACAATCCTTGGCAAAATATGCTAGAAATAGTTTGCACAGAGGCTGATGTTCAGTATCAGTCCTGTGTCTTACCAAATGGCTCCAACTGCTCATGCCTTAAGCAACTTCCAGTGGAACAGCTACAGAGACACTTACTGTAGTGTCAAGTATAATATTCAGTGTACAAAAACTGCAAAAGAAAAAAAAGGCAGAAAAGTATAAAGTGACAAAGCATCAGACTAATCTTGCAAAGATGCAGTATACTTTCCAAACTCTTGGGAGGCACAGAGAAAGCTTTATTAATGGTTCATCATCTTGCCAACACTGCCTACGTTTCTCATAAGCAAACATTACTGTTTGGGGAGGGAGTGGGTGGGATTTTCCATACATCAGATTGTAGCCATGAAAATGACAGTATTTTTCCAGAGTAATTGAAGCATTACCAAGCAAGACAATGATTGATGGTGTCTTTAACAGTCTAAGAATACTGCCTGCTTTTCTAACAAATAAGTTATATGTATATGGAGAAAAAGAGGATGTTACATGATGAAGGAAAAGAGGGTGGGAAAATAATTGTAGCACTCTAAAAATGCTGCTCAATGTATTCAGCTGATTTTATTCATTATCATTTTCACAAACCAGTTGTTCAATTTCCGTTTTTTATTTTCAAATCATTATAGCATTGCCAGAAAGCAAAATTGCTGCTTTGTAATGTATGTAACATAATTGACTGGGTACATCAATGCTTGTTGCAGAAGCACTTAAGTTTTTAAGCATTCTGAGAGTTACAAAGATGTTGTTAAAGTTGGCAACAACAAACTGATTTTCTGTCAATACAATAAAAAGGGTATTGCCTGTATTTCCTGTGTCTGATCAGCTCCAGACAGCACAGACACGCACATAAGGTGATGTATAGCAGAGACTATGCAAAGAGCAGTTCACAATTATGACTAATTTACAATCTGGAAATTAGAAGTAAGTAGAAAAAAAATGATATGTGGCTTTTGTGCTTTCTCCAACACAGGGTTAAATTTCCTTGGCAGAAAAGAGAATTTTAGGGAGGAGAGAGTAACTGTGGGATAGATTAATTTATTTTCTCAGACCTAGTAATGCCATACCACTTGGCAAGTGAATATTTTTTTTTCAAAGTATATGTTGCATAGCAAATGTTACAATAATCCTTTCTTACATGGGTGACTAGGAAAAAAAGGCCAAAAAGATTGGGTGCTTCAAGGAATATTTTTTAAATGTGTGAACTTAGTGCATATGTTACCCTTCCAAGTTGCAAAAATATTTTATTGAGAAACTACTGAGATTGTCTATGGGATCACAGAATCACAGAATAATTAAGGATGGAAATGATCTCTGAAAGTCATCAGGTCTAATCTGCCTGCTCAAGTAGGGTCATCTAGAACTGACTGCTCAGAACTGTGTCCAGATGGCTTTTGAATATTGCCAAAGAGGGAGTCCCTACAATCTCTCTGAGTAACCTGTGCCAGTGCTTGGTCAACATCACAGCAAAAAAGTGCTTTCTGGTATTCTGAGAGGACTTTCTGCCTACCTAATTGTGTCCAACTCTGGTCCTGTCCGTGGGCACCACTGAAAAGATCCATCTTTACTCCCTCATTAAGATAATTATAGATACTGATGAAAGCCCCTTGAATCTGCTCTTCCTCAGGCTGAACAGGCATAGCTTTCAGCCTCTCCTTGTATGGGATCCTACAATCCTACAATTTGTGTGGCCCTTTACTGGATCCTCCTCAAGATATCTATGCCCCTTTTTTCTAAGAAGCCAAGAACTGAGCAGAGTGCTCAGATGTGGCCTTACCAGTGTTCATTAGAGGCAAAGGATTACTTTCCTCAAGTATCTCGCAGAACTCTTAATGCAGGTCAGATATCATTAGTCTTTTTTGTGACGAGGGCACAAAAAGACTCATATTAAATTTGGTGTCCAGCAGGGCCTCCAGATCCTTCTCCACAGAGCTGCCTCCAGCTGGAGAGCTCCCAGCAGCCTTCCAGCTGCACAGCCTAGGATTTTTCTTTCTCGGATGCAGACTTTGCATTTCTACTCGTTGGATTTCATGGGGTTCCTGTCAGCCTATTTTCAAGCCTGTCAAGATTCCTCTGGATGACAGCACAATCCTCCACTCTATCAGCTCCTCCTCACAATTTGGTGTAATCAGAAAACTCTCTGTCCAGTCATCAGATCATTAATGGATGTGTTAAAGATGATTTGACCCACTATTGGCCCCTGGGGTACATTAGTCACTGGTCTCCAACCAGGCTTCATGACACTGTTCATCACCATCCGGACCCAGCCGGTTTTCAATCCACCACATTGATTCTTTCAGTCTGTGTAGCATCTCTATGAACACCTTATGGGAGACAGTGTCAAAAACCTAACTGAAGTACAGGATAAATGGTTAAGCTGCATCCTGGAAGATTGACCAAGATATGACCTTGATTAGTGACAGTTTAAGAGGTGAAGATTCAGCTGTGACATTGATGGAGAGGAGCTGTACAGCAACTATCCTTTTCACCACAGAGGAAAGTGTCCAATCAGCTGGGCAATGCCAGCCAAGGAGCAGCTGTGAAGTGGCAGGGTGTGCCCACATAGTCCATTCCAGAAAAATACTTCTGTCTACTGCTCCAGATTTCTAATGAGGGCTGTTGATGGCATATCTTTTTGGCAGCCAGAGTAGTAGTGCCTGAGCAACATTAGTGCTGATTTACAGGGACCACAAAAGCAGAAAAAAAGCAATCCCCAAGATGGTGGTAACGAAGAGACAGCTCCTAAAACCAAATTCTTCTTCTCACCTTCTGCACTTCATCATCCCTTTAAAATAATTACAAACCAACAATTTCTGATTCCTTTCATTCTCATTTCCTGCCTCTGTTCTTTTGCTGTTCTTCTCTCTATTATATATTTATTAACTTTTCCTCTTTTTACTTTTCCATTGGTCCATGGTATCCATTTAACTTTTATGTAGAGCTCCCCACTGCATTAAGGCATGGGGTTTTTTTTTCAGCATCTACATCAATTGAAAAGTCATTCATTTTGAGTCAGTGGAGTGACAGTATTGTGTAACAAATTCAATTGGGAGAATCAGAGATTCTAAAATGAATCCATGATAAAATTTAGCCTTTGAATATTGATTTAGACAGGTTAATAGGATTTACAAGATTAAGACAGCAGGGTTGTCAGAGTGGCATTAGGATTATTCATTAAAAAAGAAAAGAGTTGAACACAGTTGAGAACCATCAAAACCCATCAACAATTATTTTATCAGTTATAGATATGCTAAAAGTTCTCATTTTTTCTGCTCCTAATGTGTGTTTCCTATATTTCAGTGGCCAAGAGAAGGGTAAATACTTTCAGACACAGGGTATTGCTGCTCTGAGGTTGCCAGGATAACTCTATGTCTGACTTCCTTTCGCAGTTTGTCACTGCAACAATACAGTGTTTTAGTATGCACTGGAAGTGTGGTTTTATTATTTTGTGTCTTTCTGCTTTGTGTTTAACACCACAAATAAGCCTTCAAATTGACTGCAATTAGAACTACACGAAGAACAGTGTGTTTCTTGCTGATCAAAGAAGGGATAAAATTTGAATCTCCCATATTATTTTCTTCAGCCCACTTAAAAATATCTTTTGTTTAGTACTGGGGTTGCTGAATGCTCCTTGCTTTAATGTTCAAAGATCGACATGTACTGAACTAAAAAAAAACTCTGAAGAAAAAAATGAACTGGATTTTTCATCACAAGTAAGACAAGTTCCAGAAGATGATTATTCAGTGAGAAATCTGAAACTGAGAATTAATGATACCATTCATGACTGAAGCATTTTCCAAACAGTAGTGTTTCAGGTATCTTTTAGAAAGGAAACTAATCTCATCCATGAAGACTCCTTATGCCACGCATATAGGTGACCTAAGACTTCTTAAGAAACTTAGCATGTGCATCAGCATCAAAGAAGTTGCCATCTGTACTGAAGTTTTTGCTGACTTCATTTTCTCAACATAAAGAAAAAATAAATACTCCCCCCTCAAAACTGGTTAAAAATGCATGTTTTCCATCTTATCTCTCACATGACAAAACTGAAACTTCCCATAAACTGGCCAATTGTTTTTCCTTCTTCCTTGAAGTAAAGCTGTAAGTTGCTTAAACAAAGAACTGTGGTTACAGAAATACATGCACAGACAATCCTAAGAAATTATCTTTAGCTGGTTTTGTGCCAGCCATCTTAACTACATGTTTTATGCTACAGCTCCAGCTTCAGTACTAGACCTTTGCACAGGTGGAAATACGTATTTGTGGGACACTGAACAGTAAATTTCCCCAATGCAACACAATTACAGAAACATCTGTGCAAAACATCTTTGATCCAATTCACTATGAAAATATACATCACTCATGATGGTCTAGTGACTGCAGATTTCCCTGCACTGCAAAGCCAGAAACAATGGGGAAATTGCTTCAAGACACACCAATAGTTTTCCTTCTGGCACCCATACACCTCAGCTGTTGTTCCTTGCCTGTTAGGGTATAATTCAATTCAGTGATAGAAAGGAGACAAATACATTTTACATGCATTAATGAAATCACACAGACAGCTTGTAAACACAAGAAGGAAAAGCATATGAAGAAATCACTTGAATGAAAATAAGTCAGACACCTGAACCAGTTTTGATAAAATACAAATCACTTTATGCCCCTACTTGGGTCTTGGTTCAAGAATCAATTGGCATTTGTTTGGAAGGTTTTTGATAATTTATCATTCCTGCACTTTGTACAAATTGCTTCAGGCTGGGTAGAGAACCAGAATGCAAATATTTAATGAAAACCTTGTTTTAGCTGAAAAACTGTAAGGTTTTTGTCTTGGTTTTGTTTGTTTGTTTTGTGACTCCTATCTATCTCTTTCTGTCCCTTAGAAACTTCTCAGTCTGCAGCCAACTCTACCAGTTTCAACCAAATTTGACAGATGGATTTTAGGATCTTTCTGTCAGTGATCCCTCTGGCTTCCATTGAAATATATGACTTAGTAGTCAGGAGAAGTCCTGCAATGACCCTTCTAAAGGAAATAATGCCACATGAGTTATTACCTTCTTAGTTGCCAGAAAATGTATGACTGCAAGAGACTCAATAAATACCCCATCTGTGGAAAATCTTATTGGAGCACTAATTAGCTACTAGAAGATCAAGACATGAAAATAATATCAGGTTTCATTAATTTTCCAACTTTGGAATTCTTAGTTATGAAATATCAAGGCTAGTTTTATAAATACAAACTTTTACATTACGTTAAGATTCAGCTGAAAACACAGCAGCTGAACACGTAATCAGTTTAATTTTCTGTGGCTGGTAACGAAAGCACAGCAGTTGCAGGCTCTGGGCATTTCTTTTATTCAAGCTTTATTTGTAAATTACATAAACACAGGCGCAGGTATAAACAAAATGATGGCCCTGAAGGGTGATTTTGATATATTGTTCCATGGATCAACATGTTTATTAATAGCACTGCTCTGGAAGATATGGAATAGGTGTTGACAGTCACTAAAAGTATGAAATTGCTTTTCCATCTACCTATTAATCTCTCAGTCTGTCAAAGTGAATAGAAGCTTAACTGGCCTTCTCAATAAGTAAGGGGTTTGAAAGTTTTAGATTTCTCTGTCAGAGAGTTTTTTTACTCTGCTTTCATCTCTTCCTCTTCCAAAAGTAGCATCAGTGCCTACAGGAGAAAACTTAGTTCTCTTTATGTAGACACTGCGTGCTGTAGGTGCTTGGAAGGAAATAGGCAAAGCTGGCACCTTCAGTTGTCATTAAATCTTACTTACAGGAAAAGATGAAGATCAACCAGTGAGTCTAAAATGCAATAGGCAAGATGACCTTGTAGAATATCTCTGGTTAGAAATGAGCTGCAAGTATATATCCTACTGCTTAATTTATTCACTTTCTTATAACTATCCTATTAGCAAACAGACCATTTTAAATTATCCCCCATATTAATTTCAGAAAACTACAGCATGAGAGAGGTGGATTATTATATTCCTAATTAAAACACAAATACAGCAATTACAGTTTATATGCCATTATCCTGAATCTACACAGGATGACGTTAAACAGCAAAACAGCCATTAATTTTACTGTTCAAAGAAATGCTCATAATCTTTTAGAAATGTCATATAAAATATTCATTCTGAAATGCCCTACGGTGATTTCTGAATTTATTTAAAGTGGGCTGTTGATAGCTCTTTTATAAATAAGCAATTACAGTACACTAAATATATCATGGCCCATCACATTATACATTCTATAATTTCATGGATGAAAAGCCTACAGCTGATCTGCATAAATGTGGTATGTCTCACAGCAGGTGAAGAGTTTGATTACACAGGATAATCAGTGTTATTATTTATAGTTATTATTTATAGTAACAATTTATACCTGTTATTTATTAAAACCCAGCAAATCAGATATTGGTTTATTTAAAGAAGTCACTGTATTATAGGCTGAACTAGACATAAGAATATTAAACACATGTAAAACTCACTGTTACATTAGTAGTTTGAAATCACCAAGGTCAGCAGAGAATGAGTTGTTGGTATTTGGTAGTAATGGAGAAAGCTGCATTGGGCAAGCAGCTGGGGTCTGTCCACATTCCCCCTGGACAAGTATCATCACTGCAAACATCATTTCCCCGCTGGCAATATCAGAGATCCTTGCAAGCATGTTATCTGAAGAAGCCAAGGGTTGATTAACTGCAGTAAGGTTGAAACAATCTGTGAAATATTCAGGTGATTTTTTTAGACCTGACATGAAGCATTTTCATGAGGCTTGCCCTGCACAAATTACCATACTGCAGCTTACAGTGTTCATATTCCTTGGTCATTTAGGAGAACTAAAAGTAAAAAAAAAAAAAAAAAAAAAAAAATTAATCATAGAAGGATAGTCTTGTGAATTATTTGAGTGTGGTTATCAGATCTGTGAAATTACACACACACACACACTGTTTGTCTGTTGGTATCTTGCCTGTTTGTCACCTTGTCTGAGTAGTATTACACTTTCCCCCTCTTGTGCATCCACTCATTCAAGCAACAGCAAGAGTCACCATGGTGGGCACAGCACAAGGGGAGAGGTGCCCCTGGAGGATCCCTTCAGCCTCTTCCTCCTGGCTCTGTGGAGATGCTGTCAGGGCCTCTGCTGAAGGGCAGAGCAGAAGTGAGGCTGAGGCAGCACTAAGTCATGGTTCCAGAGGAAATGGCAGTACTGTAGATGCTGATCTGTGAGCTCAGTGGAGTTCAAATTTTGGCCCTTGAGGATGGTGCCTGGCACATTTTTGAGACTGATAGAGGGGCAGAGGTCTGGGACCCACCTGCTCTTTGAAGGAGGAAACCATGTCTCCAGGGAAAATTAAGACGTAAATTACAACTGATAGGATGAAAGTTGGTTTAAAACAGCAGAAAAACCTGTTGAGAGTATAGACCACCTGGAAAATCATCTTGAAATGCCAACATTTTGGTGGTAGTAGTATGGAAGATCACATAGTATCCCCACTGTAAGTTTCTGAACTAAGCATTTGAGTTTATAGCAATGAAAATTATCTCCACACAAAAATTCTATTAGACTTTTATGTATATATATTTAATTTTTAAAAGGATGTCACACTGTGCTGAAATGACTGAGTCTGAGACTATCTAGGAGCCTCCCACTTCAGCTCTTCTCTTGGAAAAAAAAAAACACAAAAACAAAAAACAGAAGAAGTGAAGTCATGGCTGTACAGTGTAAAGGCCCGGAAAGGAAAATAAACTCATTGTTTTTTGTGTTGTTTCAGAGATAGCTCCTATGATCATGCCAAATGAGCTTGGCTGAATTTCACAGGAAGATCAACTGTGTTCATATCTAAACTAAACTAAATGGAAGTTTTGTGCTTGCATGTATGTACTGAGTACATAGAACAAAACTTTTATGCAATTTAAAAGGTAAGATCCTCTTTGCACAATTCCGCAGGGTCTCATAATAAATTGGAATAGGTAACTGTAATTACTGTAGCCAAGAGGCGGAGATTTAGAATATTTGGCTTACTTATCCCCTTAATTTCAGAGTACAGAAAAACCTGAGAAGAAATAGATATAATATTTCAATACAAAAATACAGTCTAATTAAAATCTAGTGCAAGCAGAAAAAAATGCAACTGGCTGTGAATGTCTCACCTCTTGTGAGTACTGGTGTTGTGTCCCCAATGTAGACTATAGAGTATATGGAAGATGCTCACAAGTATTAAGATTAGGACTAAATATTTAAGAATTTAAAGGGAAAGTAGAACCCTGACATTATTGGGAAAATCAAAGTTAATCTGCTTCTTAATAAAATTAATACAAATGCTTTAATATATAAATAAATATTTTTGTGCTGAAAATTTGGTATCTAGGAGTATGCAAAATGAAAATAATAAAATAATTGAAATATGAAACAATGATACTTCTTTTTTCTGTGTATGAACTTTCCTTTATTAGACTTGTGGCATTTGCAGATTACCTTGTATGATATTACCCCATATACACTAAACTATACTACTACAGATGGAAACACCTAAAAACTTCTATTCTATTCTATTCTAATTTAAAATTTCAAAATAATTAAATTCTCATTTTTTCCCAAGTGGTTAAAGTCCCTCAGAAAAAAATCAAGTTCTGTTTGAAGGAAACAGCTGGATAAATAGCACCAGAATTGGATTACGATGCGAAAATATAGTTTACTCTAAAAAAGAAAAAAAAATCTTTTTTTGTCACCTAAATATTGTTAATTTACGTATTCCAAAGGAGCAGAAGAGAAATTATTTGATACTAATTTGATGTGAAGAAGATTTCTGGATATTCTGAGACAGTTGGACTGAATCTGGGACTGTTAAGAAATAGCCTTTGGCACAGAAGGCTTTGAATTGGAACCAGTTCCTCTATTCTCCCAATATTGTGGGTTGATACCGTGGTATGACTCAAGATGCTAAAATAAAGGAATTTCCAGTTGAGTTCTTTGGTTTCGATAGACAGGAATCACACAGTGACCAATCTGTTTCAGTGAGACTGTTCCTGGCTGAAAACAATTAAGATAAGCTCCCAAATCATTCCTATGGAGAAATTTAGACGGCTGTTTTAGGAACAAATGTCTCAATTCTGACTAATAAGTCTTCTCAATTACATATAACTACATATAATAAGGCCAAAGAGACAATTAGATAGATCAGATATTCTTATTTCTTATCTACAGAGTATGAAGATATATCTGACAGAATTGTCTTGCAGAGTTCCACACAATCTTTATAAGTGAGTATCAATAGATAAACAACCCCTTGGCAGTTCATGTTCATAGTCAATCACTTTCACCAGTACCAATTTGTGACACATTTAGCTGTGTTAGGTTTTAACTTCTAACTGATAAAACTTTAATTTTTTAAAACTTTACTATATTTAGTATATTTTTTAATCTTCCTCTACTATATTTAGGACAGGGAGATAGAAATAGTAATTTTTTAGTAAGTGATAGTTCATGCTGAAAATGAAAAAAAAATTAAAGATGACAATTGGTTTCAGGTAAGAATTTTTTCCTGTATAAAAAAATCTTTTCACATAAAACCACAGTATTTATTTTCTGGAAAATTATGAGAAAAACAGTGAAAATGATGTTCAAAAATAAATTATGAGTCATAGAATAACAGAAAGCTAAGGGGTTGAAATGCACCTGAAAGACCATCTAGTCCCAACCCCCACTTCCATGGGCAGGGACACCTCTCACTCGACCAGCTGGTTCAAGGTCATATTTAACCTTGAACATTGTCAGGGTTGGGGGTTCCAGAACCACCCTGAGCAACCAGTTTTGGTGTCTTACCACCCTTATGGTCAATAATTTCTTCCTAACTTCTACCTTAAATTTCCCTGCTTTCAGTTTGTACCCATTACTCCTTGTCCTACCACAGTTCCTGATGAAGTGTCCTTCTCTGGCTTCCCTGTAGGACCCTTCAGATAGAGGAATGTTCCCAGGAGGTCTCCATGCAACCTTCTCTTCTCCAGGCTGAATAGCCCCAACTTCCTCAGCCATTTCATCACAGTCCAGTGATTCATTCAGTGAAGTTACCAGTGATTTGGCTTAATCAATAAAGTTACCTTTGTCTTGAGAGGAAATGAAGAGTCATTAAAAAGAGATAGAAAGATGAGTGATTTTTTCCATGTTCTCAATCTAAGATAGGACCAACTGCACCTGAATCCAACATATACTTCCTATAAAAAGTTAGACCATGAAATTATCAGGTACTCTGTGGATTAAAATGACGTAATTTTTAACTGTTTTACTTTTTTGTTGTTTTACTTTTAAAAATGACCACCAACCAAATATCCATTAAACAAGGATTAAGGGAATATTTGGATATTTAATGGGAAGCAGAAAATCTTCATGAGGGGAGACCTGCATTTCACAATACCTGCAGGTATTCAACAATAGTTGGCTGAAAGGGTATACACATATTTCCTGTTTTTCTGTTGGTGCAAATTCCCTTAGATTGAAACATAATCTAGTTCTTCTTAGGTTTATGTAACTGCCCTAACTAATTTTCTATTGAGAAAACTGTGAAGAAAACTTATTAAAGTACTGACAAACTCATAAAAAATATTCAGGATGGTTTAAGGACTTTGTGAAAGAAAGTTTGCCAACCTTTTTTTTAAAAAATTACTGGTCAGCCCAGTTCTTTCCTGTAAGAGAAACTTTGTGTATATTTCAAAACAATCTTTATTGGTTTTGTACTGTATGCACGGGTTTTGTTTTTTACTCTATAAAACTTTTTTGTAATCAGAATTCTAAATATTAACATTTGCAATCTTCATAGTATATGAAGAGGTCTTTTTTGTTCCAATTTTGTTGAAAATATGCCATTTGTATACAAGATTTCATTTCAAACATTATTTTCATCTTAATATATAGATATGATAGCTTGAAATTCAGCAATGATGTAGAAAGGCATCTAAATGCCTTCGAAAGTACATGCCTAAGACCAATTCCAGGTATTAAATGGAACAAAGTTAAAACAAATGCCAAAAATCATGAGGTTTTTTAACAAATTCTTATCTCCAAAGACACCTAGAAAAGAAAATGAAAACATCTGGGGTTTGCTGAATGAAACCAGAACAGTTGTCTTGGCTGACATGCAAATGTGAAAAGGGTGAAAGACAAGAATCTTTTCATAAAACAAAGTGAAATAAGGGATATTTAATATTAGAAAAATAGAAATACATCACTGCTCATTGGGACAACTTTTCAGTTTGCTAGTCAGATGAGTTACAGGTATGAAGACAGAAATGTAGAAGAGGAAACACAACAGTTAAGTGGAAATTGAGAACAACTTACAGTGGAGAAGTCAGGGAACTGCTGGAAGATATAGGAGGACAGTAAGAGGAAAAAAAAAGAGTGAAAATCATATTTAGGGTGAGGAAACTGGTGAGAGATGGAAAATCCACCTGCATGGAGTAAAGGAGATACCTGGTAAAACCCACTATTGAAGGCTGAAACACAGAGACAATGTGAGGAGACAGGAAATGTGATACCAACAGTGTTACTATATCAGCATTTCAGACAAAATACTTTCCTCCTGTAGATGACCCATAAAGATGTTTAATGTTTTTGTCTTTAAATTTTTGCCTTAGCAGAAAGCTTATGTGTCACAGTGAGTAAATACTACAAGCAGTGTAATAGAAATCATATGAGGGAAATATCCCTGTAGTTGCTTGCAGGGTATTATTTCTACAAAATGTAATAAATCATAGGGTATAGAAAGCATCTTGGCATAATTGTTTTCTGTAAAATTCCAGAATTGGTATGCTAAAGATATTTTAATTAAAAAAACCTTTGCATTAGCAAGTTGAAAAAAAAAAGGCCACAAACAAGTGAGGCGCAAGAAGATAAAACTCACTGATATATCAAGAAGAGGAGACTGAAGGGAGACATCGCGTTGCAATTTACAACATCCTCATGAGGAGAACAGGAGGGGTAGGCACTGGCCTTCCCTGTGGTGACCAGCCCACAGAATGACAGTTCAGTGACAGGATCCAAGGGAATGGCCTGAAGTTGTGTGAGGGGAGGTTTAGGTTGGGTATTAGGAAAAGGTTCTTCACCCAGAGAGTGGTTGGGCACTGGAACAGGCTCCCCAGGGAAGTGGTCACAGCACCAGGCCTGAGAGAGTTCAAGGAGTATTTGAACAAAACTCTTGGGCTCGTGGTATGACTCTTGGGGTGGTGCTGTGCTGGGCCAGGAGCTGGACCTGATGGTTCTTATGGGTCCCATCCAGATCAGCTTGTTCTGTGATTCTGTGAAGATTATTTTGTACAGAGAAATGTTTAGAAATAAAATTTATTTCTGGAATTTTTTAAGCACTTATTATCACAAAGATGATTTGGATGGTTTTCACAGGAGTAAAAAAAAATGTTCTAGCACAAAATTTTGATTTTCTTAACTGCTACCTGGCACTTTATGGGCAACAAAAATGGCAGCTCAGGTAGGAGGTGATTTATGAAGAGGATTTTTGTAATAGGCAAGAGGCAAGAGTTAGGTGAAAGGTGAATAATAACCAAATAATAATAACTGAATGCTCTGTACTGAAAATAATGATAAGTGGAAGCTGAAAGCATAGAAAATAGAAAATAAAGTTGAAGACTAATAACAGAAATAAAAAGGAGATTTGAATTCTTATTCCAGAATTTTTCGTAGAAATAGTTTGTAAGAAAAGTGCAGCTTCTAAAGGTTTGGTCATTTTCATAGAAAAAACGCTTCCAGTTAATTTTCTATGCACAATTTCCACGAAAAAGTTAGAATTTTTTTTCCCTTTAAAAATTATTTGTTTTCTTAGGCAACAAAAATGGTGAATCTGTGGATGATACCTGAATTGCAACAATCTCTGGGTTTTTTTGGCTGGATTGTCACAGTACATTTAGCAATTAAAAAAGGAAAACAAAAATATCAACAACAAAACCAGCAGCAATGAGTCAAACCTGAACATTGCCTTATGGGTGTAATTCAGGAAACTGCTGTCATAATACATACTGCATGGAATAAGCTCTGTGGAGTTTCATGATGTAGAAAATGCTGTGAGAAATATTGTTTTGCTGAGAATTCTCATCCTGCCATTAATGTTGAGGTGCTGAGAGACCAGGCCAGTTTCTGAATTATAAAGCGAAACAAAACAAACACAAGGGAAGGAAAAAAAAAAAAAAAAAA
>VWZU01005864.1:31154-147595 GCA_013397095.1 Sterrhoptilus dennistouni
AAAAAAGAGGCAGCCTCGTAAAGATAAAATCATGGAAGGTTGCAAATGATCCTAGGATAAATATAATGCAAGGAAGCTAGATGTAGAAGCATGTTAAAGCTGCCAAGACATTTGAATGGTGCTAAAAAAATAAAATCTAATTGTAGGTGTAGAAGTTTGTGACAAGTTCTTTGACGAGATAGGATTAATGTCAAATAAGAACCATCCTAACCTTAGCATCACATAGGCAGCACCTTTGCTACTGATTACCTGGAAGGCAGAAATATGTATACTGTATTTTCCCAAAGAGCAATTTTATTATTTCTGTAGGTGTCCCACAGGTTATATGATATTGTGTAATACTGCATGAATTTAGCCACTTTTATTTTGACTTCTTTGGTTTCTAGGAGAAAATTTCAAATTCTCTAAAACTTTGTGTTACAAAAGGAAACTGTTCCATTAACTGTTTGTCTTGTTTTGTTTCTATTAGTTATAACAATAAGTAGTTATTATGTAGTAGTTTAATTTCTGAGTCTTTTTGGAATGAGTCTCAATTCTCTATATCTCTTGTGTGCTAGCTCTTCATTTGCAGCTGCCAGACTCTACCTTGTCAAAATGAAGATAAAATATGCAGCAAAAGCAGTAAGGTGACAAATTTTATCTACATGGTGGTTGAGACTTTTCCAACTTCCTCTTTGGGTATGTAAATCAGTCAAAAGATAAAGACTTAAATCTTGGCTCAGATAATCTTTAGATCTATAGTGAGAGAAAGTTAGGTTTCAGTCATGAACAGATCCAGAAAAATAAAGACTAAGGTTCCTAGGAACCCCATAATTGAGAGACTGGCTGTCTCTATATATCAACTTATCTTTATTTAAAAAAATTAAAATCTTCTGGTTTGTTACAAGAGCATTTCAGTTTATGTTTTTACAGCAAAGTAAAGCAGATAGATTAGATAATTTGAAGTGAAGCTAAGAGTGAAGCAGATTAGAATGATTTTAACGTCCTAAGGAGAATTGTTCTTCCATACTGACGATTTGTGTCCTCCTTGTCAGATAAGAAGATTTCTTGAAGAGTGGATATTCTAGATATTGAATGGTAAGAATTCAGGGAATTTCCCTGATGGATGTATGAAATAACACTAACTTTTTATTTGTCATTGTTAAGTGAACAGTCAGAGACTGATGATGCAAACTACACAGTGGTGGATGTAGAAATCTGAGATAAAAAGAAAACATTGACATGCAGAGGGGACTAAAGTAATCTGGCAAGGTTATCTTATTATTATCTCTTCATTATCTGTCTGCGAATGATCAAAAAATTAACATACATTAACTACGTACCACTGCTGCAGAGGCTTTTCAGTATTTCTTTATCTTTTCAACAAGACAAGGTCAGGCAAATATTTGAGCATACACTTAGAGATCTTTGCTCCAAAAAAGGACAGATTACATAAGGTGTGGGTTATTTTTATATTTTCAAGATCTACTTTAACATGTGGCTGGGTTTTTCAGGTCATGACATATGCATTTTTATGTATGCATATGTGAGAAACCATGAGAGAAGAAAAAGAAAAATATTATTTAATCTCCCATAACAGCAATATCAGAGGTAGCGCATTTGAAAGACTGTAAGCTTTCTTTTTAGTGTCTGGCACTATTTTAAACCAAGAAGAAGGAGGTTTCACTTAGTCTAAATAATGCTACTGAACTTAAGTCTAAGAAAAAGACAAGATTAGCCAGTTCAATTGAGTGAATATTTGTTTTCTTCTTTCTCCCTGTCCCTTACTCTGCTGTAACTACACACCTTAAGAGAGTACCACCAGAAAAACTCATGATGTTCTGGCGCTGAGCAGAAATGATGAGTTTGTAGCTGAAAGACTTTTTAAAGGCAGGACATACCTTTAAAAAAAAATATATACATATATATATTCTTCAGCTAATCTTATAGGAAAAAATAAATAATTCAGAAAATACACTTAGAAGGCTGAGGAGGTGTAGTAGCACTGTATAATCTTGCAAGATTGTTAGTGGGCAGAGCCTGGGTGTGGTGCAACACAAACTAGCTAGGGGTTAATCAGTGGGAAGCAAAGTGACAGACAGTGGAGTAGCTTCAAGAAAACTGTTGAAAATAATATTCTTAAATTGATCCCATTAGAATCTGCCTAGGAATGAGAACTGAAAGAGGAGAACTTGTGAAAAGAACATTGCCATTTTTAGCTTGGTTGGTGACAAATTATTAAGAGAAGGGAGAAAGCTGAGAGCAGAGCTGAGAGCAGTGGCTGTGTAGGCTGGTCAATTGCTCCTGAAGTGAGGGAGAAGAACAGGGGGAGGACTTCTGCTTGAGATGGACCCACAATTGACTGGAAATTTTTAACTTGATTCTTTGCTTCCTCAACAGAATGAGATAATCTTCCCATGACACGTGCAGAATTAGCTACTTACATTCCAGTGTATAAACAGTTAAAGTCTCACTTTCTGTTTGTAAATGATACTGAATATGCTGAGATATTAACTTAATTCTTGCTGTTAAAGCTATTAAGCAAATAAATTTTCATTTCAGTAAATAAATGACTGTGAATTCTTTAGAATTTTGAGTATTCACTTATTTAGTCACTACTTTTCTCAATTCCATATTTTTTATTGTCATATCTGACAGACCACATTGCATATATGGTTAGGCCTACTAGATTTTTATTCAGATATTTTCTGGGTAAAGACTTCTGCATTCCTTCAAACTATTTGTAAACTATCTTCTTTGAAATCTTTTGAAAGCAAGATACTAGTTTCTTGAATATTTGTGTGAAGCATTCCAGAGGTGACACAGATCCTACTAATTTTTTAACTTCGTGATGCTGCAAAGGTAGTTTGCAGCATTTGACCTGTGACACTAGGATCCAGGGAACGTAAGTTATAACGGTGATGTGTGGATGAAATTAAAATTGGTCTTGTTACAGCTGTGATGTAGAGGAGCATCTGAGTTGTGTGTGCAAGTGCATACCCACGACACTTAGCAATTCCGTGCAGGGGGAACTCCAATTGCTGCAGGGGGGCTCCAGTTACAGCTTTGCGGGTGGAGACAGAGGACTGATGTGCAGCAAGGTGAGGACCACTATGGCAGCCAGCTTCACTGTAAGGCATTTGACTGTTATAGGAACTCAGGCAGTTCTGGAGAGAACCTCAGGCTGCTCCTGATACCCACAAACCAACAGATAGGCACATCCCTTTTACTTAACACGTATTGGTTAATTCCCTGGATGAGGGAGCTGGCTATGGCCAGTACTTCCCTGTAGTCCTTGCTATAGAATTGACTACTGCACATTGGTAATTTGATATAGTCTAAACTGATGATACAGATGCAGTCATGGTCACGTAGGACAGTCTTTTCTACGTAGTTAAGACAACCAGGAGTTGCATTATTGTTGTGTGCATTATCGAAGATCATAAATAGAAATGAGTTCTGTATGCACTGCAGTGATCAGGCAGGACTATGGACCAGCTGGGCTGCAGCTCCTAATTTCTCTGGAGACATTCTTGCAAGGACCTTATAGATACTCTGTCAACTTCCCAACAATGCCTGGCCACCCTGTATGAGAGACGTCACTCCCCATGTAAACACTAGCCCATGGAAAAATTGGGTACACCCTGAGAGGATTTGTGAGAAATGCATTCAATTCTACATATAAATAATATGAGCAGAATACCTTCCAAACCCAAGCTCAAGTGTTGCTACCAAAGGAAATTCAAAGTCAGAGTACTCATTATTTGCGGATAGTATTTTTGTTTTTCAACATCTCTCTGAAGCTAAAGTATCCCAAGCCCATGTAAGTAAAGATGTGTGTTTGGTTCAGGCTAACTTAGAAACAAACTAAAACAAAACAAAACAAAATAATCAACAAAAAACCCACAAACAAACAAACAACCCCCCCCCCAAAAACAAACAAACAAAAAAAACCCATAAAACCACCAAAACAAAAACAAAACCAAAAACAAAACAAAAAAAAACCAAAAAGAATAAAAATTTTCATATATGGAACAAAACCTTAGGACATTTAGAAAGTACTGTAATAATCATGTTGCTTTTCCTTGTACACATTTCTGTCTGAGACATTAAATATATTACCTGGTGACTTGAAAATTAATTGGGAAGTTATAGTGCTAACTGGACAGTTGGAGTTATTAATTTCATTGGGTTTGATTAATGGTTTCACTTTTAATGAAACATTAGGATTTAATTCTGACTTCAGTTACCCATGAGTAAAAACCTCCATTGAAGTTTCAGGTTTGCTTAGATTTCATATTCATTTAGCAAAGATGTATGACAAAGAGATGACATTTTCCATGCAAATATTGGCACTTGTGTAAAGACAAGGTGAAAATGCAATAAATGCGGCAAGAGAACATGGCTTTGAGAGTATGGCTTTGGAACAGCTTCTTCATATTTTTGCCTCTATCTTCTAGTATTTTCACATTATTCAGTATTTTCATACATACCAATATTTTGTGGTCTTTTTAATACATTTTCATATTTCTTCCTCTCCAAGATGACATTCAAATAGCACAAAGAAACAGGGGAAGTTAGGATTTCCTTAGCATGTTCTTAAATTTCATTATAGTTTGCAGTTTATGCAATAATGCTCCTTTAGGCTTTAGGAGGCACATTGGAAGGGGCAAAAGAGACTGTGGTTGGTGGCACCTACCTCCTCTGCAAGAAGTGTTCCCCCAGAGGCACTCCTGGCAAGACAAATTCTTCAAGGCACTCAAACTTCTGTAATTAAAGAAAAATATTCTAATGTCATAAGTTAAGATTAACTTTTAGGGCTCAACCTCTGCTTTTATTCCCTATAATTCCCAGCAAAAATAAAAAATGTTGACGGCTGTTCATGTGACATAATGCTATGCCAGAGTACAGGAGGCTCTAGGTGCAAGGTAGAGTGCCTCTGCAAATTTCTGGAGCCTTTTGTAACCTTTTGGAGACACCTTGCTGCATGCCACATCACGGTCTGAAACATTACCCTCTACAGCAGGTTACGCAAAAAGGTTTTAAGAGAAGACAAATTCTTTTGCCCTAAGCATTTCAAACCAATGAATAAAATATTAACAAGTACAAATCCATACAAAATCCAAACTGTAAACTTTCAGTGCCATGGGCAGCTTTATGGGATTACAGGAAGCTAGAACAGGAAAGGAAGCTTAATGGAGTTAGGGGGAAATCAGTATCAGATATGTGAGGAGCCCTAGGCCAAAATTTTTATCTGGAATGAAATCTTTTATCCTAATGAAAGCACACAGCCATAAAATATCAAGATGTTGATGATGATGATGATTAGTGTTAGTATTATTGGAACAAAATAGGAGCATTCTGACAGGCAATATGAAGATATTCCAAGTTATTTAGGGATAAAAACATGGATATTCTTGACGCACTAAAAGCCCCCCAAAATATCCAAAGTTAAGTTGCTCTGTGACTCATTTTTATTAAGTAGGGCCTCAGTGCTTAAATGGATGCCATTTTTTCACTTTCCCCAAACTGGCGTCCTGATTTATCTGCCATTTGAGCAGACAGTAGTGCTGCTGACTTAAATGACCTCCATCGGCATCAGTGGGAATATTTACATGCTTAAAGTTAAATTTCTTTAATGCTTTACAAGACTAGCTCTTCAGAGACAGGTATTTTGTACCTCTTCTCCCAAGAGTGAGGACTAGTAATTTGAAATCTGCTGTCTTTTTTTTTTTTTTTTTTCATATGTGCCGCACCAATTTGTAGTTTATTGACTCTGTGCAAGGTGTTGATAGTCGGGAGAATACATCTTTTCTCAGCTGAAAGCAGTAAACCACTGGCCTCAGGGTTGATACTGAGGAAGTTGAGGCTTAAAGGCTGATACAGCATAAGATGCCAGGTTAGATGAATAACTCCCTCACAGCACAATTTTGATATGCAAACTACAGTTATATTTAATGGGTGTTTAGAAGTAATTTTTTTAAGGACAAAATATGAAAGCTCTGGCTGCTACTGGATGACAGATCTGATGACAGTAACAGTTATAACCAGAAAAATAGCATGGTAAAGGGACAGCAATTTGTTGACATTGGTTTTAATTCATGATCTCTAATGTTTAATCTTTAATGGCAGAGCAACTCCAGATGCAGGAGTGAAAGTAATTTTCTACATCAGTGTTGGTAAGAAAAACATGAAATAAAACAAGTCACAGAGAAGCTGGCCTTTTGGAAGAAAACTTCCTGGACGCTTCATAGTCACTGGTGTCTTATGGTATTTTTCAGTCTTCAGCACAACCCAACTATTATGGCAATGCAGAAACAAGCCATTTATATTGCTTTTCTTTTCCTTACCAAAATAAAATCTACTGATTTGGATTTGTTGTGCTTTTTTCCCCCCACAAAACATCAGTGATATAATTTGTTCTCCTCTATGCAATGATAACTTCTCAGCTTTAAAGCTAACCTGAAAGCCAAACCTTACCAAATGATAGCACACTGTATTGTGATAGGCTGTGTAAGTGATGCTGCAGAATGTTAACTAAATGTGACTTTTGAGTGTGATACTGATCTTGTCAAAATACATAATTAAGATTCCAATAATTTAATTGGGACAAGAAAAATGATCACAGAAAATGAAGAGCAAAGAAATGTCTGAAGATGTTGTAATGCAGCTGGTAGTTTTTCTGATGTGCTAAATTTTATGGAGTTTAACTAATCCTGGAGAAAAAGCTTTGACTCTTAAGGTGCTTTGCTAAGTCATTCAGACAAAAAGTGAAACAAAATCATTGTAAATAGCAGCATCAGGAGGAGGAAAGAATGTGCTTTTAATGTATAATATTATTCCATGGCATGCAGCAGTTTTAGTGGGACAGTCTGAACAAGTAATTAGGTGTAAACTTCCCTTATTTCATTTGCAAATTTACATTCCCGTAAATCATTGCAAAGGTCACTTTCTATGGATTTGCAGCGAGATCTGAATGTCACAAAGTATTTGTTATTACCATACAAAAATGTTTCAGGCAACATCTTTATTTTTAATTCATTGGCTTACATTGTTGATGTTTATCTCATCAAAATTACAGAAAGAATAAATAAATTTATGAGCTAAAAATAAAATGAACCTTATGTAAGTAGTTCTGCTACAAAATACTGCATATATATTTAACCATGTCTTCACAGCTGTGTTACCTTGTGACACTTTTGGAACTAAGAGCAGAGCAGAGTAAAGACACCTTTAATTTTTAAAGGAAGCAGAGTAAACCAAAGTATTTTTACTCTGGAAGGTTTTGTAATACAAATATTTCAATAGTCTGAAGATCAAACCTGCTCATTTTACAAAAAATGCGTTGTTAATTTGTATGACATTGCCCTTCTGCAATTTTAAACTCTGAGATTTAAAAAAATAAGCTGTGGTGAACTGCATCAGGATTAGTAGTGAATCAAGTGTATTAAACATAGACAACCCAGCTTCTCTGGTGCATGTCTAATAATTAATCTTAGTGGGGAGAGAATAACAGACATCATCCACACACAAGATTGTGACAAATTGAGGCACAGATCTTTGCCATTAAAAAAAGAAAAAACAAAAACCCCCAAAAAACCAACTACTTATTAGTTAAAACAAAAGGAAAAGAGAACCAAAACTTTTAGATGTAGCCTTCAAAATTCTCCTAGATGTCATTTCTAGTTACAGGAGGAATTAATTTTAAAAGATCAGCTAATTAATTTGCTTTAGAAACTATGTTTCTGTAGTTATATATTTCTCATAGCATTCATGTAAAATCTGACATTGATTATATAATATAATGCAGAGGGAAGAAAGCTGCCGCAAATTGAAAGTGATACTTTAGCTCATTGATTGATTTTTGTATTGGGTCTCAAGAAGAACTTAGAAAGGCTGTGAAATTCCAGGGGATAATGACATTTCCTTCTCTTGCTCAAAAATGGAAAAAGTATTTATGCTTCCCAGTTGCTTTACTTCAAAATGCAGAGAAAAGAGAGAGAGAGAGAGAGAGTAGACATTTATATATATTAGATAAGTGATCCATAGGAAAAGAAAACCCGCTATGAAGTCAGACGTTTAGGTTGCATACTGATTTTGTGAACATAAGATGGTTAATGAAGTTACATGAATCTAGGTAAGTGTAATTATTCCAAATTAACTTATCAGAAAATGAAGACATAAAAATTATTTAAGAAAAAGATCACAGGAACAGCTAATAGAGGCAGTTCCCCTTGCTCTGCATGTATTCCAAAATTTGTCTGTTAATAAGATGTTTTAAAAAAATGTATGTTTTGGGTTTTTTTTTTTTCTTGCATCGGGAGGTTTAGGGTACAATATTGAAGTTTTGATAAAGACCTCACTTATATCCAGGGTTTTGCCTTCAAAACGGGCTTTTAATAAAATTTTTCTGAGTCAGAAGCACTTTGCTCCCAGATAGGTAGAGGTGTTTTTTTCCTGCCTTCATCAAGGGGTAGAGAGCAACCATTGTTCTTTGACAAATACTGTAGCAAGTTCCACTTAAAACACATGCCTTCTTTTCTTTTCACTTGGCTCTCAGTTTGAAATAGTCATAGTGCTGACACAATTTACAGACTAATAATTCCAAAGACAGAGGTTTCTCAGGTTTATAATAAATTTGGCAACGGCAACACAGGTATTTCATACATTGCCCAGCTGTTCAGTATCAGAATAATTGTGGACAAGAGGCTTGGGAAGTCTTTCTGTTTGATCAGACTCTTGAGATTATCAGGAGTGCTTGTTTTGATGTGAACATCCGTGCCAGACTAAGAAACACCAGCCTAAAGCTGCTGAGTGGCCATCAGATGGTAAAAATGGATTTATCCACTTCTGACCTTATCAAGATCAGCTTCTCCCAAGTGAAAGCTTTTACAGCTTTCTTCCAGTGTTTCACAAAGTCTACTCTTTAATTCATTCATTCATAAAGGTTATCTATAATTTTTTAATTTACCATGCTCTCAGAGAGACTTTATTCCAGGTCATTAATTTTTTTTCCTGAGTAATTGCAACACTCTTCCCTGCACACTCTCTAGTTCTTCTGAAATATTGTGTATAGTCTGTAAAGGATTTAAGATTCCTAAGCCAAAACTTCCACATTGAGAAGAAAGGAAAAATCCCTTCAAAATTTAAGCAACTTTAAGCACTCCAGTCTGACAGTGGTAAAAGCAGCAGCAGACATGTTAACAGCTTTGAAAATAGAGCTATTTTTTCCCAAAATTTATAGCCTGGAATTTTGAAATATATTGCCATTTTCCTCCCAGAAGCTTCACTGTCAGTTACTAAGTAAAACCATCATTAATCACAAGTAGCTATAGTCATGTGCTGATTGTAATTTGGTCACATTGAACAAAAGACGAATGATATAGAATACTATTAGCAATGATGGTTTTAATGTAGACATTTATCATTGATTCAGGTTCGCTTGATATGACTTTGGGATAAAAACAGGGAAAAATTGCATTGCTGTTGGAAATTTTATTGCTATTAAATCATAATTTTGGCAAAGATGTGCAAATAAAACTGGCAGAGCTTTCCTTCCCCATTTTTCCTCTCCTGAAAGACAAAATTACAGAGGACTTAGAAGAATCCAGATGCAGTGCAATTAGAAAAGTGAATGCTGATTAGTTGTCATCTATCTAATATCTAATAATAGAAGCACAGTTTTTGGCAAGCTATCTATTTATAGGAGTCATTCAATTTACCCAGCTCATCAGAATAGGTAAGATCCTATAGGAGAATTCTATATGCAATTTTTTGAAAAGGCATATTTATTCTCCCTCTCACCTCATAAAACTCTTTCTAAACAGCCCTGCATAACAGTGCTGGTGGCACTGGGATTGATGGCACACTGAAGAAAATCTACATTATCTAACTTTGTTCTGAAATATGAGCCAGAAATGAAAGGCAGTTTTAAGTTTGTGTGGCATAAGAAAAAGAAGAAACACAAAATGATTCTATGTTTTTCTTGTAAAAAATAATGTATGCTTTGTGTGCTAGGCATCATTTCTCTTCTCTGAGGTAACTATATAGTTGCAAAACTGACAGAAGGAACATAACATAGAAATGCATCTATAATTCAAAATTATCATTAAATCTTGAAGGTGGTCTAGACCTACCTGACTTCATAAATATACAGAGACTTTAGCCTGAGTCCTAATTCTTCATCAAGAAAGAAATATACTAATTTACATATAAAAAGACAGAAAATGAAAGGTGTGTCATTCCTGTTTTGGCTTTGAGTTCAAGGATAGAATCCAGGGGGTCTATCTGTGATTTCAAGAGGGACAAAATGTAATGGCCTTGAGTCAGTGCAGGCAGTCAGGAGCACACTGGGAAGAAGAAGGAGCTGTAAAACACAAACCTAAGGAATATGTTTGGGAAATAGTTTGTGGGAGATTTAAAGCAAATTGGGAATGGTAGTGGAGTGGAGACAGAGATAAAGATTCTTTGTAAGTTTGCAAATGTCACAGATCTGCAGATCACAAATACCATAGGGATTCAAATAATCACTTGCAACTAGTACAGGCCATGAAGGTGGGCTTTTTATTTTCCACACTTTTGTTTCATTCTGTGTTATTTTATGCATAGCTGGATGTATCTGCAAATGCTGTGACCTGTGATTAAAGCCTTGTGGAGAGCAATCCATAGGCCAGCATGTGTGAAAGAAACTGTGGTAGTGTTTATTAGGAAGAAAACACTTCACTATTTACTAGAAAAGTAGGAACTGAGGTCTCTGTAGTCTTTTTGGTTAGTTGTTCTTTGAGAATTTCGACCTTTTTTTATGTTTTTACAGGAAAGAGGTTTCCCCCAAATATTAGGAATTATTTTCTATTAAATTCTATCCCCATTTGGGAATTAAAATCTGTTTATTAGCCTAAATAAAATCTTGAGTACTTTTTCTGATTGTGACCGGATAGTACTGTCATGTTTAAACAATATCAGTGCACTCCTTTGCTGTTTGATGTCTTACCACAGTCACACAGTTACTGAACACTGAAGATGAACTTATCAAATAGCCTAATCAAAACTGGTTTTAGTAGTTAAATTTCCCCCATTTCAATATAGACATTGCATATCTTTTGTTCTATTTGGAATGCATTTCTATATTTTATAAAGAAAACTGCCTTGAAAGACATTACTCATGAGCACAATTTTAGCTTTGAAATCAGCTGTGCAATGTAATATGTGTAACATAGAATAATCTTTAAGATTCCTGCTAGCTGGCACTGGAATGAATCTCCAGATCCTTTGTTTCTACTTTCCTGCAGGACTCCCTGAAGATTATATGGAAAACAGTTCTGTCTTGATGTGTAACAGAGTTCATATAAAAGCTCCAACCCATAGTGACATTGGTGAACTCCAGCAGAATAGTACACTGCATAGATTTGTACATACTGTATATAAAGTTTGAAGAATTTAGACCTTTGTATACATTTTTCTAGGATGTCAAGTTGCCTTGCTGGGCAGGAAAAGGCATCTAGCTAGTGAGTGATGAAGTAAGTATATGTTTTTGACCTACACTCTGATGACAACATGGGGAGTGATCTGGTCCATTACAACTTTCAGAGCTGTGGGAAGCCTGTAAGCCCAACCAGGTTGTATGCAAAGATATCAACAATTCTCAAGTCTCCTCCAGAACCCTTAGAATTTCCAAAGCAATGAAAACTGACTTCTACTGCTTATATTCTATGAGGTAGGAATTTCAGTGGGCAACAATTTGATTTTTGTTGTAATGTCTGATATGCAAATAAAACCAGGGTCTCAAAAGGAAAACTTTTCATCAATCATACAAGTTACTTAAATTTATAATTCTTAAAATATGTGTTGCTCAGGAGAACTTGCATATTCTGCAAATGTGGTTCTGCACTACGCTGTGTTTTTTCAGATCTTTGTTGTGGTTTGGGTTTTCTTGTTGATGTTTTGGTTTTGGCTTTGTTTTATTGGGGTTTTATTGTTCTTGTTACTAGTATGGGGTTTTTTTATCGTTGTTGGTTTTTGTGTGTGTGTATGCATGTGCACATAAATTAGGAAAAATATTTCTCATATTCTTATTTGATCTGTCTGAGTTTCATAGAGTAAGACTGGGGTTGTTGTTGAGGAATGACGTTTCCTTATTTTTATCACAGTGCCATGTAGTTCAAAGTGTAGTTATAGATTTTTGCTCTTAACTGAATTTTAAATTACTTTCCCACAATTTTAATTTCTATTGCTGAAGTCCACAAGGAGGCCCTTGAATGTCCAGTGATCCACCTAGGGAATCAAACTGATTTGGAGACAAAACATTACCTCAAAAGCATTAATATGCATGTAATTGGACCAAGCAGAACATGCCCACAGCATCCAATTTTGTCCTGTGCTTTCAATCTGATAACAGGAGAGCCAGCAGCCAGCAACTGCACCGAGTAAAAATCCCGGAACAACCTCAAAGCTCTGATGATTTAGTAAAACCTTTAACAACACAGTTTATGCTTTGGTATATTTTTCCTATCACTGCTGCAACTGTGATTTATATAAGGAGTGCCTGTGCCCACTTTGGAAATATAGTCTTATGTTGTGCAATCACTTCCGAGCTGTTCTGCACGCTGAGTACTTTGATGAATAATACTTCACACAGAGACATTCCCAGCAAGCACAGAATTTGGGAGAGAGAGGAAAACCCCAACCCTGTCTACTACTAAAATTGTTTCTGTCCTCTAGTGAAGGTAACCACCAGTTTGTGTGTAGTGGCATTTTTTCACTACACATTTCAGAGAGGCCTTGGTGGTTGTAGGCTACTGTGCCCTTGCCCTTTCCTAAACCCACAACAAAAGGATAAACTGCTGGCACCCATATCTATAATACTAAAGGTCCTATTTTACATGCCAGTTAAAAATAACCCTTGGGATAACATGAGTGTATTTAAAGTCCCTGTAATGTGTTTAACCGGAAGAAGTTGGTGATGTGATTGACAATCACTACTGATAGGCTTAACCTATGCCAAAACCTCTGTTTGAACAGGCAGAATGCCTGTACTAAACTGACAGCTTGAAGGCCATGGAAAAGTTTGATTAACTTCCTACAGATATTTAATCAGTGGCCATGGAGGCTAAGGCTCCATATATTAGGAGCTTTGCAGAAACTTCTTTCCTTTTATTATCTTTGCAGGCTCCTTTTACATATACAGCCTGGATAAAATAATCCTGGAAAAGATGCAAGCTAACCCCTGTAATCTCTAGATTTTTCTAATCTTCAAAACCAGTTTGATAGTGTTATCTCTTTTAACCACTCTTCATTTGGAGACTCCACTTATGTCCTCAGCTGTTTCACACTCTTATTTTATATTGAATTAGTCTGTTCCCTAAAGCATTAAGATTTATGGTTCACTACTTTCTTCTTACCATCTCCAAATTAGTAGTAGTGGCTGATGATAGTAATCAGTAATAGTGGCATGTTGTTGTTGTTATTGAAAAGAATGAATCTTTTGTTGTGATTTTCACCTTTTAGGTAAAATCTGAATCTCAGTCCAAGAGAAAAAAAGATTTTAATTTTTCTAGGCTTTGGGGGTTCTTTCATAGTGATTGTCATAAGCAGGTGATTAGACATTAAGCTATCACTGTAGAACTATGTGTAAGACACAAGAGAGTTTTCCTAGTGAGGTGTTAAATTAAATGCAACATCAGATGCTGCATTGTGTGGTATTTAAGGTTGGTCAGGAAACAAGAATTCAGTTTTGGCAAATCATATAAAGATATCTGGGCTAGGTTTGCCCCACATTGGAGAAATCTCAGGCCTTTAAAGCTGGTAGAATGGGAAAGTGAACCTGGACTTCCTATGTCCCTGAGCTGTGAGAACCAGACTGTAAAATCAGCCTCCTAAAATATTAGGTTGGTGCTGTCTCATCTTATCTGAGAACTGACTGGCCATTAGGTTCTCCTGGGAGGAGAGATATCATCATACTCCAGTATTAGTCAGAGCTAGCAAGAGAAATCACCTGCTTAAATTTTTCTGAGAAGTCAATTAGGAAGCGATTTGGTCTTTGATTCTTCTGCATTCTAGATGAGTGTTCTCGTGGCATCCTTGTATCCCATCAAAATCCTGAACAATATTCTTGGTTTAATTACTGGTAAAAATGACAGACAGTAAAAAGTGTGTTTCTACCATGATGGATGGAAATGTGGACCTATTAATATGTATTTTCCATGTCAAGGAAATCTTAGCCTCTCTTCTCTGTTCCTCCACTTGGCCTCCCCCATCCTTACAATTTACAAGCTTGCACTGAAACTGCAGCTTCCTGAAAACCAGTGTGATTTTTGTGTGGGTGACAAAGTTTACACAGAGCTTATTGAAAACAAATCCTTTGATAGAATTTGCTGCTGTGACTACAAGGTACATTAAACAATTTTTAAAATCCTTGAATCTAAACATGTTATTGCACAAAGTAGAGTAATTTAGAGTGATTTATTTCTCTCAGTACCAATTTTTCTGTGTTATCTTCTTTTAAGAAATACCCTCTTGATGTACATAATGCTGGACAAATGTCTTTCATTAATCAGAATTTTTTTGAGGCACTCTAGAGGTAAGAAAACTACTGTAATAATATTAAATGCCATTATATAGTACAAGCCCACAAAACCTAGTCAAGAAAAACAGATCATTATTTAGTTACAAGAGAGAAAAATCCAGTGAATTTGCTGTGTTATAGTTACATATCGTATATCTATTTTATTTTTATATTTCATGAGATAGGAAAATGGATCAACTATTTGCTGCTAAATTATTTCATTTTCTCAATATATAAGAATACATAAAAAGCCGCCAATTTCTGATTTGTGAACTGTGAAGAAGCTACAAGAGAAATGCTTTCTCGAAAGGCCCTTGGATTAAGCACTTCTCAGTCTAAATATTCTTTGGCTCTTTGCCATTCACTGGCTTTATCAATCATTTGCACTTATATAGCACTTTGCAAACACTATTAAAATTATGTCTTGCCTCATTCCTGTGTGAAAGGTAAATATCATGCCATATTCATTAGAAAATGTGGATAGATTTATGTGGATACTAGAGAGAACACAGTTAATCAGTACATTTTCATAAACATATTTTTGTTTTCCCCTCATTTTCTATTTTTGCAGAGAAATGGATTGCCATGCCATTTATTTAACAGATGTGTTTACCTCTACAGATTGAACCTGTTCTACGTTTGTAGCAATGTATATAACTATGCAGTCACAGCTTGATGACTCTCAATTTATGTTGGTATAATCCGTTTGAAATTATAATGCCATGATAGGCCGTGTTCCTCCGCTTCTGCCTGGAACATAGTTAGCATTCCTGCAGTAACCTTCTAAAGTACCCTAATCACTCAGGGGTACTAAAGTAATGATATTGCCCATTGAAAAAAGAAACACGGGTGTTAGCACAGGGTTCCTGGTTTGGAACCTGTTACTTGCTCATATTGGCAATTTATGCGCAATGTCAGAACTGCCCACTGTTAAGTTATTTAAATTATATAATAGTCTTTGTAAGATATGCTTAGAGAGAGTGGGAGAGAGCATGCTATAAACTTATATATGTGTATATATAATGGAACATCTGCTGTACATTCAGGTTTATGTTTTTCTTCATATACATTAAAAGACATTTTCACTCAGAGGTTGCATTCTGGAATCAGTATGTCACGTGTTGGAGTCCAGGGCACAGGGAAAACCCCTCAAACTGCCCTGGGGGGTCCAGGACCCCTGCAGGGACCCCAGGAAAGCATTGCCTTTGACCTTAGCCCATGGGAAAAATTGCCAACACTTATGGATGAAAAGAGGAAAACAAAAATTTAAATTAGATAGTAGTTTAGTTTGTCACAGGGGGAAAATTTGTAGTTTTGGGTTTTTAGAATGGAAGTAGATAGAGGCAAGATGGAGAATTTTGGCCAGTGTCCTAAGTTCTTCTTCTACTCCATCTTCTGCTGTGATGGTGGCACAAGATATTGGTAGAATGTAGGTGATGTAGAGAATTACGAGTTTAGAATTAGTAGTAATTATTGGTACAAAACTGTAAATATAGTACATTTCAAGAGTTAATTGGGTTAGAAACCTTTAAGAGACCTTGGACACCAGGTCTCCTGTTCTTGGCAGCAGCATGTTTCAGTGTGCTGAGCCTGGTGTTAGGCGCTGTGCTGACCTTCAGATAAAAAACTTAATAAACACCTTTCAAGACAGAGCTGCGAGATCTGCTCTTCTTTCTAACTCAGGCACGGGACTTTGAAAAGGAAAGAAACACTAATTAGGGGAATCTTGGACTCAAAATCCAAGAGTCACAAAAAAGAAGATTTAGTTTTTTGAAGTTTATTCTTAAAAACTTATAAGAATTGATGAAGAAATATTTTCCCCCTGCCACAGAAGTGTTATTTTCTGGGTCATGTTGAAAGTGGTGTGAGAGAGGTATCAAGAGTAAAAGATGGGAACACACAATGTGGTTTGGCTTTGCCTTCATCTCTCAATCCCATGCTGATGCCTGCCAAGAGACTGGACTTTTCCCTCCTGCCCTCCTGACCCCATGTTCAGCCTTTGTTCACTACAGGCCTGTTGGTCTCAGGTTGGTCCTGGCGCTTCTGATGAAAAAAAGGAGGAAGCTTAGCCTAAGCTGCAGGGGACATGAGTCCAGTTACTTTGAGGTGCAGGATAAACAAAGGCTTTACTTAAGGAGGCTTCCCAGTTTGTTAATTGGCAGCAACTTTCTGCCTTTGAGAAAGCTGAAGAGGCTCAGCCAAGACCACTCATCTTTTGTAAGATATACATTTTTCTGTTGCTGTGGATTTCTCTCATATTCCAAGTATGTTTGCTGGACTACCTCTATTACCAAGAACTTTAAAAGCATAAGTGCTGTGAATGAGGAAATAAGACAAGAGAAAACATCTGATGCCAAACCAAGATACTTTTTTTACAGTTGTTACTGCTATGTTTGACCTGCTAAATTGAATACTAAAATGGGACCAGGTAGGTCAGAAGTCCTGTCTTCCATTTCTGGATCCTGATTTAGAAGAAATAGTAGTAACCCTCTCAGTCAAATTCACAATAACAATTCCATTAAGTAAAGGATCAAGACCTCTTTTCTTTAACCTGCCAGCAATTTGTCTTGGAATAAGTGGTAATTACTAGCCAAGATTTGAAAAGCATTGTTTACGATTTTTCCCTCTTTAGCATTGAAAGTTTTTTTCCATCTTCTGCCCAGCAAGCTAACTCTTTGAGTAATATATACTTTTATTATTTTTATTAGTATAAATTTAGTAGCACTACTATCCGCCTAGGCAGATTTTTTGATGTATGACAGCATAGATAAGTTATCTCAATTGATATCTACGAGATAATTAATTCTCAGACAGGATTGAAAAAGAGGTCTATTTGAACCCAGTATCATTTAAGCTGAGTGCTATGATTGAGTTTTAGCGCCTGATTTATATAAAAATATTATGAAATGATCATTAATTTCACTAAGAAAAAAAATCTCTTTTTGTGAGGAAAACCATGATGTCTTACTTTCAAGTCTAGAATTTTATTTTTCAGTTCTGCCAACAAGCTCAAAAGTAGTTGATCACAGAGCTCTAACAGTGAATATTCTTATCTTCCTGTAAAATCTGATTTTCTTGCATATTTCTTGCAGTATAATAAACTTCATTCTTCTCAGCCATTAAGCCTTCTTCCACATTCCAATGTATTTATGATATAGGCTATAATTCTTCATACCCTACACATAAAGTGTTGAAAGAGGTTTTTTTTTCTTTTGGTGTTTTATTTTTAAGTGAGCCACCCAGCCCACAGTGCCCTTACAGAATAGACAATAGAAATTCCACTCTATTTATTTCCTGGGAGTTTCTTTCTTGCGCTCAAACACAAGACCAGAAAACATACACAGAAGAAAAATATGACCTTCATGGAGTATTTTTTCTTTTTTAGCCTTTTAAAGAGAATATCCCCTCCACAGTTTTGCAGTACTTCAGGGAACATTTTGATCTCTTTGGAAAGGAAGCAATGCCAGTGAGGTTGTGTCATCCATGCTACAAGGGGTAGGTGGATGAGACAGGCCTGAAGTAAACTCAGATGAGAGCCCAGCGCAAGCTGAGCAAAACACCTAACTGCTCCATGAGAAAGGAACTACTTTCCCAGTTCTTGTGTGGATAATGACAATTGGCATCTGCCAATCAATTCTTTCATATCTCATACCAGTAGGATTCATGAAGTGAAGCTGCAAACGAAAGGGGAAGTTGTCATCAGGTGTGAAGCACATGAAGGAGAAGTAAAAGTCTTGGGGAAGGTTGCAGCTGTTTTGGCAGTATTGCACTGCATTCTTCACCCAGTAAATCTGTTATTCCAGGAGTTAGACTCTGTGGTTAAATACAGTGGCAATTACCCCATGAGTAGTTATCTTATGTATGAAAAAAAGATTTGTATCAAAATTGATTTTGCATCTATTTAGTGCATAGATCACATGTACTATGAAAGTAAATGAGGAAGTGCAAGGAGGGAGTGATTCCAAAAGTGAATACAGAAAGGCAGAAGCACTTGCCTGTATGTGTGAGTAAGTTACTCTGCCAGAAATCCAATGAAATATGCTTTTATCTTTGATAAGGTATTTTACAACTTCTCCATGCACGTGTTTCTGATAACACTTTGCTATATATTCCCTCTGGCACACAACCTCCATTATTTTCCTATCACTTTATTGATATGTGTAACATGCACTATTGCTTTGTCATGAGTTAGACACAGCACCACAATTGGACTTACGGCTGTTTAGTCCATGGATAAATTTGACTCAGCTGGATGTGGGTAAACTAGGAGTGAAGTTATTTTGAATAAGTATCATACAATACATTTGATCTTAAAACTGGTTATTAACTAAAAAGAATTATATTCTCCAAATGCATGGTTAGAGCTGGAGGGCTACATTTGAAAAGATGTAGAGGGGAAGTTGCATGAACAAATTTTATAATTGGCAACAGGATTTCAGTATTTATCTCACCAACAGCATTTAAATAACAATAATAATTTAAAACCACACATTCACTAATTACATCAAAAGTGTAAAGAATAAGTTTCCAAAACTATCTGTTCCTCTGCTTTCAGATTTGGATTAATAGATCGTGGGTTATGTGCAGTATTTTCCAAATTCAGAGAGAAAACCATCATATATTTCTTCTGTTTCATGGCAATTGATAACTTTTAACTGGCTATGTAACTTTGGAGCAGATCTGTTCCAAATAACAGAACCTGCTTAATTCCCATGATATCGCTTAGGCCCTGATCTTGCAATCATATTTGCACAGATGGACTCCTGTATCCAGACAGAGCCCACATATGCCAAAGAGGCTCCAGACAGTGAAGGCATTGGCTCATGGAAATCCAATTGCAAGATCAAGACCCTAATTCCCTTTAATTTTGTCTCTTCCTAATGAGAGCTGTCAATTACTTATAGTAATTAGGTGGGCAATGGATGTTAATAGGATGAAATTTTAAATATGCTGCTTCAAAATTATATGAATAAATCATACAAATTTCTTTGCCTGTCTTTTGCCATGTGTCCTCTTTTAAATCTATATAATTTGTTTTATATCTGTTAAAAAAGGTACATAATATAGAGGCACCACAGTTGACTTTGAAGAACTTTAAAGGTGAGATGAAACTTTTCAATAACAGGCACAAAAGAGAAATTTTAGAAAACAATGAAATTGCTTGATTTGAAAAGAAAGTTATGGATTTACTAGTAGGGATGCTCCATTACATTGTTTCTTTTTTATGTTGTTACTACTCACTTATAAAACAAAAGTTTCTACAATAAATGGCTTTTAGTTTGTACATCAGAGGGAATGAGATTGCAACACTTATTTTAGCTATAAGGGCATGATTCACCCCTATATTCCTTATGTTTAAAGTTGGTGTAATTTATTTACATCACTAGAAATCTGATGGGATACCTTTCATTTCCTCATAAGACAGATATCATGCAAACAGTTGTCAGTAAAATGCAGATTTTAATCCATTTTCCTGAATTTAATGAAACCTTATGCAAATGACATATTATAATATGCACAGTTAGTATGCTGGGTGCTAGATGTCTACTGTGGAGAACACAAGCTTAAGTTAAGCAGATATGCCTTCACACTGCAGAATGCTCAGTTGCCAGATTGGGTCAGTGCTAGAAAATTACAAGTTCCAGCATTTTAAATAGAGTCTTTGCAGAGAGCACCATTAAATAACTGCACAGATCTGTTCATTTCTCCAAGCAGAGGCAGTAATTGGTAGCTCTTGTCATTACGTACAAACACAGTGTTCCTCCAAGAATAGCCCAGTGTGATTAGCTCTGAGTAGATCGTCTGTTCCTTCAGGAGCTCTCGAGTGGCTTTTCCTCTGTGCGCATTTGCAGATAAAGCCACTGTAACTGAGCACAGCTGATGAGTCATCTCGCCCAGTTCTGTACATCTGTTCCAAAACAGTTCATTGTTTTCTCTAAAAAAAGAACAAACTTCTATTTTTAAGAAAGTCTGGGTTCACAACATTGTTATTAAGGGAAAGCTCAGGCAGGCATCTTATAATCTTAGCCTGTGACATGAAGAACACTCCTGCTGCAGCCCAACAGTAAGATTTAGTCTAAAAATGCCTTTTTTGACATTGTTTTTTTATCTGTTGGCTTTTCTCTCTCTTACCTAAATGCAGAATTCAAACTGTGTTTTCCTTCCTAAATCACATTTTATTTCTAGGGATTAGGGGTGACTCAAGAGTAGTTGAATGCAGAATGCAGCTGGAGTGCTCATCTAGTTCATGTGCAATAAGGACTCTTAGCAGTTCTGCCCATTTTTGAATGGTCTTTTGAAACGCAATATGTCACCAGGCTATTTAGTTTACACTTCTTGAAATAACCATAGATACACATACCTAAAAGATCAAGAGTTTAAGCTTTCATTTAAAAATAGCAAATTTGGTATCTCTGCACTATTGAGGAATCACAAAGGATGATAAAAATGTATACTTGGAGATAAATCATGTACTGTGTCTCAAAATTATTAATTAGAATGGATAAATTTAGATATGGCTGCTGGTGTGCTATAACGCAATACTTTAACTTGAAGCTCTGTTGGCTAGAACTTAAATGTTTCCAGCTTGTTTAATATTGACCTAGCAATCATCAGAAAAACTTACTGCTTACAAATGAAATCATTGGTTTGAATATTTGCTTAACTCTTAGACACTAATGTCAACTTTATGATTGCTACCTCAGTAGTCGGGTAGGATCAAAATCTGGGAATTGAGGAAATAAAGCTCATCAGTCAGAAAAACTGAAGTGTAATTGATTTTGCTTTTGAACTGGGAAATAGACTTCTTGACTTCAAAAAGTTTATACTGCTCTGCAAAGATCAGGTTCTCAAACGCTAAACCTTAACACTTTTGCAAGCAGTAGGATTTTAATTTTCACAGTGAATTTATTATGAATTTATGAGGTTGCTTGGTAAAATGATATAAGTGGGCATACAGACAGAAGTGTTGATTGGAATAATAATTAAAAATCTTACAACTGTAGATGTTTTCTAAGAGATCAAACCACATGGAAGGGAAGCGATAATGGTGGAATTGAGAATTGGTCTGAAGAGTGGAATGGGGGTCATTATCTACATGGGGCTTACAAAAAACTGCAGAGTGACTTTTGACAGGGATAAGTAGTGATAGGACAAAGGCTAACAGCTTTAAACTGAAAGAGGGCAAGTTTTTGGAAAATTGGAAAAAAAATCTTTATTATGATAGACTGTAGGTTGCTCAGAAAAGTTGTGTATGCTGCATCCTTGGGAATGTTCCAGGCCAGGCTGGATGGAGCTTTGAGGAACCTGGACTAGTGGAAGGTGTCCCTGCCTATGACAGGATGTTGGAAGTAGATGGTCATTAAGGTCCCTTCCAGCCCAAACCATTCTGTGATTCTATGTTTGCATCTCTTTGTCGTGGTTTGAAAGCAAAACAAGTGAGAAAGTCAGAAATACAATTTAATAAGAAGAAAGGCAAAAAGATAAAATTATAAAATAAAATAAAATAAAATAAATGCAATAATACAAAAGACCACTGACAGAGTAATAATACAACCTGAGCAGTGTGGTGGAAGCAGTTCAGATGAGGTGGTCTTCCTGAAGCAGTGATCCTGTAGAAAGGTCTGGTAGCTCTGGTCCTCTGGGAATCCAGTGGGTAAGGGCTACTTGTACTTTCCCAAATCCCAGATTATATCCAGGTGAGAATGCTTGGCTCCTCCCCCTGGGCAGAGCATCTCTCAATGGGATGATGAGTCATGAAGTGGGTCCTTGATGGCCCATTAAACAGAGATAACTCCTGGAGGGAGTTACCTGTGAGTCATGGGCAAGGCATTGATGGGACATAAGCAGAAGATAGCCCAAAGGAAGGGGGCCTGGGAAGAACACTGCCCCACCTGGTTTAACAGTTCATGAAGATGGTGATACTCTGTGTACATCCTACACTACAACCCAGGACACTCTTGAAGGGGGATGTTGATTGCAACACAGAATTATAGGGATAATGAGGAGGGGACCCTTATTCTTCCTCTTTGAAGCTTAAAGTAGAAAATAGTATTTTGTTTGCAATAATGCAAGAATCAGAAAATTTCTCTTTGAAAATGTCCCTTGGGCTTTCAGTTATGTCTTTGGTCTGCTGCATTTAGGTACCACTGCTGCAAGAGTCCATAAGATTCCACAGGAAGAATGGTGAGCACCATCTGCCTCTTCAGTTTCTTTCAAGGCAAGGATACAATAAGATCTCATAAACAGAACAATTATCAAATCAAAGCTGACCTTTTAAAACCCACTGTCCATACAGGGAGGCCATTGAGTGTTCTTCCAGTGCTCTTCCAGCTGGAAGACAACATGCTTAATTTTATTCATGGATCAATGTCCTTGTGTTGACATTGTCCTTTACCTTAAATAGTTGTCCATCTTTATACAGTTATGCATTGTAGTCATGGCCCTATTCAGTTTTTGCTTCATTCAGATAGAGAGCTCAAGCATTTTAACCTTATTTGTTTAGTTTTTCTTCTCACAGAATTAATCTTCCATTTTCTTCTGAAATCAGAACATGCTACTCCAGCTGGTATCTTCACAAGATTTCTCACACAGCATTCAGTGATTTCCCAGGTTCCTTGTATACTGGAAATGGTAAATGTGGTGTTCATATTGCTGTTGTTGAAAGTGAGAATGCAGGGTTGTTCGTTTCAGTAAGTATCTCCAGGTTTTGTTTTTGCATTATAAAACCTTCAGCAGTTAGTTACTGTTTTGAGATATAACGCCTTGGTCAGCTTGGCACTCCCACAGCTTTGCACAGCTGAGGGAAACAGTCTGAAGTTGCAGTAAAAAATGAGATGTAATTGGTGCCTTTCTGTCAGCAAAAGGGTCTTGAACTTTGGGCTTTTTCCCCTCTCTGGACTGTCTTTCATCCTTGACAGTCTAGACTTTGCACACTGCAAAGTTTATATTGCTAATCTGTGTAATCTTAGGGAAAAACACATGTTGACAGCTAGAGAAACTATTAAGCCCAGTTGGCCAAGTATCCATTTATCTTATTGTAGTTTCCAAGGAAAAGAAGTCTTACGCGCTTATGCTCTGTGTGTGGCTACATGTGTGTGACACACACAGATCTCAAAGCTATGTGCCCACTTGTTTTCACACCTACAGAACTTTTGCATTAGTTTCCTGATTCTAACCAAATTTGACCAAAGGGTAAAGTTTACAGATTATTAAGTTCCTGTAGGATTTTGGGTAAGTAGGTAAGGGGCTTAATTGTGGGTATCAATTCCCTTCCAGCTATGGAAAAATCTGCACTGTGAATTCAGCCTTTATGAGACACCAAAGACATCATGTTCTGGAGAAATACTTTATGAACGCTCAATCTTGGAAAAGTTCCAGTAATAGGTTATATCTTAGAGTCTGATGTTCATAAAAAAACTAGTTTCATTTATCTTGGAGCTCAGGGATCCACTTTGTAAACTGTGGTAGAATTAACCAAAACTCTATGCCTTAAGTATTTGACTTAAGTATTCTGCTCTCACATCATATAGATATGTCTCTCTTGAGTTCCTCTAAACTCTTGTTATTTGTTAGTCTGAGTGATCAATCACAATATATCTAATGCTTATAAAAAATCACAACTTCCACATCTGGCTGCTTGCCTTTGCACCTGATGATTTCTCTGGAGAAACTGTATAAATTAAAGACAGAAAATAAAGGGTATTGTAGAAGTAAAGTCATCACAAATATACTTAAAATACTTTTAGTTCAGAAGAAAAAAATGTACGGTCTTTACACTTGGGATTTAACTGAGGATTTATTTAAGGAGCCAGAGGAGAGCTGACAATAGTGTAAAAGGAACAGTGAAAAAAGAACCACAATTGTACAGTATGAACAGAGAAGTAAAAATGAATAAAAACTCTCAGTCAAACTCATGAATTTTTGTAGCTCAGGATAATGCTGTGGCCGTATCCATTCCCCCAGGCTTGGTCATTAGGAAACTCTTTACTTGTGAAAACTGTGGAAGATTGTATTGTGGCTATGGTAAAGTGCAGGGCACAGAAAAAGGGAAGGAAGGCTTTTAGATTAGCTAGAAAGCACACATGGTGCTCTGTGTGCTAGTGATTTTTTACAAATATCTGAACCGTCATTACTGAAAACATTCTTCTGTCAGAGAATTTCTGTATCTCTGACTTCTCCCACCACTTTTTGTACTTTTCTTAGAGAAAAGAAAGAAAGATCAAATAAACAAACAGCTCTATGTATGAAGTTTTATTTGCACTGATGTTAATTGGGCAGGGATTTGGGGTTTTGCTCACCGGTTGTAACTCTTGCTGTCTCATGTGGTTTTGCTTTTCATATTTTTCTTATTAAGCTGTTTATTTTACTGGAACCCTGACACTGGGAATGTTGAACTGCCTGTTATGGCTGATTTGTATACAATGAACTGAGAACTGACCTTTTAATGCTTTCTATAGAATTAAAAGCTATTGTAGAAGTATATTTATATATTTTATTTTTTCTAGTACATGTATGCATCCTATAGAAGTCTTCCTTTGGAAACATACCGTGAGTATATTTCCATAAAATCTCTCTCTCTTCCACCTCTCTAAGGCCCCTATCCCAGGTGTATATATACGTTTTGCTAAACTCTTCATCAAATATAAAACCATCCTGGAATCAGAAGATGAAAAACAGGGAACGTGATGGACATTTTGAGAGACAATTGTTTATTTATTTAGAGATAAATTATCTTTTAATTGCCTTCCCAAGAATTCTTCTTGGTCCTAAAAGGAGACTGCAACAGAATGTTACTCACAGCCACTTGCCTGATATATTTTTGCTGTTGAATAAGGAGTGATTTCCTATGGTGCCAGTGAAAGACCTTCAGCAGCAATTGTACTCCCAGTTGCAGGAATGAAGCAGGGAGACAAACTCCCTATTTTGCATGGTCTTGTCCTTGTCTGAAGAGAGACACCTATTCCTACAAAGCAGTGTCAAGTCTAAAAATAGCCAGGACTAGGAAGCAAAAGAAAGCTTTGCTTCCTGCATTCATGCATCAGTGAGCCAATGCATGGCCCATATTTGTTTATTCAATAGTCTTACCTTTACATTATTTATTTCTGTTCTTTTACCTGCAATAATGTTATTTTGTTTTGTGAATTAAATCAGTGGGCATTATTTCAAGATGACAGAAAATGGGCTTTTAAAAAAGTTGTTCTTCCCCCTCTCAGTTTCGAAGAACTTGTCTTGAAATCTCAGCCTTCCTGTCACATTCAGGATAACACTATTGTGTCCTTTGTCTGAGATTCTGATAAGCATTTGTTGCCTGGTTGAACACAAAGACAGAGCTCTTCTACAGCCCCTAATGGTATTCTGGTGTCTATTTTTGTGGTGTCTTTGATTTCCATGTGAATCTGAGCTTGTGATGAGCTATGTGCCTTCTCAAAGCCTGTGCCCAACCCATGGGAATATGATATTGGACACCAGGGTGATACCAAGACTCAGCAACTTGAATATATTTCTGTTGCTGTTCCAATCTCATTTGCCAGTAACGTGTAAATTGTGAAAAATCCAGTTGTTTAAGTGGTACTGACTAGCAACATTAGTTTTATGCTGAAACCGCAATCTTTATTAATATTCCTGGGTATATTAGCTAGATGAACACTACTGTTAATGTTCATTGGAAACAATTTGTGTAGATACAGAGGTTTACAACTCCTTTCTATCAGAAGAGGTGCTGACAAGGAAGCTTTTTGAGAGATAACAATATTGGGATTTGTTCAGCTTCTAACTGGAGAAGGTCTGCATACAGGATTCATTCCAGAGAGGTCTGCACAAACAGCAGCCCTGTTTGGAAATCTGTCAATGCACAGGCATTTATAGAAATGCCTGGTTTCCCTTACAGACTGTGACTGGAACAGAGTAACTAATCCATCAATTCAGTTTGAGCTTTGACATTCGGTACCATTATCAGGCTCCATGGAAAATATTTCTTCAGCTATGGGAAAGAAATGAATACTCTTAAATTCTTGGATGTGGAAAGCATAGTAAAAATCTGAGGTTTGAACAAAGTATTTTCCATCAGAAAGCTGAGCCTTGAAAGAGGCAGGAACTCTCAGATCTACCAAATCCTGTTGTTATTACTGAATATATTCACATGTGCATGTACACAGAGCTTGTAGGCAGTGGATACCCTAAACTTTTATAAATCAAGACTTCTGAACTATCAGCTAGCTGTGACCTGACATTTTGTTTGGGGGTTGACAATGGGGAGAAAAACATCTTGCTTATCTGATTAAAAACTTGCTGTAGATTGCAAAGTTAGTTTCAATTATTTCTTCTAAAAATATTTCTTCACAGGCAGTCTTCCTTTAACAAGTAAAATTTTATGGGGTAAAATAGTCATAATTTGAGACTACTTATCAAAAACACCTTGAGAATTTTGTTATTGAAAGTGCACAGAATTTATGCTTATATAATTCAGTAATTGTAAGTACCTAAATTACCTGGAAGACTGTGTCTCATTTTAGGAAGAAATTTAACCTCCAGATTGTCCAACTTGCCCTAGATTCCCAGATTTAAAGACTTCCAATACTTTACAACTTGCACATTGATTAAAACTGTGATTTATTTTTACTTTATTTGACAATTCCTGTAGGGATGAGTAAAAGAAGGTATTTGTCCTTCCAGATATCCTATTCTGCCCCAGATCAGGTTGTTTCAAATACCACATCTGCTCACTCCTCTCCCAGCAACAATTTCTGCCCTGGACTTCTGCCTTGCTCCCTGTCCTGGCTTCCCTTCAGAACCTGACCCAGGCCCTTCCCATCAGTGTGATTTACGCTAGTCTGCCCTACCATCTCCTGAGGGGTATTTTCATTAAACAGGATAGGTGAAGCAAGCTCATGGTGGGGAAAAAAAGTGCAGCCTGCCTATGGTGGCTCCTCACCTCCCCAGAGAGAGCTGCAGGTGCCAGCGGAAGGAGGAAGAAAGAGATTTTCTTCTCCTTTGGAGCAAAGTCTCAATCACAGGAGGAAGGGGTTTTCATCCAAGATACCAGAGCTGCTTACTTCACCAGGAGACCAGGTTTAGCTTCCACCAAACTCTTTTTATATTCTCACATGACTCCTAAAATGTTAATGATGGGCAACCTTTTAAATTAAGGATTTAGGTGTTTTGGAAAATGTTGTATTAATATTTCCCAGCTGAAATAAGGAGTTATTTGTGTTGAACATTTCCCTTTTCTTAAGGCTTGGGAAAGGTTTTGAATTGACAGCCTTTTACTAACCTAATAATGCCATGTCCACAGATGGACAGATTTGATTTGTCAACTCAAATCCTGTGAAGAGCAAAGGGATGATGGTAAGAGTGAGGCAGTGGGTGTGGTTATCCTGGAAGTCAAAAGCAGAGCAGGCATGTCTCCTGCCAGCAAGCATATCCATGCAGAGAGCAGGTCCAAGGAGATTCCTGTCCTGCTTTTGCTGCTGTGCTGTGCACTCACATCCTGCTTTAATGCCAGTGAGTCACAATGCCTCATTAAAATCAGCGAGATTTGCAAATTTTCTGTTTTGTTAAGATGTGTGTAAACCCAGCAATAACATTAATGCCAATATTGAGACTGAAATAGCCAGTCTTGCAACAATCAAACACAGATTAACTATACTTAGATCTGCAGGAACATTTAGCTCTTTAGATCAAAATGAGATACCTGAGAATAAATCTGTTGTAGCTTTTATTTTGATCCCAGAAAGATCTTGGAATGAATGGGAAGTTTATTCTTATTTCTGCATAGTACAGAATAGTACAGACTTTTCTGTGGGTGATAATTGAAAGGGCGTTAGCTGTAGTCTTAAAGGTCACAGACCAAAAGTAATATCTTAGAGAAAATCAAGCTGATGTTCCATGAGTTCATTCCTTTCTACTTTAAAATGTATATTTAATAGCATATGATGTTCCCTAACATTTAGCAGATACATGTTTTGATTCCATTTATTCAGGTTTATAGTTAAACATATCCATTTACACATACTGCTTTAAACACAGCAGGATAGAAGCACTATTCATTTTATCCATCTTAAATTTTTGCATTTATTTTCTTCTTTTCCCACTGTGCTAAGATCCTCAGAAACATTAACATTTTTGATGCTGTAACGTAAATTAATCACCTCAACATCATGTTGTAAGTCAGTATTTCTCTCCCCCACCTCCACCCTATTAGCTTAACTCACACCCCCAGAATTGCATAGATTTTATCAGTGGTGTTTAAATACACTACTGTTACTGAGGGGTTAAGCAGGTAGGATGATTGCACTAATAAAAATTGATAAGTAGTCAGGTTATCCTTCCTAATTTATTGCCATGGCAACAGACAGCACATGTGGCTTGTTGCTGAAGAACAGAATGCTAATAATCAAATGTGTCTTACCCAAATGAATATATAACACAGCTTACTAATACAGTGCCTTGACATAGTATACATTACTGAACAACAGCATGCATTAATTCTGCATCTAAGCTCCTTGATGCATATGCTCTGGAGAACAGAAAGAATGAAAAAGCACGTCTGCTACATCAAAGCTGTTCATTAAAGTAATGTATTTTAAATAGTATATACAGTGAAGGATCCAATTCTCCAACACTTATCTTGTTTATTTCAGTATGTGGATGGTATACTAGGAAAATGAAGTAATGCATAGTCATTGTGAGATGGCAGAAAAATAACCAACACAGCATAGAAGTTCAATTAAGCAATAATCTCAGGGAAAAAATGGTCATTACTAGCAGTTAATGGTTGGTTTGTTAGTTAATGGCCCAAGGCAAAGCTGAAAGCAGTTAAGCCTCTAACAAACTGGCTGTGAATTATGGCAACAATGGTTTTTCTGGGGATTTTCCCCCCATTATCATAGTTTATGATAGAAATAATGTATTTTTAAAGACAGTAGTTTTTACAGAGGATGTTAACTGGAAATGTGATGTTTTAAGGAAATAAAATTTTTTTTCCAAAAGGAACAAAACATGCACTTTAGATACATATGTGGTAAATATTTTGTACATGTGTATCTATCTGTGTTTCATATTAAATATAAAAACTATGCTATACACACATGTAATATACTAGAGATTATGTATGAGTATAATTGTCAATTTGAAAATTTCTGTATCATTGAAAATCCACAGAGTTTGTGTAAATACACATAGGTACATAGCTCATATATGTATGGATATTCTCTGTGTTTACTTTATGCACACACAGAGAAACACACAACTTTAGCCTTTTTACTAATGTCCTCTCTATATACTTCAGTCAACTGAAGGAGAAGAAAGGACACAAGAAAAATCTTTCAATGTTGGAAAATCAGGCCATCCCACTCAACCCAGTGTTCTAAAAACAGAACGCCTCTAGTTCATCTGAGATCATCAATACCATCATTGTTTCTTAACCTGAGATCATATACCACACTCTTTTGCTTTGCACATAATATTGGAATTAATTTCTTTACAAAGTCTTCCTTTCTCTTAAAGGCCACAGAATTTGCTGTAACCAGAACAAGCTATGGACTCATGAGTCTTGAAACAGTTATGCTGGGGAATATAATATTTTGTCTATTTTAACCTAAAGCTTTGTTATGTTGAAATGGATATTTTGCTCATGGAAATTGTTGGCATGCAAGTGCAGTCTACTTCCAGAAAGCAAAAGGGTGATGGGGTTTTAATCAACTTCCTGGAGATTTAAAAGTATCTTGATAAACTGAAATGGTTGGTGAAAATTGCCAGGATGTTACAGTAAAATAGCTTTACAGTGAATCTGAGGTGAGGCAATTTCAGATAAGACAGGAAACCATAAAACTGCCATGAACATAAGGCAAACTATATTTACAGTATGAGTACCATATATTCATTCTGAAATTTTTCATGATTACTGTATAGCATTAGATCATTTATTTAGATCCTGCTGTAGGTAGGGTACCAATTCTAGGAATGGTGAATTTAGACTAGATTGCATTCTGGTGTCAGCTATTTTTGTACTTGTAAAATAATTTTAAGTTGGAAATGAAAAAGAAAGAAAAGAAAATAGGAGACCTATTTCCCAGGATTTCCCAAGAGTGAAAGTTTCCCATAAGATCCTCAAAGGATGGAATTTTATATAGGAACTTCAAAATTATTTTACACTTTTGAAAACTGTTTTTAAACATGTATAAATATATATTTAAAAATGTTTTATTTTTTTGACAAAAGTCAAGAAATCAATGGGCAATCTTCAAATATGCATATGCATTGTCTCAGCTTTGCCTTCTTCCAATTTTTTTTTCAAAGGACTCACAGCACTGTTTAATAAAATAAAAGAACCACCGCACTGCATAGTCTCTCTGTAGACTAGGCTCATTTCTGAACACTGGCAATATTCTGTCCTTCCTGCTCTCCAGCAGAATTTTCAACTCAAGCTTTAGGATACTTTTCTTCCTTTCTTAACAGGTACTTGAGACTTACCAGCGAGAGCTGCTTCTCTGAACAGGTGTTACTGGGATTGCAAAGGAAGTTGCTATTGTGTGGGATCTCTTTCAAGTCTGAAAAACAAGTAATTGAACTATGAGACAGTGGGAGGGTGGTGGAGGTGGGAGGAAAGACTCCTTTTTTAAAGCTACTGAATACTGTTATAAATACTTGTAGCAAGGAAAGAATTCAAAGTTCCTCAGAGATACCAAACAAGTTTTATAGATCAATTTTAACTTGATGTACCATGAAAAAAAAAAAAAAAGGCAGGACAACTGGGCTGAATCACAGAGCTAGGTAGGCACACTAAAAGGATCAGATCAAGAAAAGACTATTTCTAATATTTCCTACAAGAACAAACTGCAGCTCTATGTGTTCATGTTACATGAGGCTTTACATTGGGCTCAAAATGTCAGAAACTACAGTAGTTTAACTACTTGAAAATGTTACAGGAAATATTGCCTACAAGCCCAGAGTCCTATTATCTTTGACAACTATCTGTACCAAAATATCTCTTCACCCAGTAGCAGTCTAGCTCTTCATCTTTTTAAAATCATTGAAGTTAGGTCTGACCCATTGATAATATTTCTATCCTTTTTTTTTTTTTTTGTCCTTTTAGAAGAGCATTACTAATTCTAGTATCATCACTGAACACAGGTTTGGTTTCAGTATCTGTGGACTAAAAGGGCAGATAATATTTAGTTGTAGAAACAAATGTCTCATGCAGAAGGGTCTACAAAATATGACTGAAAAGAGCAGTGCCTTCCTCAGTGCATCCTAGGGAAGATCTCCATCCATTTTCACAGTGGTTTTGATGTAGGAAATCAATAATGTGAAATGTACAGATTGAGAGGTTTCACTTATGGTTTTCTGACACTGGACTTCCAAATCATCACAGTAAAGAGTTGCAATTATAAAATGGCTGTTAGCTACCTCAGGGCTGTCTGTATCAACAAGACAGGTTGAGACTGGAATGTTTTACCAGCTGTTAGTAAGTTTTACAAATCCATGATTCACTTACCTGGAAAACCCTTCCTCAAAAATCCTTGGATGATATTGCTCTTGCTCAGAAAATGGATAGTGGATAAAAGAAATTTACATTATGCAGACTGAACTGCACCAAGTCTAAAGTGAACTTTCTATATAAGTGGACACTTAACAACACCTAAGTGACTTTTGGCGTTAGGAACTCTGAGTCAGGGCTATATTCTGTTTTCAGAGTTACTTAGACATCAAGGGCTAAATCCATGAGGGATGAAGGTATTACAAGGATAAGTACTTAAAATAGCACCTGACTCTGCAAGTTCTCCACAATGTAGAGAAAGATGTTTAAAAGGGGAATACAAAGAGACAAATAAATAACATGGCCAGCAGGAAATAAAAACTTGGGGTATTAAAATAAGTCCTATATCAGATGCAGATGGAGAAGGATCCTCCAACTGTAAATGAGTTTGTAGAACCTCCCATGATATAAGGAAAGTAAGCTAGAACAGTCAAGGTTGGGTTTTTTCGTTTTCATGGAAAACAACATATAAGAAAATCTAACACTTTTAAGAGTGTTCATGTACGATGTTGAAAGACCCAGGTTTAGTCACCTCTTTGAAACTGACTTCTTTGCCTGTGAGGCTGAATGGTCATATTATTGGGCTCATTATAATGTCTAGATGTTAGATCTCAGGGGTTAAACTAGTATAGAAGAAATCTTTCACAATGCAGATGACTACTCTAACCATTGAATTATTTACTAAGAGCAGACAGTGGGTTTCATAATTACCTTAGTTCTCCTCTGAGTAAGGCTCAAAACCCCAAATACAACAACCAGATCTGACTTTGCTGTAAAAATGGAAGTGGAAGACATCTAGGTAACAACATCCACAGAAACTTGGATTTGAAGGACCGTTATGGACTTAGACATCTAATGGATCATTTTGAGAACTAAGTCCTTTTCTATATACAGCCCCAGGGCCTTGCTGTACAAAGATAAAATTAAAAGACAGCCCTATACCCTGGCTTGAAACATGTGGTGCTCTATGTAGTTCTGCTTTTCTGTATAAAATGATAGCTAGAGATATTTTTTGACAATATTCAGCACTAATTAGATGAGTTCTCATTTCCAGACACACAGAGCAATTTCACAAAAAACCCTGAAGTCACTGAACAATGAGTGCACAGGATCACTGAAAAATCGCTCCCTTAGTGTTTGCAAAGCACTTTCATGGCTAAAGATGCTGCATAAGTGTTCGGTATTATTAGTGCTATGTGTAGATTATGTTGGCTCAGTTGTTTCAGATCATGTCTAATCAGGATTTTTCAAATAATTCCCCTCTGTGTCTGGAGAGGAAATTAAATCCAGAAGTCTTCTGTACATCTGAAAGTATTTTGTGATAGAGTTTGAGAGAAGCTAGAGTCAGACATGAGGACAGGGTGGGGAAGGGGGAGTTGTATTTGTGAGAAGACAGCAGCCTTAGGCAGTGAACGATTTGTTCGAACAGCAATAAGAAATAGGAGCAGAGAGTGAGAGTCATATATACAGAAAGTATCAAAACAGGGGCAAGAGACAGAAACAGAGACAGAAACATGATCATTCTGTAAATGAGCAGGGATGGGAAATAGAGAAGAAACTGAGGAACAGAATAGTGGAGGGTGGCAGGGAAATAGGGCCTTTCAGTGGGAAGCAGGGTAGGTGCTGAGGAGAAATGAAGCAATCAGAAATCATTTCAGAACTGACTGCATGACCTTAATTTTGCCCTCTTGTGCATGCACACCACAAGTCTATCTTTCATTATGTAATCTCCTGCTATTTTTTCCCCAGGATGGGCTGTGTCTCAGAGCTGTGCAGTGGAGGAGACAGCTGCTGTGCAGCACGGGCTTCAGGGAGAGACACTGTTCTTGGGAGTGGGGCTGCACACAGAGCTGCTCCTCAGCTGCCAGTCTCTCTCAAAAGAAGTGAAAGACCTTTTAAACACAGTCCTGACTGTGTCAGCAATGAGAATTTCAGACTAAAACCTGTGCATGCTTTCTCAGAATACCCTTCTTGGTGATATAAGAGCTATGGGGTCTTGGGCTTCTTCATAGAGGAAAAAGAATTTTAATCCCAGTCTGCTCTGAAATTCACAGATCAGGGAAATTCAGAGACTGATACTCAGAGCTGGGTTTCAGTATACTTCAGAGTGCAACAACATGACACCCAATGTCACACATCAGCAGAAGAGGATAGGACTGAATACTGAATAGCTACCCAGTCAGGATATATAATCTCCATACACCATACCAAGATGTTATCAGATTTATTTTAAATTATTTATAAAATACAGATAAGCAGTGTTTCTGGGTATACCTTGGAGAAATGGGGAGAGAAAGGCAACAAGACTTTTCCCTTCTCATGTAGACCTGCATGGTGATGGGGTTTTTTTTCCTCAAGTTTTTCATAATCATCCTCATTTCCTTCTCTCAGTTCAAATGTCTTTCTGTCTTATTCAGATCCCTCTTTCTCCAAATTATAGTAGAGGACTTCCAACTTTCTTCCCATTTCCCAGGAGCAGCAGGTAGAGTATTGGACCCCTGGCACAAGAGAGGTGTTCTCAATCCCTTTGTTCAAGGAAATGGCAGCCCTTGAGTTTTGGCCAACCAGAATTGGAAGAAAAGCTCTGCTTCACCCCTACACCCTAGATAGCAAGTTACATAGTTTGGGTGGAATTGTCAAATAGCTATTTGCCAGATCATGGTTGAAATAATAATATGAGAAAGAAATGTAGCCTTTTTGAAAGCAGCTGCAATTGCTAAAATTTAACAATTTTTTAATCAATTGCAAAAAATATATAGCAGGAAGATGGTGATATCTATTCCACTATAATTACAAAATTGCATAGCATGGAGCAAATGTAAACACACTGATGAAGACGATGTAGGCATCTACACTATATAGGAAAACAGAAACAGACACCCTCAGTGCAGCAGTTAGCAGCTAGTTTCTCCCAGAAGACGAACAAATATTATCGGCCAAGACTTTTGAGAGATTTTGACAGCCTACTACAGTATGAATTTTTTAAACTAGGGAAAACATCTCATTCACCTTTTGAAGACGTAGTATATTTAAGGCTAAGCTGTAATTAAGACATGCATTGATTTTGTGGTAGGAATTGAATTCTTCAAAACCAAAGCTGTGAAATGGCACAGGGAAGAAGTTGTAATTTAACAAGAGAATGAATACATCTGTAGTAAGTATTAAATGTGGAGGCAATATTGCTAGATAAGGAGAGATAAAAGGTGATGATTCTTGGAGAATAGCTGTTACCAGGTGGGAATTGCTGGATGAGGTTTGACATTGGGAGACTGAGACTGGCAAGTAGTAGAGAAAGGAAAGCAAGTGATGGAGTCAGTCCTGGAGAACAGGAGGCCAGGGTTGGAAGCTGGGAGGCAGATGGGCTTATCTGCTGGAAGGAATCCACAAGCTGTAAAATGCCTTCAAAATAACATTAAAGTAGCCAAATAGCACAATGAAAAGCTGTAAGATACAGATTAAACCTGTGCAAGCACAATTTATTGCAGAAGTAACTCCCTAGGAACTCTGCTGAGTGAAGGAGTCCTCCAGGACTATGAGCAGGAGCTCTGGGGAAATAACAGTCTTTAAGGGTGGTCAGATAAGAAACCCTTAATTCTTGTGGTTGGAACCATGTATATGTTTCACCTCTTACCATCACCTCTTGCTTTTCTTTGAGTGGAGTCCAAACTCCTGCTCAGGCAATGAGGTTATACCCATCTCTCATTCACAAGAGGAGATCAGAGAGACCCTCCTTTACCCATCCTTAGCAGATGATGCGTCATTCTCGGTGCTTAAATGAATCCCTTGCCAATTCTCTGATGCTATGGTCTATCTTTGTAAGGGAAATCCCTGTTCAATTATCAGCTTCTACTGTAATAATTGAGTTGATTTCAGCAGAAAAGGAAGAGCACAGCCAGATGAGAACTTTTTAGTGGATGCTGAAAAATGTGGAAGCAGCTATTGGTGTTCTGAAGAAGAGGCTTGTGTACAGCTGTGCATAGTTTGTATTCTGAAATAGAGAAGAGTGGCTTTGTCTGAGTTGATGCAAAGAAAAGGGCATATCTCTGCTACTGTTTGAAGATATCCCCAGTTTCTATTTGAAGGTGATACAGAGACAGAAAGGTGGCCAAGAGAGTGCCTCCTGGATATGAAGAGATTACTTGTTTTCAACTTCTGGTTTCATGAATTGATAAATCTCTTATTACTGGTAAAACTCTATAAATGAGAATGAAAAGAGGACCTATCCCACAGACTCAGCCCTACCTACTGCCTAAAATACTAAAAAGAAAAAAAAAAAAGAAAAAGAAGAAAAATTAAAGACTCTAAAGAGAAGAAATGTAGCCTTGTGCAAAGGTGTGCTCAGCAGCTCTGTTGTTTTTTCTTTGATTTTTCTTAGGCAGAATTAATCTTCTGGAATGCAAGTAAATCTACAAAAGGTGATTTTTCCTTTGGAATGCAAATTGTTATAGTGATGCTTCTCATACCACTAAGGGAATATGGCAATATTACTGTGCACTGATCCAACTATTTCCATTTACAGCAATCAAATACTCACAGACTTATCTTCATGACCCCTCATGACACAGGTAAACACTGGAATTGGGGTTTTACTACTAGGGTCACTGAGGCAAAATTTACAATCCATGGCCTTCCAGTCACTGGTGAATGTGTTCAGTTTCTACTCAAACCTACCCCTGTACAGTTGGTGAACTGCTTACAGCTGTTAAAACTTACTTTTGTGGGGTCAGTAACTACATGAAATAAATGTATGGACATACTTATGTCACCATAAGCTTTTTCTGAAGATCAAATAGGTAACTATTTACACTGCTCCCACTGCATCTGCTTGCATGAGCTAGTTGGCATTGATCCTCCCTATGGTTAGCAACACTCTGTAGGAACAGAGCCTGAACATGCTTTTGGCCTGTCTCTAGACACATAGTTTAGAGTTAGGAATAGCTTCCTTTGTCTGCCTGATGGTATCCTGAGGTTGTATTTTCCTAAGCATAACATTTTTTGAGATTTTTGGTTTAGCTCCACACACCCCAGAAATGTGAGTGAGAAGAATATGGATCCCAAGTTCATGTTCAGATATATTGTTGAGCATTCTCTTCACCAGTGAAAACACAGGTTTTTTAGCATTGGGGCTGAGTCTTTAATTTCCTAGGTCTCTATAACCTACCTTTGGTACATAAATTTATGCCCTTCTTTCTGAGGAAATTTTGGAGAGACCTAGACCATCCCTCTGGGGACAGGTTTTGTCTAAGTTTTATTTGTGTACGTCAAGCTTGGAGGCACCGCTGCCAGTGATAAATATCTCCATTTCAAAGTGAGAAGATGCAGGAATATCTGCTGAGATATATATATCTGTTGCATGAAATTACTGCTGTGGAAGAACTGATTCACATATCATGGTTTTGCCTGTAGTTTAAATTAAGGAGTGTTTTTCATAATATTTTTTGGTGCAGCGTGAGAGGAAATCAGATTTTGTGGGAGAAGTTTCTTATTCAGAAGTGTCAATTTTTTGGCACTTAAATCTTCTCATATATAGTTAAAAATGAACTGTTGGATCTTTTTCAAACTAGAAACCTTTCTGACCTTATAAACAACAGTGTAATAATATTGGCTGTAAATGTTTTTATTGAAATAAATGTTTTGTTAAACTTGTAAGTGGGAGAAAAGTTCATGTTTTATTGATCTGTTGTTCACTCTGTTTTGAACTTAGTGGTTTAGTACTAACCCTTCATGCAGATATTGATTATTTAGTAGAACAAGGAGAAAAAAATGTGGGGGTGGAGGGAGTTTGACAGGCAGGGTTGTCTAAGTTTGTTAAAATACCCACTGAGAAAATCTGAGAGGCCTTATTCAGTGAAAAGATCAAGGCATATTTACATGGAAATACACATTATTGTGATTCATTTGAGACATTAGAATTGTGTGAATGAAAATTTATTAGAAAGGGAAGACCTAATGGCAACAGAGATATAAACTGGAAGCAGAAATCCCTTTCAATCTACAGATAAATAGGCTAACTATTTTAAAATATGCTAAAATTTTAAAATATTTAAAGGGAGCCAGTATCTAAAGGTCATTATAAATATTTTTACATCTGTCCTGTTCTAATTTCGCTCTTCCAAATATCAGCCAAGTTGCTGAGTTTTCAGGGCTAATCCTCAGATTTTCATAATATTCTTACAAGTATTTATTTCCTTATTTATCATCTGATTTTATTAACGTGTAGAGTAAGTCAACACAGAATGAATCTAGAATTCACTGCCACAAGGTGCCACCAGGCTCAGTGGGATTCAAAGAAACATTATGCATTTAAATACATAATGAGAACTTCTGAGGTCTCACTTGTCATAAGAATGATCCTATGATCACACTTTTTTTCCCTTAAAAGATAAAGCATGACCCCAAAGTTTTAAAGTGGAAATCTGGTTTGCATTGTGAAGATATTTGTCTTATATAGGCACATTAATCCTCCTCTTGATTTCTCACCTTTTCCTTTGAAAGACCACAGTCTAAATACTGGATTTGATGTATTATCAGTGTGATAAAGAAATGAAAATTCTGGTGTTGCTATCATATTAATGTCCATGCTCTTTCTAGGACTTCAGTTTGGATTCTTTGTTTTGTCTTTGTTCCTGCTGGTATTGTTTCTGGCAAGATTTCACAGTGGTACATATGGAATCTTAAAGTTATCAGTGCAATCCTGTATCTACAAACTCAATATTCCAGACAATATTAATTTTCAGAGCTGAATAATTTGCGCTGATTTTTTAAAGGTTACATTGTGATACTTCTAGAAAAATATCAGGGCCAATGTATATTATGGCATCAGGGAAGAATACTATGCACTACAGTGTAAGGAGATCCAGTGCTAAAATCTGAGATTTCTCACTTTTGTGTTGTCTGATTTTCTACATCACCTAGTTGGTATAGATGAGGTTTTGGATGTGGGAGATAAGGCACTACATTTGAAGTCAGATTATTCATACTCTGTAAAAGCTTATTCAGAGAATGACAGTGTAGATATCTGAATTATGTTATGGAATATAGTAGTACATACACCATAATAAATTTAGAAGGAAAGGTCATTGACAGTGTAAAAGTATAAGAACCTTTTTCTTTCCATTTTTTTGTCTTTTGTTCTTGACAAGTTTTTCACCATGTGGTTGTGTGTATAATAAACTGATTGCTATTATTCTTTTATTTGATAGTACAAGCATCCACTAGAGAAGCCAGAGTTCCCAACTGTACCTTTTCTCTTTGGTAAAAACATATTCATCTTGGTCCTTTATATAATATGTGTTGCAGTTTCTTTTGCTTCTTCAACAATGAGAGTTTTTTTCCCAATATTTTCTTTTTTTTATTATTTCTAGAACAGAAAACCCTTCCTATATAATATACTTAGAGCTAATATGAAATCATCTGAAAAAATAAGTGTTATCAAGTTTGTCCCTGATATTTTTTGTCACTCTAGGCATAGGTGAACTGCATCATGCCAGGGAAGAGTACTGTGAAAAACTACCAGCAGAGAATATCCCTTCCAGAATTTCCAGGTTGGGGTGTGTATCACAGCTGATCCACCCCTTTCTTTTTGTTTTGCACTCAGGAGAGTGGTTTGTGGCAGAACGTGACTGTAGCATTCCCCACAGCTGTGTGTGCATCCTTGCATCTTTTCTCCTCCTGCTTATTTAGGGAGCAAGCTGCCCCTATGAATTGCCTGACTGGCTTGTTCCTGACTATACAGAACAGACAAGCTTCTTGTGGTCCTATGCTGATGAGGAAGGAATGGTTATGAATTGAGTGCTGAATTAAACAAATCCTAGTAATTGAAAATCAATATTTTTCTCAAGCTGCCATCTGCAGGTGTTTAGCTGCAGACCGCTGATGCAGTAGCTGAGCCTTACGCATGAGATGCTGAGACACTGCTGGGAATTAATTGGTGAATTAATTAGAATAAAAAATGAGCAAACAGAATGAGATTCAGGAAACAGGTCTATCTGTGTGGATATTTTCACCATAGGAGTCTCCCTTTACCCTGCTGGGCTCATGGTGTCTATCTATAATCCCAGGGTAAGAAAGTTCAGAGCAGGCAGTCCTCTGAAATAGCTGTCAGCATTTTACTTAAACACTGAAGACTGTCATAACCTAACCCTTTGCTCTTATAGCATGAGTCCCTTTCAGGCATACTGAATAAAGTTAACAGTCACTTACATGAAGGAAGTAGATTGTTCTATAAAGCATAAACACCTTTAAATTCAGTTTTTAAATTCCCTTGCAGCTGGTTTACATTTCTTTGTAGAAGACAAAAGTAAAAATATATTTATCATTTTGCCAGATACTTCTGAGAATGAGAGCATTACAACTGCAGGTGTGCAGACACCAGTTATGTCTTTTGTAGGCCAGATAAAGGAATAGCCATAGTGTGATGCTTGTAAATATTTACTGCAGCTAAATTCAATATTTCTTTACCAAGTTACTCAGCCAGACTAACAGGCACATTTAGAATTTGCGGAAAAGAGGCCTTCTACTTTTTCCATCTCCTATCATTCACATGGTTCATCTGTTTCATTTCCTTTTCCAGCATCTGCTTGTCACCTACGCTTACTGGTTCCTGAGCTACATTTCTGACTGCTGTCTGCAGGATTCAGTAAGGCTCTCTTGCAGCCTTTGGTGTCATGCTCTGCTCTGCCTCTTCCAGGATGTACTTCACACCCTATAAGTGGGAAGAAATCAGCAGGGTAAGGTAAAGCTGGCACTAAGGATCTGCTTGCAGCAGATGAAAAAGTTCACAATGGCCCAATACCTGAAATAACTCGGGCTTCTAATGCTTAAGTATGATGATTATTTCTAGGCAAAGAGTGTCCTCAAGCGTATAAATCATCTTCCTTGGCTGTGTTAGTAAGCACACACTTATACTTCTGGAGCCTGCCACTGCATTAAACTTCTGCAGAGGGAATATCAGAGAAGTCAAGAAGACCTGTGTAGGGTAGAAACTTGCAAAAGAAACATTTTACTATCCTTAAAAATTGTTTCATAAAGATACTACAATTAAAGCCTCAAAATCCTGTGCTTGGCTCAGCACTGGCTGTCAGAGAGAGTCTGAGTCTGACAGGCCACTAGCTGCTGAAGACCCCAGACATCTCTATGATGTGTACATCATGCATGAACTTAAAAACCCCATAGGGTGTGCAGATGTTGTCTACAGCTGAAAGCATTGCTGAGAACGATCAGAGGCTGGGACATCTAACGTCCCATTTGGGCATGATCCACCCTAATCAGTTAGACAAGGCTTTGTGAATAGCCATTGGGAATTCTAGGAAAGAAAGAAAAGATCTGTACTTTTGCTGAACTGATACCATAGAACTGTACAGGAGAACAGATCAGAAGCCAGGCAGTTTTCCCCAAAAGCCATAACCCAACACTGGCTGATTGTGCCTCTGCTACATCAACCAGTTATTTTGCCTTTTATTTGATGCTATTATGTTTGAGTAATTATTTTCATTAGACTTTACTTCTGTGTAACGGAGTTTCACCACAAAGGCTCATTGACAAAAAATTCTCTTCCCCTTGCTCAAAAAACTCCTGATCCTATCTTGCTGCTAGATTCCACCAAAATTTTAGCTACAGGTGTCATATTGTAGTCATCTTGAAGACAACACCAACAGTTTACATGTAGCATTTATGAAAGACCAATTTCTGGTATAGCTTTATAAAATTGTTGAATATTTTGCTTAAAAAGTCACTTGTCTTCCTGACTGTGCCTGTAATATTCTCACTTTGGATTCCTTCATAACACAGTACGTTTTGACTTGCTAATAAGGTGTTCAATGCAGCAGACATTACCTTGCCTGAGCTATTTTCTGATGTGGGTTGTGCAGTCAATGTCCTGTTAAACAACCTCCTTAATTGAGTGGACCAGTAACAATAAGAAAATGCTCTTTTTGGCTTCCATCTAACCTTTCTTCACAGGCTTCATGAGAGTTTTCTCTACCATAGTGACAACACAGGCATTGACATAATTACACTTCAGACACAGAATTGAAAATAACAATTTAAGAGGTATGCCTATAATATTTTTCATATTTGAATCAACAGCCACTTTCAATTTCTGACAAGAGAAAATATTTCATTTCCAAACACACTGCAGAGATGAAATTTTTACTACTTATTATTCTGTTCTTTATCCTTTGCCAACCTTATTAAAAAAGAAGAGATATCATCAGCCCTTTTCTGTGACCCATCTTCTCATCAGTCATCTAAATCACACTATGTTCTGCTTTTTTAAAAGATCAAATGGATGAAGAGATAGAAGCAATCTCAGAGGAAACTGTTTCCATGAGACTGAGAAGTGAGATGTGATACTTGAAGATCCCAAAATGAAGTGAAACACATGAAAACTCCAGCAGTGTCATAACTGCTGCTGAGGGTTGTATGCGGAAGAAACTCAAGAAAAGAAAAGAAAAAAATTAAGATCAAATTAATTGCAGTGTTAAGTCTGCTTGTCTAAATTTCCAGTATAGTAACCTATTTTATATGACAGTGTCTGTCTGTAAAACAGACTTTCACAATGTGCTAAGTGACAAAAAACAACCTGGCAAAACATGAGCCTGCCAGTTGTACCCTATAAAATGATTAAATAAAAATTACATTATAGGGTTCTATATTCCTTTTCTTACTGATTTCCAGCTCAAATTTGCTCTGCTTTCCGAGTGAAGAAAAAACAATGTTGTTATTTGACCCTCCACCTCCCAGTAGCCAGTTCTATAAGCACTCCCTAGAACTGGGAATTAAGCCAGGACTGTGTTTTGGTTTTGATTTAGATATTGCATTCAACGATGTTTGTAACACAGGTGCTGCTGGTCAGATTTAGGTCTATTGGGACACCTGTACAGTCCCTTATATTTTTATTATGCCCTTATTAACACCTCTGTGAAGTTTCACCATGTAGGGAAGGTAAAATCAGAAGACTGTACGTTTGAATGAGTGTAGTCAGTGATTTCAGGCAGAGAGTTGTGTTCAGGTGTTGCAAAATATGAGATAAAACGAACCAACCCTGACCACTAGACACAGGGTTTAGTTAGTAAAGGAAAAAGAAAGGAAATCCTTTTACCTTGAAATGTTGGCACATCACAGCCAAAAATAAACTTGATCTCACATTTTATCACCTATATTTGTAAGGCAGAAACACAGATTATAAGAATATGAATAAGACATTTCTTGGGATTAATATTTGCTGCAGGTGGACCTTTTTTTTTTCTAAAAAAGCCTGATTTTTGAATTCCTAGATGTAAACTTAAAAGTTCTCTTAGAATCATCCATAGACTATCTATACAAGCTATTGTAATATTTTCTATTTTTCTGATTAGAAGTGATCAATCTTTTAACAAATTTGAAAAATTACACTCTGCCACACCAGATCCCTTAGTTTGTGGCTATGGTCAGACCTCTATAGGTCTGGCGTGTGGGTGCTTCTTTTTAACACCTAAAGTCTTGTCCTATGTTATTTGAAATATAGTATGTGAATATCCATAATGGTACTCTTCCACTGAATATAACAAGATTTCTGCTGCAAACCAAGTAAAATAAATCTTGAATCCAGACAGAAGGGAACACATTGGTCAAACAGTAAATTCTTGCAGAAAAGGTATTAGCTGGAAGTTTTGCTGCGTTTTATTGATCATATATGTAATTTGTGAAAATATTCATTAGTAATAAATGTTTCAGTCAAGGCAGTAATGCCCCTTGGTTTGCCCACAGATCATTACTCCCCAAACCAAAAGATTTTCAGCAAACCTTTTCTTAGTTATTCAAAGCATTGTGCTTAAGATTGCTGAGCCAAGACATTAACTGCCTATGTATCATAAACTGTTAAATTTAGGTATGTCAGCATTTTGATTTGCTCAAGATATGACCAAGTATCTCTGAATGTTTTCGGAGTAAGAGACTCTTAATTCAAAAGACTGCTGACAGAACTGACATGAGTGGATCACATCAAGCACAATATGTTGTTCCTTATTTGGAACTGTACATATTGTTTTTCTTCCTCTGTGGATGTTTATTTGAAGGATGAATAGGTCACGCTTAGCAGGAGAGCTCATCATATGAGTGCCAGATACAGAGGACAGATGAGTCAGTTCCACACAAACTACAAATTATGCATGCAGGATAAAACTATATTCATATTTGCATTTGACCTAAACTTCAACTTTCAAAAATAAGTTTAAAAGAAATTATTCTGAAATTCAAAAACTGTTTTGCAGAAAGGAAGCAGTTCAAGCAATGCAGCTGAAGAAAAAAGAAGACTCTGCTGGTAGGAAAAGAACACATTGAGAATGAAATACTGTACATCGGTGTGCATGAGCTCAAGCCTGTATTTAATACACATTTTGAAATGTGTTTATCTGATGCATGATTGATTGATGCTGCTGCAGTGTTCAAATCTCAGCCACTGTCCAGTCATTGCTTGTCATCATCAAATATGGCTTGGTGTAGAAAAAAACCCACATTTGTTTTGTGGATGGTAGTACAAAACTTTATTTTTTAATTAAACCTCATGTTTTGGTTACAGAACTGTTACTGATGGCTTTTTCTCAATATGTACAAATGAACATGAGGTGGGAAAGTCACACAGCTCCTTACAGGAACTGCAGTAAAGTCTAAAAAAAGAAAGCTGCAGTGAATAAAAAGCACAATGCTGAATATGACACACATATCTGTATTCTCTCTTCACTGTCTAAGAAATGGGAACTACTGGACATATGACCCAATATTTCTTTGTTGTTTTGCTTTATACAGGCATTATATTTTTTGCAATATGTGCATGGATTTCAGAAGCATAACAGATGATGAATAGTATTCAAATATACTTGAAAATAGGAATATTTGCAGCAGAGTTCCAGGGTGATGGGGATTCTAATGTACACATGTTAACCAATTAAAATGAAGCCACATGTACTAACTATTTCAGGAGAAAGGTTAGTGATCTTGCAAGTAGTCTCATGAAATAAAAATGTGTATTTGACTGTTGGGGAGGCTGTTGTCTGGGGGAGTGAGGGGAGAAGAGAAAGTGCCAGTCATTTTACTACACCAGCTTATTATACCCATATTTTTCCCATTTAAAAGTAATTGGGAATGTGGATGTGGCTCCCCTGAATGACCTACATTACCTCTTTATTCCTCCTGGGTAGAGCATTTTAACAATTGTAGAATTCCAGACAGTGCTGTGACTCCATTAGGACCAGAGTTGCGAATGGGAGATGCCCCTAACAGACTGGCAGTGACCATAACCTCATGTGAGCATACAAGGGTCCTTTCTTCTAGTCCACTTGCTTAGCAAAAACCAGAGAGACAAATCAGAGGACTGGGCAATTGCCAACCATATGAAATTCAACAAGGGAAGACACCAGACTCTTCCCAGGGCAGCCCTGGATGTACAGACAGTCTGGAGAATGAGAGGCTGGAGAGAAGCACCACAGAAAGAGACATGGTGGTCCTGGTCTATGAGAAGTTGAACATGAGCCAGCAGTGCCCTGGCAGCCAGGAGGGCCAACCCTGTCCTGGGGGCAACAGGCCCATCATCTCCAGCCAGGCAAGGGAGGGGGTTGTCCTGCTCTGCTCTGCACTGGGGCAGTCTCACCTCAAGTGCTGGGGGCAGTTTTGGGTGCCGCAACATAAAAAAGACATTAAACTATTAGGAGTGTCCAAAGGAGGGCAACAAAGGTGGTGAAGGTCCTTGGGAGGAAGTCATATGAGGAGGGGCTGAGGTCACTTATTTTATTTAGCCTGGAGGAGACTGAGGGGAGATGTCATTACAGTTACAGTTTCCTCACAAAGAAAGAGGAGGGCAGACAGTTGATCCCTTCTTTGTGGTGACCAGTGACAGGACCCAAGTGAATGGCCTGAAGCTGAGTCAGGGAAGTTTTTTTTTTCCAAAGGGTAGTTGGGCACTACAACAGGCTTCCCAGGCAAATGGTCAGAACCTGAGATCCTGATCCTGAGAGAGATCAAGGAGCTCAAGGAGCATTTGGACAGCACTCTCAGACACTGGGTGTGACTCTTGGGGGTGGTGTTGTTCCAGGAGTTGGACTTGATGTTGCTGATAGCTTCCTTCCAACTCAGTTTATTCTGTGATTCTGTGATCATCATGCTGTGTAAGTGTTGCTAGCTCAGCACATTTTTAATGACCTAGGATATTAAGAAGGCCAGACCTTCTGGTCAGTGATCAGATCAATAACTAGGTGCAACTTGGAGATGCTAGCATCTTCAGGAGAGAGCAGTTAGACCCAACATCATGTGGTTTGGTTTGGTTTGGGTTTTTGAGTTGCTAATAAAGCCAATTCCATCCTTTAAATGAGTAAGTTAGATTTTATTTTTAATGTGTAATCTTTGTCTGGAAAAGGATCAGAAGAGCAGCTGCCAATTTAAATTATGGTGCTTAGGGAAAAAAATAATCCCTGACACAATTTATACACCAGAGATACTCCTAGTGGGAACATTGGAAGAGGGGATGTTGCTGAGAAGAGACAAGTGGGAAGAGGAATGAGTTCCAGAATTATTGCTCTTGAATTGATGGTGTTGTAAGAGCAAGATATGCTTGCTGAATCCCATCTTCAACTCCTATTTCCAAACAAATAAAAAAAAAATTACGATTATGGCTTTCTGGAAGGTTATATATGGCTCTCCAGCAGGTTGTGCAGTGCCCTGTCTGCACTGACATCAGCAAATGTCAGTGTGTTGTGTCATCCCTGTATAATTTGGTAGTAAATGGTGACCATCTCTGTGCTGACAGACAGTGTCTCCAAAGGATATTCTTCATCAGCTAGTTTGTTTTGATGATCATATCACATAAAAGAAAAACCAAACAAGTCAGTTTGTTTGGAAGATTTCTTTTCTGCCTTTCCTTTCTTTCATACTTTTCATATTTTTCTAACTTTAAGCACATATGGGCATGACAGATTTTTAATGAAAATCTCAGTGCCTGAATACCTGTTTCTGACACTTTCATACAACATCCCATGGAGAAGAAATAGACCTTAACATATGTCAAAAGCTGTGTAAACCAAAGAGTAAGTGTGAAGGCATTCCAAGTGATACAGCTCTCTTTTCCAGAGCTGTAAACAGGTTGGGTAAAACTTTAAAGTAAAATACCTTTACCTCCTGCTTGGTTTTTTGCCTCACTTACTGGTAAGATTGCATAACTGGACTGGTCATTGCAAAGCAGATTTCTTTTCCAACAATCTGCCTCTAAAGAGGTTTAGGGTTTTGTTTGTCAAATTTTGTGTGTTTATTTACTTGATTGTTCATTAAAAAAAGGAATGAGACAAATTTCTTTTAGGTCCTATGAGGAGTAAGTTCATAAGTAAGTCTGATAGTCTTTTTCAATTTCTTTGCATGTACAAATTTTGCAAAATTTCCAACCCCATTTGGTGTCTGGCTGTGAACAGTAACTATGTTTGCTGGGGTATGTAGTACTGTGTGCTTCTGCAGTCCTTGAAACCATAGGAAAATAGTCCTTTTAAATCTCTGTTTGCAAGAAAAAATGAAACATCTGCTAAACTTGAATGTGTAGCTGGATGTGCTTAGCAGCAAAGGAATTTAAAGTGAAAAATCTCCAGGTGTGGTCAGTATCCATGCTTGCAGATCACTTCTGTCACAAATCCATTAATTAACCCCAGGTTACAGAACCATTTACCACAGAGCTGTGGTTACTTTTCTAATGTCAAATAATTTTATTTGGAAGAAATTGCCATAAACTTCTTTTTACAGAACAAAAAAGACACTGAGACAGGAAAAGAACACATTTCTCACTGCCTTTTTTCCCCTTACATCAGGTTACAGCAATGCTATGAGGTACAGAGAGGAGTGAGTGACATTTGTATAGAGTATGTCTATGACTGAACCAGGAATAATTTCTGCATTTATGAGTAAGGTGCAGTGTGCACAGTTTACGATGGGGATGCTTTTATGAATAAAAGAATGTTTCTGCAGTTTCAAGGGCTCTTGGTTCCATAAAGCCTTCTATGAACCGTCCAGGGTCTCAGTGAAGTTCTTCCCATCTCACCTCCCTGTGCAAATCTGGTGTAAAAACCAGCTTAATCAGGCCACTTAAGGAAATACTACACAGTGAGAATGGATGTTATCTTTTCTTCATCTTCTTTGGCTAGATAGTTTGTTGGGGCTTACTGATGCCCCAACAGGGCATTTCCAGGGTCATTGGAGTCTCGTGTGTCTTCTAACACAAACGTCCCTTTTCTGTCAGCACTGGGAATAGTCTATATGACCTTTGCAATGGTAACCCATTAGGAACAAGCATAAATTGATTAGTAACCTGTTCAACAACACTAAACAGTTGGAATAAGCTTCTACCATGATTTTATGCCAAAACTCACATTGAAGTAGGAGAAAGATTAAACCATTAGTTAGATAATGGATCTGTGGTAAGCAAGTCATTCAAAGTGTTTAAACTGACTGCTCTTTGCTCATTAGTCCGTTTTATTTTGTTAAGCTTATGAAATCTGGTGATCCAAAAGTAAGCAAGCAAACAATATAGTATTCCCTAACTAATAATGAACTTCCATACTTTGCTTTTGGCTGAATTGCTCACTACATAAAATAATATTGGCCATGAGAACAATGAACTCAATAATACTTGCAGTGCAGTCCGAATTTTTAAAGCACTTTTTATTAAGTTTTTCAGTTTCCTAGGTGTCAGGACATCTAGAAACACCACTGTTTTATTTCAGGCCTCCTGAGGTGAATTTGCGTTGAAATGCAACATTGTGTGATGATGTGCATCAGAATGTGACTACATGAAGCAAAAATGCAATGTCATCACCTGATGAGATGCTGCGAGGCATATATACAAATGTTGTGATTCAGCAGTGTAGACCTACAGTGCTTCTCCTCTCCCCATAAGATAAATCCAGAAGGTATCGCTCATGTTTCACACTGAGCACATTGCCTGGAGGATGGTATTGTGGCAGTGACAGAGAACAGAGTGGAAAGGAGAGCTGAGGACTCATAACAGGTGGCTGATGTGTGTACCAATGTGTGCTGAAATGATTTGCAATGACTGCTGGATATTAAAGAACGCATTTGAAAAACAGAAGGTAACATTTTAAAAAATGTTGAAACAACTATGTCCCCTTTTTCAAGGGGTGATTATACCAAGTATGTCTAGATTGCAGTTGCTGCTGCCAGGGAATTATGTTGCTAAAGTGCAAAGCATAAAGTGCAAAAATACTTAGTTCTAAGTCTTGTCTACCTCAAACGTTCAGGCTGTTGCTTGCCAGAAAGCAGCAGCAAAAGCTGGTTCAGATATAGACAGCATAACAGAATATTACCATTACTCTACAGGTGTAAAATGTTTCATAATCTCAGTAATATGGGCAATTGGGACTATAGTTATTTGGTAAGATACCTTTGTAAATGTGCCCCAACATCAGTATTTCTAATGCTGTTGTATGGACTGACCTGGGGCACTCTTTAAAATGATTCTGAAGGAAAGCTGTGTATAAATGTTAATGTCTTCTTTAAAACATAAGAAAACTAAAATCTGGGGAATAAAAATGTTTATATATGTTATTAATATTAAATATTTAAAGGGATTTTCTCGTTTGAATATATAATGATACATATTTGAAAACTGCAGATGTGAGTTCTCAGATAAGTTTTTGGGTTTTTTTCTGTAATTGAAACTTTAGCCAACTTGGAAGATATTTTATTTCTTTCAGAAAAATCTGCCTACCCAACTGAGTTTTCCCAAGGTCACTCATTCTAATTAACATGCATAGCTGGCTGATGAAACTGTGAATCATTAAAGCCTTAAAATGTGTAATATCATCCTTACTAACTCTTACCTTTTCACATACTTCATGGATATCTTTTTCCCTTCTTTCTGCTGAAAAAAAAAAAATAGGTATGAACATGATGATAGGGAAAATCTGGGCATTTTCTTCCTCTGTCAAATATACCCATATACCTGTGGGTATTTTTTTCCTCTGTCACCTTTGTTCGTTCCTACCAAGCTGTTTTATACAAGTGATTTTTTTTCCTCTTAAAATGAACATTCTTAACTAGCTTTATCTTCTAGCCAAGCCATGTCATATCAAGCACTGCCCAAGTCCACAAAGGACCTTAGAGCTATTCCCCACAAATGTACACTGTTGGTAGAGGGTGTTACTTGTGCACATTCAATAGACCCTATAACTTGAAGAGATAAAAAGTTTATACTTCATCACATTTTTTCCTATATTCACTGTGGCCAGAAGGACTTAGGCTCCTCTGACCAGCTATTTAACTGTCTTATGTTTTGTCTTGTTTTTCTGTTTATTTCTTGATACCTTTTCTTTCTAGTGCTTTCCAGAGGAAAAGGCTATTTAAAATGAGTTACAGTAAGTACTGTAGAGGATATAAATTTCTTTCTGTTTGGGAATACTGAGTCATATGTGCTCAGGTAGAGGAAAGGCATTTTCAATTTTCAGGCATAATGTTGGTCAAGAGTGCCTGCTGATTCATTCTGAGGAGAGTGAGTCAGACAAGCTAAATTAGGTTTCTACTCTGAATCATCCTCTATAGGAGACTATCTTACTCTGCTGACTATAGACAGAACCTAAAGAGATTAGCTATACTAGGCTAAAATTGCACTTTGTCAATACCCATTTCCTAACTGTCCTTTTCTGAAGTCCATTCTATTCTGAACCCTGAGAACTAATGGATGAGAATAGGGTAGCTGACACTTGACATTTCCTTGTTCTTGAAGAGGGGATAAATGTGGAATTTATATAATCCCTAAAGTATTCTTCTCTACTGCTTTTGTATAGTAATAAGTCTACTCCTTCGGTAGAAGCACAATGTCTTGAAGTAGTAGAAACAGTTCTTCAAAGTTGCAATTGTGTTTTTAACTTCTCATGTTTATTTTACAAAAAAATAAACACAGCTGCCCTTAAAATATGAATGCAGAATCTTTAACAAAATGGGCAAACATCTGCTCTGATTCTGATAATAATGCCTTGATATTCACATCAATAATCTTTGGTTATTTTTGTTAATTGTGTAGTCTAGATGTGGATAAATGGTCAAAGCTAATAGTATTGGAGGTGGACTACAGCTGTCCACTACTATACAGAACAGATATTTCATGAAAATTGTCTCCATAAATCATTTAAAGTAATACTCCAGTTTTTCTTCCACTTGAACTTCATCTAGGACAGTTTACATTTATATAACTATATCATTATCTTTTTTAGCTATTATATCTTTTTATATATATCTCTTAAAATGGTTAGCAAAATCATCATTTTGCTACTCCAAGCCAAGTTTATTTTGTGGTAAAATATAAGATGACCTTTTCAAAATAAGGCTTTTTTTCATTTTCTCAGTCCAACTTGCAGCTTTACACTTGTGGGTAAATTCCTTTTTAATTTTTTTATTGTACTTTTTAAGCAGTATTTTCTATGCTCACCTAAGGGAGCTCACTGAGTTCCCTAGTCCTATTCTCAGAGACAGAAACAGAAGAACAAGGCAAATTTATATGACAGGGCATAAAGAAATAACCTCCACTAGCCGAGGCTCTGTGGACCATATTTTGAATTGTGTGCACCAGCTGTGCCACCCTTCAGCCTCCTGTCTCCCCATTGATATTGCAGTTGCATCCAACTTTGACAAGATTCGTGTATTATCAGGGTGTTGATGTGTGGCACCATTTTTATGACTTCTTTCAGTTTGCTTGATCTCATAGCTCTTATCCTCCAGAGAGTTCAATTGCAAGTAAAAATACAAGGCAAATATTTTTCATGTGGTTGACATGGAACATATATTTGCAACCTGCCTCTCCAAGAGTATATTGCATGTAATAAAGGCAGCAAACAAATAATGCCTCCCACTGCAAACCATGAGGGATGGGTTAGGAAGGCTGGCCTGTGTCTGTTCCCTGTGAGATTAGTAGTTGGAGAAGTTTGATTTGTGCCACTGACAATAAGCGTTTATTTTGATCTGGCAAATGCATTCAAAATTCACAATGATGGTTCATCACAAATGCAGCATAAACAACTGCTGCATTAAGCATTATTCAAACTGAAAAGTCAACAACTTAAATTTTAGGATTTACTGGAATCCAGGGGCCCAATGCATCATTAATTTTGTTCTCTGCCTGGTTGGGTTTAGTAAGCCTCATACAACTTACAGGGACATGAGGCTTACTTGTTCACAATGTTATTGCCTTGTTCATAATAGCAGGACTCATCTCGACTGAACTCCACCAGGGAAGGCTCTCAGAAGTGTTACTCTTACAAATTTAATGAAAACAATTTATTTGGTGAAATGAGAGAAGGACTCAAGCTCAGCAGAGGTTAGTGCTTGAGATCCAGGTTCATTAAAAGTCAGTTTTTACTTATTTCATAACAGTTTTCTACAAGAGTTGCTATGTCATTGTGTGGGATAGAACTTCCCTGTGTGTGCACATGGGTTCTTGTTCTGGTCTCCTCCTTTCCTCGTTGTCACCCAGCCTGGCTCTGCTTCCCCTCTGAAAGGCTCTGAATCCTTGTGTGAGCTCACCAAATTTCTACAAAGCCTATTGAACAATTTGCTTTTCCTGCTTTCAGAGTCCTACTTTTTTATAGTTTGCGTCCTACTGAGAGAAATAGTTCTAGTTTGGAGGTAAAAAAGCTCTCAGATTTCTCCTTGCTGATGGTCTTGCACTATTCTTGTGCAGCTGAGAGCAGCTGTTGTACACAATGTTTTGCTGAAATCTGGGAGCGTATTGCTTGAGGAAACCTATCTGGTTGCTCTGTTAGTACCAGACATACACAATCTCAATACCACCAGGGACTTGATAAAGAAGAATAATTTCATCTGAGGTGTACAGTGGTTAAAATTGAAAACACCTTCAATAAGAACATATGAAACTGAAATTTACCAGGAATATCACAACTGACCAAATCTGCAAGGATTTTTCCAAGGTAGGACAAAAAGTTCTTAAAGTACATTTAAACAAAATCACATTTTGGAAAATTAGCAATGTTATCCAGAGCTGAAAAAAGAATACCTGGATTTAATGAAAGATAACACCCATCTCAATATCCAAACAAAATGGCTCCCTGGTTCGGGAACATCTTCGAAAATAGTTAACGTGGATAGAAGTATAGCATGAGAAATTTAACTACAAATATTTTGCAAAAGGAAGAGAAATAAGATTAGGGCATTGGAAACCTTGGTCAATTTCTGCGTCAGGCAGGGTCAATTACATTCTTGTATGAATGACAGCACTTCACCTCTGGCAATTGTCCATTGTAGGCAATGCCTTCAAATATTATTTTACAGGTGCCTGCTAGTATATAGATGGATTAATTTAATATTTTGGCCTATTTATTGAAAGAAAAAGTAATTTATTCTCTTTAAGAGCAGTCTAAGGGTAAAAGAGGAAGTAAGATTTCTGGAGTACAGTAATCTTAAAATAGTCAATATGGATATTCCACATTTATCATATTATCTTTTATGTCTTGATGTATCTCATATTTATTCCTTGGAGTAAATGTTGACAAAGGTAATGTTCTTGCCTCAAGTGTCTTCAAAATTAGGCAATTTACAAATATAAAAATGAAAAATTAATTTGTATTAACAAAAGACATAAATAGTTACCATATATTTTTCACATCTCTCTTATTGTTCATAGCTTTCAAAAATTTGTCTATTTTGCTTCGGCAAAGAAAACAATTTGTATTAACAGGCTTTTGAAATGAATGGGTCTTCTCATGAGACCCAGGTTTACCAAGAGCAGATATCAATTCCTGCAAGATATGATAAATGCAGAAAAAGTCCTTTTGTTCCTGTTAAAGAAAGTATTGTCATCAGTATTCCTTACTGTGAAAGTGAGACAAGATGAAAATGTTTGAAAAAATTTGAGTATTATATTGGATTTTTCTCTCCCACTGTAAAGCCATAAAAATGATAGTGTCAAGAAATACAGCCTATGTAAACAGAAAATTTAATTGCATTTAATTGCAACTGTTCAGTGGTGGAACATTTAAATCCAAAAGAGAACCTATAATTGTTTCAGTTGCATTGACTGATTTTAATTAACGTTTAGTTATACTGTAAATGTACAAAAACTATCAATGAAAATGAGTGGACATTTAAAGGTGTAATGCAGTGCACATAACCACAATAATATAAAATGTTTAATGCTATCAAAGTTCAGGAAAAGTAAAACCCTCCCCCTTTTCTAGGTTAACTCAAGCAGTTAGGATGTAAGCCTTTCTTGTATTCCTTTTTATTTACTTTCTTATCACATAGATGAAAGAATTTTTAAAGGATGTATGCTGCTATGTTTAATGTTTATATGCAATGGCTGAAAGAAGGTCTTTAAATTCAAAATGCATTCAAACTACTTATAATTTCTTATTGATCTGCATTTAGATTCACACTTAAAATCAACTGAAAAATCTCACACTGAGTTTAATGGACAAGGACCCAGGCCCTTATAATGTGGTCATTGCCAAAGACTCTGATTCTGCAACTGACTCCATGTGGGAGTCAATTGAAGTCAATGATGCTTCAAGAGGGAAGCTGAATCTGTCTGTGCAAAGTCAATTGCAGGACTTATGCCTTTGTAACTAAGCATTGTGTTTGCATCAAAACCACATTGATCTGATCTCTGAAGAACATAATGGAGGCCTCTACTGTCACGGTAGTATTTCTCTTTTCCTGCCATGTCTCAGCATGATTTTCCCTAATTTATATGTATACATGCTCTGTTTTTTAAGAGGTTTTTAATATGATGTGTAACTACATTCATTTTTGTTAGGACTTTGAGGACAGATTATTTGTTTACTGAGCTTTTTAAAAGAAAATGGTGATGGAAAAGATATCAGTAAATATAGAAACACTCTGTAAGCAACATGAATATAATAAAAACTGTGTCAAAAACTCCGTTGTACCTATAAACGGTTTAAAAGGTTAATGGTCTGAATTTTACCTAATGGCTTCAGGTAATGGAAATAACAAGAGAGGTTTGGTTTTCTTTTTCTATTTTTTCTCCTGTCTAAATAAAAGGAGAAGAAATCATTAAATCAAACTTAGCAGTTTCATTTATACAACAGAGAAATATGTGGCTACCCAAAACTTTAAAAGACATTCAGAATGACAGACAGGACAATTATCTTTGAGTAATTGTTTTTTAGACTAAAGGCTTCAGATCTTAGTTGTCACACAGAGTTTTCATATTTTCCCCTTCTGATTTGTCTAACCCAGAGGTCATTAGATACTTCCCCATGACAGCAAAAAGAAAGTTCAAGCTTCACAGCTGCCTGAATAGATTTAGAAAAACATGTTGAGGTTGTTTGCTTGGAAAAGCAGAATATTGGAGAAGAGGGAGAAGGCAAAAGGAATCTCCCTGAATTAAGTTTGCTGTACTGTTTGAAAAGAGACCCAGTAAATAAATATTGAACATCATTATAAACATTACATTTAGTTTGAGCTCTGCCCTGAAATCCTATGATGAGGACAAAGGACTTCTGAGGAAGGGGTGGGAGCTGATGAAGTTCAGTAGGGTGCAGAAACAGCGTAAAAACAGAAGTTATTACCTTCACTACTAATTCTTGACTTACCTATTGTCCTTTTGGTAACACGAATAGTTGAGCATTGTATTCTGCCTTGTCTTTCTATTCCCATGAAATTGTGCGGCAGGCTGAGCATAGAAACAATACAAGTGAAAATGTTAAAAGAAAGTTGCTGTTACAAAGTGTGTAGAAGCCTTAAAGACTGCTGGAAGGCTTCTAAAAATTCCTTTGTTTCTCCCAAAAAGCAGCTCAGACAGCATTGTTAATATTCACTGTTTACCATCTCAGTTGTTGATGTATGTTTTGTGCCAAGTGTGCTTATTATGCAGGGTTCTATATGTAACTAAAACATATTTTAATTAATATGAGCAAAGATCAGACCTTTGAGACACCAAGTAGGAAAGTGTTGGTTTTCTCCAGCTTCATAGCAGAGCCATACTGATGGCTTCTGACTGGCAGCCACAAACAGCAGGCAAAGATGTAAGCTCCATTTTCAATGGTTACATTTCTGGCAGGCAGAGATGCCCCTGACCCTGCTGAAAAGCATCCGGACAGGCTGTCCTGGCTGCCTAACAGCAGGTGAGAGAGAAAACAACCTTTGGGTGACTGGTGGAGTCTGAGACTTTATAATGGCATACCATGGTAGAAAAAATCCTGATTGTTGCCACTCAATCTATGTGGAAGCTACAGAGGAGGAATGAGATGGCAACAGATGACGTTACCGGCACAGAGAAAGTCCAGCTTCACTTGGTGGATGTGAAAGCACAAGACACACCAGAATTCTAAATGCTGCTTTGCAGGCATTCAGAAAGCCTTCATTTCTGGTTTTAATCTGGCCTATCCTAAAATACACCTTAAATAGTATTTTCATGTTAAAATTGAATGTCTGGATAGTGACTCTTCCAAGCTTGTGTGCAGCTTTATGTAGTCATTTGTGTTTATATAATCATGCAACTGCGACTAGATAAAGGTCTTCAGTATTTTTTTAAACAGCCTGTAGGTTTTTATTGAAATCACCAGATTATGTCTTGAAGTAGTTTGCTATAATTAGGAAAATTGAATTTACAATTTTAGATTTTCTTCTATCTTAAAATGCAAATTTTTGTTAATTTTAAACTGTTTATAGATAAAATTTGGAAAAAGAAGGGGGAATATGACAGCTTCACTTATTTTCTGGTAGTGTTGTCACAAACGTCTTCAAAATTTGAGATTAATTTCCACATCATATAGAGCTTTTTCTGTTTGTTACTGTTGGTTAAGAGAATCGTTTACTCTACACTCACAGAGTAACCTTTTGAAACTAGACCATGCAAACACCATTCCTCTAATAGGAAACCATCTACACTTTGGGTGCTGAGGTGCTGTGCTGGAGGTGGCATTCTGGTGGACTTGTATTTTGACTTGTTGTAAACTTTTTGACAGATCCCTTGATGGTATCTATTTCTCCTTGGACCTTAATGAATTCAATGTGAGGATAGCAACTTATGAAAATATTTAACTGAATGTGCAAAACAGAGCATATAATTTTAAGTCCATACAAGACTCAAAAGTAAAATTAAAACATTTGTAAAAGATCTATGTGAAGTAAATAAAGACAACTTCACCTCATTTACTTAGAAATGTCATGTGATGGTTGGATGACATTGGTTGAAAACATAACCAGCCACTCCGGGAGGACAAACAGTGCTGGAAGTTGTCTTTCCAAGAGAATGTTATAGGAAGTATACAATCTTCCTCGATATTGCCAGCTCTAATTAGTCATGTTAGGAATAGGGTGACAATGTTTATCCATTTTGATATCTGGCTAGTGTATTTCTGCATTTTTTCAGACCCCTATCTGCATGCATGCACATAATTTTCACAACTTTCCTTCCTGGATTTGCTCTGTGGATGGACCTGTTAGTGTTAATCACAGAGGTTTCAGTTGCGTGCTTCAGCATTTTCTTGCTGTTGAAGTCAATCTGAAGTGTTTCTCTGCAGCCTTCCTTCTGGCCCTATTAGTCATGAAGAGTTTTATTGAAAATGTTCATTTATAAAATCAGATTTTTTCTAACTTTAGGGTAGTTTCATCTATATCCCATAGTCTTCCTTTTTTTAAAAGCACTTACCAACTGGTTTCTTCCTGCCTTTTTGCCAGGAGCTGCCTTCAAGGTCTGGAGTTTTCTGTGCTGTATTCATGATGTCCTAAGGTCCACATGCACACTCATCATTGTTTCCAGGTGTAGTTCTTGTTTCCTATGGCCATTGTCCACCACAAACTCTACCACACAGTACTTTATCCACAAATACGTTCTACCATGTGCCTGCTCTAGTGTAAACATACACGCAGCTGCTGAAGCAAGAGATTTTTTGGTGAGAAAGCAAAAAAGAAGATGGGATGTTCTCCTTGCATCCTCTCCTGCCTCAGCAGTTACCGAGAGCGGTGAGAGTGGGACAGACTCCTTAGGAGCTGGGAGCTGGGGGTGACCCTGACAGAGTCAGAGCCCTTGTCAAAGTTTAGGCAGGGACAGGGTCCATCTAACACCCTGTAATCATAAAAAAAAAATGATAGGTCACAAACCTGGCCCAAGATCAGACTAGAAAACCACAAAGCAAGTCAGGAGCAGCAGGGAATGCATCTCGGGACAGGGGTGGCTGCTTTGATCTGAGCCTGAATGGAGCCCCCAGGTCACAGGCTCAGAGAGGCTGGCTGGGCTGGTCAAAGCACATGTGCCCATGGGTGCCCTCAGGCTCCTCAGAGTAGTTATGTCTGCTTTCTTTTCTGAAGACTACCTTCTAAAGGGGGAGGAAAAAAGTACCTATCTGCTGAAATACCCTGCTCTCTGATTTCTGTGTCTGGGGTTGCTTGGAGGCTGAAATCTCTGATTAATTGTTCCTCATTCATTTAATTTTGACTCAGTTGCCTACTGTCTATCACTTGGCTGTCATTCTCTTTCCTTCTGCTCAGTCACCACTTGCAATAAAACCTTCAGACAAACTGTTGCAACTACAACAGCAGCCAGCAAAACACAAACCAGCCTCCTTATTAAATTCTTTTAGCAGATCAAGGATTGCTTCCTTCTTTGAGACAAGTCTTTCACAAATTCTTGTCTTACTGCCATGTTTTACTTGTCAGATTGTCTGTGTGCTAATAAAAAAACATTATTCTAAGAATATTGGCAGTATTCCATTCCTTTATTGGTCCCTTTACTGGAAGGTTAGCAGTGATAAATGCTGCAAGAAGTAAAGCCATGCAATCATTGTCCATACTGCTCATTCAGCTTCTCTTCCACTCAGTAATGTGACAATATTCTTTCTGCATTGAGAAAATGTTCCTTTGGATATTTCAGTGAATATCTGCATTTTTATTTGTGTGCAACTGACAGCTGTCTGTGGGCTTACAAGGCCTTACAAGGAAAGAACATGATCACATCAATAATACTAAAGGGATAGATAGAAAGTTTTATTAGTCCTAACTCTGTGATGCACCCTGTGGTACAGCCACTGATGTGACACAATTGCTTTTCGATATATCTTTATCTGGAATTGTGTTTTCCCCAGTTCACATGGGTGAAATTACAGGAAATTGGATGCCATATATCACAATACAATTGAACTGGCTTGAATGGATTCTTTAAATGCTTTAGGTAACTTAGCATGCTCTATAACTTATATCTGATGACCAAGCTCTTCACCTGCATTCAGGCAGTCCAGTGACAGGTGTCTGCTAGGGTGCAAAGCACTGGGATAGCCAGACACAGGATATGTTCAGCTAGGAGAGATTGATCCTGTTGAGTTCATTTATAAAAGTAAACTCTTTTTGGCTTTTAGGACAGTCTCTAGATGATTTAGAAACCAGTACTGGCATATTCACAGAGATCCAAAGCATAATTCTCTTTATGCCTTATTTCCTGGGGAAATAAGAAAGAGAAATGGTCTAAGGCACCATGTACTCTTCCATGGAGGTGTCTGCATTCACTCAAGAACAACCAAACAAAAACCCACTTCCATTATTTTCTAATTGCTGGTCCATAAATACTGGTAATACATAATAGAGAGAGCATCTAACCTCCAAGGTGAACTGGCCAAATCTGTAAGCCAACTTGAAAATGAACTGATACTTTCATTCCAAAAGACTTGGTTTACTCACTGGAAAATTGGACGTTTTTCTTGGTTTGTCCTTGTGCGACGCACCTGCATTAAACTATGCGTGCATTTGTCAGTACATCTATGCCACAGAAACACTCTTTCTTTTGCTACATCTTTTTCTTTCCTTTCCCTTCTTTTTCAGCAGGCAAATGTTGTTTTCCTTTTTTTCTTGATAAGTCTTGTACTTCCATACTGCTAATAATACCTATTTTACTTTTCATGGCAGTTAAAACGGTATATGAGCTTGCTAACTGGTAAAAGGACAACACCTATGTTTATTTACAGACTCACATAATCAAATTTGTTTTGTTGTATAAGCACATCCTTTTAGAAGTGCATTACTGGACTGCACTGTTCCCCCTTTCCTTATCATTGATTGAATTGGTTATTTAGTGACAAATATCATAATGATTCTACAGATGTTTGTGGAGCTGCAAAGGAGAATTCAATATTTTTACTGCCTTAGGAAAAGGCTTTATTTTAGTTTTACTCTCTGCACATTTTCCTTGGTAAACTTCAAAAGGAAAAGAGCAAACAGTAGGAAATCATTAGTTGGTACTGACAGGTCAATGCAGTGAGATATTCCTATAGACTCTAGACTTGCTGTGTGTTTGAAGATAAAATAGTCGCATTTTTTTTCAAGTTCTTACTGTCCAAAGAGAATGTATTTTTCTAAATAGGGTGATTTTTGCTGAATGGGTCCACAAGTGTTTTCAGAAACTGCAGCTGTAGAAATATTTAGGTATTGGCATAGGGTTTTGTACAAAAATTTCCCAAAAATTGGGAACTGACCCACCGTTTTGCCACTAAACTGAGCATGGCTTTCTATATGTTTTTACTTCATCTCAATTTTCAGATCATTGAAGCATCTGCCAAGAAGATATCTCTTTCCAACTGGATGGAAAATTATTCTTTGGACAAAGCAATATCATGCTGTGCCTTCCATGGCATGCTCTGACAGTGAAAGGAAACTGTAATATCATAATTAAAAGTTGTTCCCATAATGCAGCATCAGATTTAGCAGTTTCAGGTTACTTTTCTAAAACTAGGGCCTTACTTAAAATTGTATTTTAATTGGCAAGAGGTGTTAAACATCAAAAGACATTCAGCAGTGGTGTTTGGGTGCAGATATACCTTTTAAAATTTGAAATACTAATCTTTGAGAAATTCTAGTGTTTCTCAATGCAAATTGAGTATGCTGTTGTTTCCTTGCTTGGAGTCTGATACAATTCCTTTTCCAAAAATAAGCTTTACTTGCGAACTTAATACAGTTTGGATTAGGGTCTTCATTTTTGAATGCCTTGTACCATTTACTGGTTATAAACACTGTTTTGACCTATCATTTGGTTGCAGATTGTCCTATGAAAAAACACTGCAGAAAAAAATCTGCTATTTGAAACAGTGATGTTGTAGCATTTCTTCTAAACAGAAGCATGTTTAATGGTCAATAAAATGAGCTCTTGGCAGTCATTCAATTTGATGATTAAAGAATTCCTGCCTTTACAATAACAATGTTATAGTACAAAATAGCATTAGGAAAATGACTGCACTGATTGGTTTGCAATGAGTCATAGCTATGCAATTATGGCTCTGCAATTGCCCAGGCATGACATCATAAAACAAACTGTCACAATACAGATTTAAAAAGTATTTTAAAAAATTGTGGTTGGTTAGTTTAAAAAAGGGCAGTATCTTGTGTGTTACATATGCGTGTTACATGCATGGTTAGACATATCTACTGGCAGATGAGCTTTCAATTGCAAGCCTTCGTGGGTGATTTTACAGACATCACTTTTACTGACATCAAAATATAAACCAAAATGAAATCTAAGAAAAAAATCAGGGGATGGGACACATTTGTGCTTCTCTTTGAGGGCAGAATATTTTCTGTAGGTCTAACTTTTGCCTGCTTTCCATCAAAGGCAGAAAATCCTGAAGTATACAACTGGCTCAATGTGACTGTTTTTGCCATTGCTCTGTAATCTGAGAGCTCAGAGAACTGGCACATTTAATTACATACACTGGGCTTCTAATGGCCAAAATATGGTGCTGACCTGTTGTATTTCATATGGAAAAATATAACAGCATTACAACTCCACTGTTTCATCTTGTTTTTTCCTATTCTGAGAAGCTTCATCATTTTTGCTGTAATCAACTCCTGAAGTTTTGACTGGTATCCTAAAACCACTTTAAGTGAATTGCACTAGCCAGTGAAATGTCAAAGGAATATGAATACCAGAGGTAGTAGCAGAAATACCTGAGATTTACCTTCAGTATATCTTCTGTCATAGTTTGAGGTAAAAAGCTTAGCATTGCACTTGTGTATAAATTCAAAAGGAATCTAAAATTCAAAAGGAAACATCTTTTTACTCCAAAGAATAGTTCTAAGGTTTTGAGGAGAAATAGTTTCAGTCCAGCCCAAGTGTGGAAGTAAATCTGCTGAAGTTTTTCAGAAAAAATTGAGAGACAGACAGATAATCCATAGTCAAACACACACTAAAATCTCAATAATCTGAGCTTAATATCATGCATAAATGTCTTAACCACCAGGTCATGGCAGCTGTGTCTCTTTTTAATCACTTAATCCACAAGTATAATTCAACATGAGCTGGGACAGAGTCTGAGCTGTTCATGTTCTCTTGTTTTGACTCTGCTTTTGAAATTCTTTCCAATGATGTGCTCTTCAATACTTAGTAGAATTCTGTTCAAGAAAAATGAGACTTGGAAAAACATTTATATGCTCTTGTCAGCAACTTTTTTGGTGCTTATCTTCAGCATCCCAGATGACCTCTTTCAGTTCTAACCAAACAGTACTGATTTCTTCACTCTTCCTGGATCCAAAAAAAACTAAGATAAAAAGTTGCTCTAGATGTTTTGTGACCAAAGGATGGGACAGTAAAAGCAGTCAGCTATACTCATTTCATTTTCTGTGCTGGAAAAAGAACAAGAAAAGGCTCCACAACTGGGATTCAAAGCAAGGTACATCCAAGCCTTGCTCCCTGTTTAATACGGAGGAGAAAATATGAATTGCCAACCACCACCAAGCGTGTGTGTTTTCATGCAGCATCTCTGCTGGAGGCAGTGGAGAAGAGGCAGTGGTAAGAGGTACCATTATATCATACTTCTCAGATAGATCTCACACGGCTACCAAGGCTGAGTCCCTACACATTCAATCCCAATTAAGAGACCGGACTTCTGACTTCTGGCATTTCTCCATAGAAAGTGTAGTTCTGATGCTAACTCCTTTACCTCAGGCTCCATGGGCCTGTCAAAAGGTTACAGTCAAACACCTGCTCTTCTACAGGTAAAGAGGTTTCTGTATGCACTTACACTGTTGGAGATTGCTATGTATTTTCTGGTTCGAATAGCATATCATCGCAGAGCATGCTCTGCTTTGTCTGAACAGTTTTCCTTTCTCTTTATTTGTGGTTAGTGAGGTGCCTACTCTGGAGCATGAAAGTTCATCTCTGATTTACCTGGATGGTATTTTTATCACACCCTTCCAAGTAACCTATCCGTTTTTTATGTTTTAGCCTTGGTTCATTAACTTTTCACCTGGGGAATGTAGTAAACAGAAAAAATCAATTCTGACTCAATCCAGCTCTCTAAACTTTCTGGAGTTCTTGTTCAACACTGAAACCATGACCCTGGAGACTCCTCTTTCATAGAGAATATATATTAACTTTGTCAGTCAGTCTGATTAAATCTCTCTCCCCTTCTTTCTCTCCCTCTCTCTCTCTCTCCTGTCTTCTAGTCTCTTTTTAGCCTCTTTTTATTCCAGCCCTTACTGAAATGAGATATAACAGAACCACACTAGTTTTACCCTTAGGAGATAGCTGTAGATTCTACCTGATTGATGGCTACTGTATTTTTCTTCTGAACGTGTTTTTTACTTCTGTCACCTTCTCTTCTCTCCCTGAAACCCAGAGTCAGAAAAGGGAGACAGCAAGTAGGTCCCACAAAAAATTCACTTTGTGCTCCTCCGCATCACTAAAAACAAAACTATCCCTTATTCTGAAGTATGAACTACCTGGGGCAGCAAATGCTAGGGTTTCAAGGGAAGTCTGGATAAGACAATACCAAGGACCTTCAAGACCAGAGTTAATTAAAACTTCTCCCAAGTACAGTGCATCAAATGGAGTTTCTAAAACCCTCAGAACACAGCAATAACCTTTTTCAGATTGTTTTTATATCTTACTTCACATAAAAAAGACACAAGACAGAAAACTAACAAAACATTGATAGCAAGACTTCCTCCACAAATTCTTAAACCTGCTTAAACTTGTAGAAAAAAAAAGGCATTGAAGAATTAATTCCACGTATAGAACAAAGTTATTCTCCTAGTGGAAATAGCCTGTCTTCTGACATAAGGACTGTCACTTTACATTGTGTCAAATCCCAATTTTATTATAGTTCAAGGCCATATGCCTGGTGTTGTTTCTAGATGATAGGCAAGATATGAATACACTAGTTTGGATATCAGTATAGCATAGTCTCAGTTAATTATCCTTGAAGAGATGTGCTGTAATAGCCCTTTATTTCTCCTAAAATCCAGCTCAGAGATTTTTACATAGCAGTGAACTGCCCCACCCAAACATACTTCCTACACAGAGATGCTAGTTACTTCTTACATAAAAAGGCTTATGGGAGCTCCATATTGATCTGAACAACATTGGACTTTGACATCATAAAGAAATGTCCAACCTTTGCAAACCGTCTCTGAATCCTCTGTATTATAAACTCATTTCATAGGTAACAAGGAACCTCAGCTTAGGTTGTAGAAAATCCTTTTTCAATGTGAACTCAGGCAACCTGCAGAATGTCTTCAACTCTTTCCTGTAAGAGTTCTGTATTCCAAATATTGATCTTAATCTGAGCCAATACTCTGTTTTGGAATCTCTTCTCTGAACTGGTGCATTTATGTGGGATGTCTATGCCATATCAACTCAACCCTTCCTTCTGTACACATTTTTACACTTACTCTACTAATTTCTTATAAAGTAAAAAAAAAGAGGCGACATATAAAGCACTAAATGGAAAGGCCACACCCTCTAATCTTATCTGATAGCCTATCTTAAAGGTCTAGAAGCCCACTAGGTCAGATGAATATTGTTGCATTTTTTTCTGAACTGGAGGAAATAACATTTGCTGTGCATAACAGGAAGGCTTGATCAATGGGTCCTGCACCATTGGCAAACATGCGTTAGAGGGCAGAGTGGTGGTCATTTTGCTGGAGAGGAAAATTTTATCTCCTAACTCCTACGCAGATGCACAAAGCAAATGCTACAGCAGAAGAAGCCAGTAGGTCCATCCAGTTGGCCCTATCTATACCAGAGGTCAATGCCAAAATCCTTGGAGGAGGTAATAAAACCTGTGTTATGTACCCGATTTCGTAATAATATACTATAGGGGTAAATTTCTTCACGATTCCAGCTGGTGATCAGTTTATATCTTGAAATTATCTGTGGATACACTCAATAATTTTTTCGTGTTGGCAACATCTAATTATTAGAAAGCAAACAAATCCAGTAACATTAAAAGCATTGCTGAAACACTGCACAGCTCATCTTGGAAAATTGTGGGTTTGTTATTATTTTTCACAAGTAATCTTACAGATGGCATTAGCATACAGTTTGCACAACTTACGGCTGTTTTAATAAACATCTAGTGTCAAAGTCAGCATCAAAGTCAGCGCTGGAAAGAGCAGGTGTAGTTTTTTATTTGTTTTTTCTATATCTTAGTCACGATCCTCATCCAAAGACAGGAGACATTTTGTATAATATTGTGAAGGAGAAAAGACAAGAAATTGTGATTTGCAGTTGACAAACTTGTATTTGCAATATAATACAAATTATTTCTTATCCTCTCACAGGATGGAAATGTTAATGTTGTAAAGCACTGTATAGAACTGATGATTCTTAATGAAGGTGTTATTATTATGTATTATCAGCATGGTGTGTTTTGACTTCTCAGTAAGTATGTCACCATTATATTCATCAGTCTCATGACTTAGTACTTCATTCCATTGTAACGTTAATTGTTGTCAAAATGACCAAAACAATGAAATGTTTCACAGAATGCTCCATTAAGCAAAAGATGAACCAAGGAATACTGGAAATATGGAGCCATTTTAGGATTGGTACTGTGTCCTGGAACTATGAAACATTTATTTTTAGAGTTCTTGTTTTTCTTCTACTTTTTTCTCACTCCCAACTGTACACCTTCTTTTAAGGGAACTGGCACGTGTTTATGCTGGACCTTGAGAGATCTCATGCACTTTTCCAGTGTTATTCCCTTTAAAAAAAAGAACAAACCAGAACAACAACAACCCCAAACCCAAAACCAAACAAAACTAAAACAACCACCAAAACCAAAAACTCAACATTTCAAAACCCAACAACCCAAGATCTCCATATCTGCAAGAACTCAGGGAAGAAAGTTATAGATAGAATATTCAGAAGAATTGGAAGAAGAGCAAATTAATATCCAGTTTGTATGCTGAAAACTGGAAAGGCAGTGACAGCTGCAGTTCTTATGTTGTTGAGCTTACACTCTCCTTTCTTCCACTATGCTACTTCTTGGAGTCTGCCTGTATTACTTACTTCACTTTTATTAAATAAAACATGCTGCTAATGGGCAGGCTGAAGATACAAACATCAGAAGACAAGAGAGTGCTTATGGGTGAGGGTAAACAGGTGTAGCTCTAGCGGATGTGGGTCAGGTTTATGTTTCTAGACTCATATGAGGATTTCAGACCTCAACATAAACTGTAAGCTTGAAAAAATGGAAGCAAAGGTTTCATTCTATTTTATGAATGGTCAGTGAAAAGGTAGGACAGATAATGACACCAAAAACACTGTAATAACTGACAAATCTATTTTAAGTAGTTTTATTTAGGGCAGGATTTTTTTTTATTAAACAATCTGATTTTAAGATGATAAATGAATGAAAAAAAAATTTGTTTACAATTATTGAACTGAATAATCTACCACTAACCCATAACTTGGAAATGTGACAGAATACTCCTTTTTGTTTTCAAAAATTTATGCTGAAGGGTGTTTAAACCATAGAAATAAATTCAACCACAGGAAAAAGCTTCCAGTTAGCAAGAACAAAGAACATTCTCAGGCTCAAGGGCAAAAATACACCCTGAGAACTCAGAATGAAATTTACTAGCAGTAGTATACATGAACTAGAAAATGGTATTATCTTTTGTGAAAATGATGTTGCTCCCTTACATTTGCACAAGAGGTTTTTATGTCTGCATTGAAGAAAAAAAAAATCTTCCATAAGCCAAACAGACAAGACACTTGTACTTGAGAAGATGAGTTTTCCTTGGTCATATTTACAACTCTACAATAGTTTCATATATATATATATATATATGTATATGTTGAAATATTTTATTTGAGCTGAGTTGCAGAGAAAGCTACAATGCAATCCTAACAATACTAATAATTCTTTTAGATTTAAAAAACATTTAAGAATTTGTTTTACAATGAAAATCTAAGACTAGATGTTGGGGTGAGGATACAGACTGCCAGAGATTTAAAAAGTGATAAATTATCTTTAGAGTTTGAAGCACATCAATTAGGAGCAAAATAGAAACCTTTGGCAATAATGTGTGCCAGAAGGAGAACATGAACTGCAGGCCCCTCTATTCTGAGTAAGGACTTTTGATGGCGAAATAGATGTTAAATCAGCACTCCCACCCATTTGTCCTGAAGCAGGTTATGCAGAAAAACTCCTTAGTAACCCACACAAACCCATCTTTTAAAACTAGCACACATTAGAAGGGATAAGAAGAGTTTTCAGCTGACAAGAGAGTTTGTGTAAATTTGAATCTACTATTCAAACAGCTAGTTTTAAGAAGACTAGTACTGAAATATAATCTGCAGAAGCAAGATTGAGCAGAGTACAACAGCCTAATTTTACAGTGTAAACCTTTATTTCTTCTTTCATAGCATCTGACTAAAGCCAATGAAGAGTTAGTCCAGGACCAAGTATACAAAGATGGCATTTTGTAATAACTCCTAGATGAGTGTTTAAAACTAGACCCCGAGGCGGAATACTGGCAACAGAGGAATTACAACAGGCAGGAATGCTCCGGAAAGAAACCCCAAAAGAGTAATGCTATACATCCAGCACCACATTGGGTGTGCAGCCTTAGCTGGAAAGAACATTGTACAACTTAGCTTAGGAAAGGTGTTGGGCTTTATGGTGTGGAATTGAGTGACTATGCAACCTGCACCTTTGGTTGCAAGGTGCATATGAAGTTCAACAGGTACAAAGAACCCTTTGAAAGAAGTGTTGAGCAAACCATTCTTGTGTTGAGCAAACCATTCTTCTGTCCATCTTCATGTCTCTGAAATATACTGGCACTCTAGTGCTACGGTGTTAAGAAGGGAACAAATTTTCTTAGAAGCTGCTGCTGAAAGCAGTCACACTTAGGAAATCTATACAGGCCATCAGAGCTCAGATCAGTACTGAAGAATTTTCTGGAAAGTCATACAGAAGTTGGAGATAAAACATTTATGTATGCCATTATGAACAAGTAAACAGCCCATGGCCTAAAGGGCATACACATGTTGCTTCAGGTATTGTTGTCTTGTCCAAGACAAGAGAGTCAGGAACTACATGAAAAACAGGTCGGCTGTCATGCAAGGCTGGAATTCCAGAAAAGTAGAAGTCCCTTACCAACAGCATAGATAAAAAGTGGCATTCTGGTCTGATTGGAACTTCAAAGGAATTATGATACAAATGGGCAGCTCAGGCTTAGATATTATTTTACCTGCTAAATTAGTGTTTAATTAAGCAAACAACTGCTTCACACTCAATGAAATTCATTAAAATTTTCTGAGAATTTCATTTTACATTCTTTCTTGGAAGTAAGAAGAACTTAAAATCTCTATGCCTGGGTTACCGTATCTTAGTTGCTATGTCAACTATGTACTGAAATCTCTAAATCTCCTTTGAAAAGTCAGCTTTTCCTCTGAAGTAACCATGGTGCCACTGAAGCTGAAAAATGTAAAAAATATGTAACAGGAGCAAAATAACTAGAAGTAAAAGTGAAAAAACCCTCACAGCTGAAGGATCTTCAGGGTATCTCTGCACTGTTGACAGAAAGGACACCACATGGAGCCATAGCTGGAAACAAAATTTAAAAAAAAAAACAACAAAACAAAACAAAAGTGAGAACACAAGCATTATCCTGATTATTGATGACCAAGGCAATTCAGTAGAAAGCTGTATCCCTAAAAATTTTTTACTTCCCATTTCAAGTCTATCTCTTTGGGAAACTGACAATGTTAGACTCTTGACAGAGAAAAGCAGAGATACAATGCTAAATTTTATTGGTAGCAGTTTTTTCCCTTTTTGTATGTTTTGCCAGAAAGTTTTCATTGCAAAAGAAAGCCTTTGTGACATCTCAGCAGTGAAACTTTCACCGTTTTTAAATTGCTTTTTGAATCAATGGTCTTAAATACAGACAAAAATTGTCATATCTATGAAAACATAAAATCCTTTGGAGGAACCACAGAGGTACCAAATTCAGTATTTAGGAAAGGCAAGTGATCATTTAGGAAGTAGATGGTCATTATTGTTATGTCATATTCCCTTATCAATTTTTTGATAATTTTATAACATTTCTGGTTTTATTGGTTTTGTTTCCTGTTCAATACATCGACACTTGTAGATTTATAGATTTGCTCAGTGCAAATGGAAAATTGATATTATTATTGCCTGAGTTGCAAAGTATTTGTTCATTACATCGTTTTTCACTTTATAGACGTATAAGATGCATTCCTATGCTGCTGACTAATTGACCAATTGAAATAACAAAAATATTGTCAGAACTTCTCTTCCTTTGAAATGGGAAACATTTGCAGCATTATGGCCATTATCTGGTAATATGAAAGAAGAAACCTGTACTTTCTTACAGTAAAAATGCTTAGTGTCTTGAATATTGTGGAAACAGCAAACTAGCAAAAGAGATTTTCTGCATTTTAGGGCTGTGCTAAGACCATTTGAAGCTGTAATCATAACATTATGTAAGCCTCCTGACTGCTCAGTGACTAGAATGCAGCCTTTCCTTTATTTTTCACCTAAGGGGGTCATCGGTTTATCTCAGAAATACCTCACGCAGCAGCTGGCACCTCTGGCTGCCCATCTTTGAAATGCAAAGAACGGTAGATGCCAGCAGAAGTCGACAGGGTAGATGGTAATAAAAGTCCATAATCTTGAGGCATCCTTTGAGATGCATAGTGCAACTCACATATTCCTCAAATCAAGCTTCACCAGAAATATGGTATCTTTCACTGAAAGAAAACATTTCATATTCACAAACATCTCCAATAATTTAATTATTTTAGCAATTTAAGAAAAAGTATTCTAAGTATTTCCACTGTTTATGAATGAAAAAGGAATGTTTTCCTAAATGAAAACTTAAACTGTTAACACACATTATTTTACCAAATGGAGTTTGAGATGGGGAGTCTTTGGGCAAATAAAGAATGAACTTCCCTTTTGACAGATTTCTAGATAGTTGAATCTTTTTTGCTTTTAGACTGTAGAAAAAAAAACTTCCGCTTCTGATGTGAAAAAGGGTTTTGTGATGTAGCCTGACTGTCTTTGAGCAAATTCATGTTCTGTGACAGAATATGGGTTGGTTCATGAATGATTACAAAAATAAGGAGCTGTAAGTTTGGCTGTCTTGTAAAAGATCAAATTTGATAGTTTGGGGGGAGGAGAGTGAGCGGGTTGTTGACGTGTTTTGTTTACTTTTTTTTTATTTTTTTTTTAGCTCAGTCTGGACATTGCTCAAAGTGGAATTTATGTTAATATTGAAATGAGCACTTGAAAAAAACACTTTCTACAACCCACTTTCTACTGACCCCAGGTCTTTTCCTCTGGAAAAAAGAAAATGTGCCTGAACTAAAGTTGCTAGTTTTCCAGACCCTTAATCCTGGCAGAAATATGCTTTTTTTTTTCCCCTGAAAGTGAAATTAATCCCATTCAAAAATGTTGTCAAGTGGTGGCTGCTGCTGTTGCTTTATTGACTGTTAAGACACCTTTGAGTATGGCTGAGAGAGTGGGGAAAAAATAGAAACATTATTGTGCAATCAATTTAGTGTGTTGCAAGGTGATAATAGAATTGTAACTTACTGCAGCATTTTGTTCTCACAAATCATAACTGTTTCTTAAAGGAACAAACAGCCCACAGTCTAGTTTATTTGAATTAATACTTTTAAATGCCTTTGTGCTTCATTTTAAGAATGTTTGCTGCATTATTAGCTCTGAGGGAGTGCCAGATCTATGTTGATTGCTTGTCCTTGGTAAATGCTCCTTCCTGGGGCTAACATCCTTCCTTCTACACCCTGTCAGCTTTTAGGTTAGATCAACTTGGGATATAGATCTCCTGTTGCCTTATCTCTACCTATCAGATAATTAATTAACCTCTCTGGTAAGCTTTGTATTCTTCTCAGTCTTTGATGGATCTTGAAGTTTATCAGAATTGCACTTCATTAATAGTGTAGATCTTTTGGTTAAGACTGTGTCCTCTGGGCTCCAAGGTTTTCCTTGCATGGTGTATGCAGGCAGAGAAACACAATCCTGCTTTCCAAATCATCAAGCAGTAAATCAATGTTCTTGTCCTTTCTTGCATGCTTACTCCCTAATTTCCATTCCTTTTTACTGCAGTTGTTGAAGCCTTTAACTTTGTTATGCTTGTCCATTTTTCTCCTATTATTTTGTTTTGTTTGAGTCTGCTGCCAAAAACTGTCCTCAAAACACTGGTTATTTTATATAGAAATTTTTAAACTTGTTATTAGAGTTTCGTATCCTCTGCGCAGGAGTTGAAAACCTGAACTTTTGTCTTCTATTAGATCGATGCCTGTTGCAGGCCAGAATTTAGGTATGTGTACCAAGAAGACTGAGGTGGCAATTCAGTCAAATTTTCCAGGAGAGATTAATGATGCTTAAAGCACTAGCTTTGCCGTTGCAGTTTAATGGTTTGAAGTCAGCTTATAGATGATTCTTAGTCATGCAAGCCTTTCTCTCAGGTCCTTTCTCACATGAATTTCTATTTACATATTCTGGTAAACAAATATACACAATATTTCTACATAGTGCTAGGAATAGACATAAATATCAGATACTGTTTTCTGAGATGCAACAGCACAGCCTATGCCAATTTGAAAAAAGCCGCTGATTGGTGCTCATTTGAAAGAAGTCTAAATTTTTATTGAGGTAAATAAGATGTCACTTTTTCGCTTTTCCCATATTTGAAAATTGTGTTCACTTTTTCAGCACTTAACAAAAATGTTTTCACAGCAGAAACTCATGTTTTGGAATTTTCTTTCTCAATTAACACTAGAAATACCTTTGAGTGGTACCAATTACCTTCTGCCTGTTCTGAACTTAGCACCCAAATGAGTCCTGGTGGATCTCAGGGGCCCTACCATTTCTCCTGAAGCAAAGTCAGACGGCTCATGCCCACCTCCGAGCAGTTTCAGACCCAATAATTCCAGCTCATATCCTGCTTTCTGTGGTCACACCTGTTGGTCTTTCAAGAAAAGCAAGAAAGCCTTTTCTTGCGCTACAGGAATGGAAGCAGAAGCTTTGCTAAAACTAAAAAAAAATAAAAATTCCTTAATGTGTGTGTGTTTTAGCAGATGTCAAATCCTTGATTCACACTATTTGATTTAACAGCTGGGCAGTTTCCAAACCATCTACTGGTATGCAGTGATATAAGTAGATGGCCAGGAATTTCAATAACCATGAATATCTACAGTGTAAGCCCGCTTAATATTCTTCTTATTCTTATGAGGAATGTAATGTTCACAATTAAGTTTAGCATTTAGACAGACTGTGTAATATGGCATACTATTCACTTTCAGAATTCTTTAGAAGTAATAAACCTGGATTGTACATTAAAATGTGATATGACTCCCAGATGTACCCTGACTATTTTTTTGGCACTTGGCACCACACATTATTTTCCACTGGTTCAGATGACAGGCAGTGCCCATCTGAGGCAAAACGAAACAATTTCCAACTGGTGGGCTTGATAGTGCAGGTGACATTAAATAATTAACAAGTTCTCTTTCAGAACCATGCCTCATGCTTTAATTAATACTGCTTCTTAAAATAAGAAGTTGTTTACCATTGCTGCTTCTGCAAGCTGATTGCTGCTTGCAAAAAACATCTGAGACATGACTATGCCCAGGGGATTGCTTTCACTTCATTGTTTATAATAACTACAAACAAAGAGCTGCAAAAGCTCATCTCGCCATGAGGCATCCTGACAATCTGCCAGTTTAGTCACCAATAATAATGAGACTGGCACAAGCAATAAGCTCAGAGCAAATCTAATGAGGGGCTGTTTCAATCGCTCATTGATATTGGAGCAGCTGCTAAGCACCCAGTGTTTGGGATGCACACACATGAGGTGTGTGTGCCTCCAACCAGTGGAAGGGCAATTTCCCCTCAGTACAGCTTCAGTGCTATTCAGAACATGCGTCACCTTTTTAAAATTCAATTTCTGTCCCCCCATCTCAGTGATATGATCCAGGCCAGCCGTGCTCAGGCAGTGGGTGTAAATCATCTGGGCTCCCTGGGCCATGGAGAAGGATGGAGAGGAGGCTGAGCTGGAGCTGGAGCAGGTGCCCAAATGGAGCCAAAGGTGCATGTGATGTGCTGGGCTGTTGGTACTGAGCCCGGGGAACGTCACTTCCGTCACTGCTTAATTCCTGCGGTGAATGCAATTATGGACAGATGGGCAAATGACACAGTTCCACTGCTAATGAACTTCCCTACTGGGGAAGAGGACAGTGCATTACCCTTTTGTACTTCAGATTCTTAATTATCATTCTTAGAGTTTGGTGTGGTGTTTTGTGTTTGGTTTTTGTTGTTGTTGTTGTTGTTGTGGTAGTTGGGGGTTTTTTTNGGTGGGTGGTTTTGGCGGGGGGGGGGGAAGGGTTGTGTGTGTTTAGTGTGTTTTGTTTGTTTCTTTATTTGTTTGTTTTTCCCCCAAGCATAACTATTTCACATCTTTGAATTTAAAATTGTTTTGGAGCTGTTTAGCTAATTCCTGTCTATTTTGGAAGGTTCTGAGGAAGTGGCAGAACAAAAGGGTTTTGTTTCTAAATGGAAATAATCATATTTAAATGCACAGATTAAGAGAAGAAGAAATCTGTGCTAGCCTGAGTTCTTAAATACCATTTTCTTCTTTCATCAATTTCCATTGCCCTCCTTTCCAACAAGTTTTCTCAAAGCAGAATTTGTAGATGAAGAGCTCATAGTTCTGTGGTTCATACATCAGTTTAGGAGGAATGAGTAGGAAGAGACTCATTTGGAAAGGTATAAATAACATTTCTACTGAGCCAAAGCACAAGCAAAACGAAACCCAAAAAATACTGATGATCAGGTCTTAAATTTTGAATTTCACAGAACTAAACTGATAAAAATACATTCTGTATCCAGTTGAAATATATGTCTCAGCATCAAAATACCATGAAAGGAGTGATGCTAAGCATCTAATTGTAGATCTTTTCCCCCTGTCTTCAGAAAGAGTGTTAAGGAATAAGGAGGAACACCTTACACTTCAGAGGAAAAAAAAAGGTTAAAAAGTAAACAAATAGTTCCATCATCCTAATTTGCATTTCTTTTGCATTCTGAAATTACATGGTCATCTTCTGGATAAACAGTTGTGATAAGGGTATCTGAAGTTCAGTCTGTGATAAAATTCTAATGCAAATTTAACGAGAGAGTATTAACTCTGGAGATTCAGACAATAGAATGTTGTTTTTCTGCATTGTCACTTGTTAGAATTGTAAAATATATAATAGGATTTCTAAATTTCCCTCTATTGCCAGGGCAGCGCTAATATTTAAATCTCTTCTCTGTGCCACCTTTTAATCCTACACTGTTATTATACGGCTTGGGACTTGGCCTAACTTTAAGCATATGAAGCATATAAGTAGGAAAATTGTTCTCTCCAAATTATTCCTTCTTAGTGACAGCAAGCATAAGAGTCAATATTCCATGGAGTATTTCAGAGCACTTAAGTTAGATATCTTAGAGGTAAACATTACCAGTGACTTCATATGGAAGGAATAAAAAGGTCTGTTATGTCATAATGGAGACTGTAAATGAGTCTCTTAACAGTGAGAAGCAATTGGAAGACTTAATGTCCTAATACATTATACAACTGCAATGAATTTTAAAAGGCTTTAAAAAAAGGGACAGGGGAGGAGGTGGGAGTAGGAGAAAGATTCTTTGAGCTGTAGCTGCTGAAGTTTTGTGAAACAACTGAGTTTTGCAGTAACTTTCCAGGAGCACAAAGAGGCTTATGTATTCAAAGTACCACAAACTGTTAATGGGTTCCGCTGAAACAGATGGCAACATTATGATCATTTTTGCAATTAATGCTGACTGCAGATTGTTTTTGAGGCTGCAGTCATAGTTCTCCATCTCCTGTGCTACTACAGTATTATCCTGTAAGAGAATTTATTTTTTAAATTTCTGATAACCCCTTCTGCCCCAAGCTACTGGAAACAATATCTTTTGGAGGTAGAAAGAAATGCCTTCTGCTACTTGCATACCAAAGTTCCTGCAAATTAAGACCTGTCTTTCTCCTGTGACCCTGAAACTTAGAGTAATGTGTGATCCTTTTTCCCTTGAACAATTAAATTGGTGATTAGGAAGCTAAGCAAATCTTAAAGAAACTATTTCTGAAACAAACCGTATGGCTGCCTGAAACAATAGCACTTCTGATATACTGAATAAGTGAATATTTTCTGTACATTTATTTGGGCTTCTCAACAGTTTTCATTGCCAGCTAATCTCAGCAAGAAGGCGTTTTTGTTTGTTCTGTTTTGGGTTTTGGGGGGTGAGGGGGGGGGCGTTGTTTGTTTTTATTGTTGTTGTCTTGGTTTTTTAAGCTGAGTATGATGATCACACATACATTGCACAGATTAGAACTGTTTTCTTTGCAATCTTTGTATGTCCAGCAAACTCTGTATGGATGTGAGACCATTAGCAGTTTGCAATGCCTTTGAAAATATATCATACTATAAGAAGCACAGACCTTTTCCTTCCTGGAATTAGTCTGTGAAACATGAAAACTAGAGCCTTTTGCAACTAGCTCAGGTGGAATGACAATCCGTGCTATTGTCCTACAAATATCAGTGAAATCCCTTGTCACATTAAAAGATGTTCAGGAAAAAGGAAGGACTATTCTGCTGGCTGGTAAGTACAACTTAACTTTTGACATTGGAATTAACCAGTTGAGGATAAAGTAGCTCAAAGAGAAGTTTTCATGAATAGCTGGAGAATGATCAGACACTGCTGAGAACAAAACTGGGGAGCAGAGGGATTGGGGAGCACCTCTGCTTTGTCCCAGCTGGGATTCCTGCCAGGTAACTGTATTAGTCACCTGCAGGATCTGATCTCCATCCACACATGCCCTGCCACGGCACACACATGCAAATGCCCACAGCAGGCACAGCAGGCAGTGATGAAAGCTGCGGTCCTCTCCCCAGAAACATCGGGCTCAGGTGCCAAGGATCTGCTGAGATCAGAAGGAGCTGGAGCCAGAAACCCTCCAAGGGGCAGCGTCTCACTGCAGAGCCTGGCAGCTGGTCCTGCTCCCTGAGCATCACATGGGCCATCCCATGCCAGGAAATGTCCCATGGTGGGTCTCCCCTGAGCTCGGCAATCACAGGAATATGACATTTATCAAGGACCCTCTTCCCCATCAAAATAAACATTTTATCACTTGAGTTCCAGTTTTTCCAGCTCAGAATTTAGTAGCAACTTAAACCTTGGAGCCAGGTCTTCCAGAGAAAGAAATTGTGCTGGTGGGCTGCACCTTGCTGCTGTGAGGAGCAATTGCTACCCAAGAGTCTGCTGTGTTTTGGAAGGTATGCCTTTCAAATGCAGCACGGAAAATAGCAGAGAGTGCTAAAACCTGGCAGAATTGTGAGATGTCTCATTAAAAAGTGAAGAAGTTTTGTGAAATCCAGCTTGTTAGAAAACCAGAGGTTGGGGCCTGATTTCTTCTTTCAGGCCTTATAAATGTGAACAGCTTAAAGTGACAGGTTTGCAGAGTTCAAATGTTTGTTTTTTTCAAGGGTGGCATTATAAAGATGTAATTGGAAATAGAAATGCTTCTTAGAGTCATATCACAGTAATAAACTGATAATTGTACAATTTTTCTTGATACATAACTTATGTGGAGTGGAAAATGCTCTTTTTTTCCCCACAGAGTATTACTGTAAATTGTGGAATTACTTTCCTATGCAGATAAAGTATTTGTTTCCTGGGAATTGTTCTAATAAAATAGAAAATTTATAACAATGTTACAATTTTTTTACCAATCAGAAGCTGCAGTAAGAGGTAATCATGTTGTTTATTTGTAAACAATGGGCATTTTAATAAGAGGAAAGTAGTTTTAAGAGGATTTTATTATTATTGCAAGAGAACAACTGAGATTTAATCTGCAGTAGTGAATATCAAATGCTATAAATTTTGTAGTGAAAAAAGGTCACAGATAAAATCTTTCCAATTGAGATGTAACACATGGAACTCTACCATAAGTTTTGGAGATAAATGTTGAAAGATTTTTGTTGATGTTGCAAAGTTAACAGTTCCTGGTTTTCAGGAAATATACTCATCTGGGGCTAAAAATGACACCTGTTAAAGTTTTATTTTTGCTAAGTAAAAGGTATGTTAGCTAAAATAAAGTCAATGAAAACCCTTCACAGCCAGAAAACTCTTATGGGCCATGAAAGCCTATTGCAAAAACCATAGAAAGTGCCAGTAAAGGTTTATCTTAGTATCTAACTTAGAATCTAAGTCTAAATCAAACTTTTGATCATAGAGTCATGATTTAAATGAGACAGAGTAGTCGGAGAGATAGATCAAAATATACAGAGGAAATCTCTTTAGCTTTATGTGTTCATAAATATTTAACCACTTTTGTGGATTACAAAAAGAAATTTGGGGGATCCTCAAGAACATCATTAACATATTTTTTTTCCCTTAGGAGAGACTGTATAAAGAACCTTTTGTTTAGTCTGGATATGATGTCATCACTGCTACTATACATAGAAACTGTATGTATGGTGTACAGCATACATAGAATCGCATGTATTTACATAACAGATAAACTAATAGGGCTTTCCATTTAAATAAAATCAACAAAGTAAATCTTGAATTGACATGTGAGTAGGGTAAACACAAAGAATCCCTAGAGAAACATCATGTAATCACTTTGCATTAAGTTCATTCATCTGTGCAATGGGTAGATTTATATCTGCCACATAACATTGTGATGCTCTTTTTATTATTATTCCTAAAAAGCAGTGACATCATTTAATTAAACTGGCATGCAAGTATCTGGTGGTGTTTTTTATCTTTCAACAACTGATATTCGTAAGTATTCAGTTTCTTCCTCCTTGAAATGATGTCTTATTCATGACAGAAAAAATAAAGCTGGGTGACAGGAAGTTACCTATCTTACCTCTCCAGGTGATGAAGCAATCTCCCTTCTCAATGTCCAGTGCAAATATTTGCCTGGCTTTTTGAGAAAGATGTTGCAATCTCTCTAGCACATCCACTAAAGCGGTTACCTAGCCTTAACAGTAAACTCTCATTCCTAGTATATGTTCATTCAAGAGCTTTTTCGTATTTCTTCCTCTTTTTAGCCTTTTCTCTAGGCTGTCCAGCCTTTGTTTCTTCAATTTTACCTTGTGAACATCTTCTGAGGCTCTCTAATTATTCTGATCACTCTCTGTTGCAGCCTATTGGGTAGCTCTTAGAAGTGAATTGTCTGAAATGGAAGATGAAATGTTAGTAGACATTTTATACAAGCCAAAGCAATACAGTTGCTTCATGTGCAATCTTGCTGCCTATCTCCCTCTCTGTATATAGTTGGTGTGATTTCTTGGGATGACATTATTTACTCATTCAGCTTGTAATCAACCCTAAGGCCCAGAATCTTTTACAGAATTTTTATCCAGACAGGTGTTATACACACAATATTTACAGCTGACTATTTCTGTTTAAGTGTAGTATCCTATACTGTGAGGTGAAAATTTCAAATCTGAGAAAAGGTCAGATATTCCTTTTCTTGTATAATAATAATAGGAATATTTTGTCAGTTACCCTATATTGCTTGCTTTCATTTCTTTTGCTAATGAAATAATTATTTCATATATTTATTAACTCCAAAAAGAGTTTACTGAGTAAGAATATTGACTACTTGGATTATAATTCAGGCACTGATTGGATTGAGACCACTCAAGGAAGAAAGTTTGGCCAAAAGAAATCAGAAGAGACAGAGGCATTTCTGTGCTTTTCTATCTGTATACTAATTTATTGTGTTCCTAAGCAAGGAAACTACTCTCTATGAACAGTTTTCCACTTCTTTTGACTTTTCAAATCAGCTGGACTCAGATTTGTACACCCACCTTGCAGTACTACTTATCTTTCTATAGACTGAAGTAAATAACCTAAAGTCTTGTAAAATTATAGAAATTAGATAATTGTAAAGGAAAGATTCATCAGAGAGCCTGTAAAGAAATAACGGCTTTTATATAATAGATTGTACAATACAATTTTATCTAGTGTTAGTGTGTAGTAGGAGAACAGCAAAAATAGGAAAAACCTCATAATACATAGTGTTAAAGAACTTTTTAAACTATTTATTCTTATCTTTGGTTAGCTGGCATATAACACTTGTTAGCTATTTTTACTTGGAAAATGCATCCATTAAGCCTACCATGTGAGCCACCGATGTAACCAGAGCAGCCAACCAAAGATGAAATGGAGCTGTACAGCTAAAGAATTAATTCAGACACTAATAGACAAGAGGAAAAAAACTTACATCCTGCAGTAGGAGATTACTAGCCATAGCAACATAAACAAACACCTCTTTATGTCTTTCTTTTCCAGTTATATCAGATTATTTACCAAACAATGAAGAAGATTAAGACACAGGTTACATTATATTTGGCTTATTTTTAGAACCACTTTTCTGTTATTGATTTCTCTTCCAAATGGAACTCTTTGCCAAAAGAAATGTTCCACTGTCCAGTCATCATGTGCATTTACACCATAGACTCCCCACTGCTGGTCTGTTGTTCTGTTATAAATGTAGTGTATTTGAATAAATTGAAGTGAAGAAAGGAAACATAAATAATGCTTTTACACTGAATAGCGCAAATATCCTGAAAGAACCTCTTTGCAGCCTGCATTTTTTACTTTTTTTAGAGTGGCTCTCTCCTGCATGAACTTTAATTTTAAATTTCACACAGTGCTGAATGAAGCAGCAATCAAGCTTTTATGTGCTTTTCAGGTGGGTTAATATGTCTTGCTAGTTCAAAACACTGAAATTTGATGTTGCAAAGACAGTTTTCCAGTGACTGGAAAGACTTCTTATTGATTAAGAAGCAACTAAAGGAAATTTCATTTTCAAGGAGAGATAATGCTTTCTGAAAAAAACAACAAAAAAAACTTATTGTGTTATCTTTGGCTGTTTACAGTAGAATCTGCTATGACCAGGAAAGATTTTGGGGATATGGCTCCCGCTGGAATTTGGTGGGAATTGATGTCTCAGAAAAAGCACTCAGAACAGTAAGCTTTCAGATCATGGCAAAATTTCTTACATTTTATTTGTATGCCACATATATTATAGTGGTTTGTGAAAACCAGCTGTGATTTGCATATACATAAGATGATGAAGCTTTATTTGTTTTTTTAACCAACCGTAGACCTGCTTCTGTAATCCTATCCTTCTAAAGCAAACAGAAACAAAATTATTATCTGCAGCTGGTGTATGGTCAAATGAATTTAATGCTCTAATTTTAAATCTAAAAAAATTTCCAGAGAAGTTCAAAAATTCAAAATTGTCAACTTATTCATCAGCACTTTTTGCAATAGGGCAACTCTACTATTGAAGGAATTGTAAATATCTTGGTTATGTAATAGTAATTTGTTGTTCTGTCATCTCATTTAGGCAAAATAATAAGTACTTGCCTGGTTTAATCTCCAGGGTAATTTCGTTCTACTGATTTGCTCACTCAGGGTCTTTACTACTTTATTGTCGCAAACACTCCATCCATCATCTCAGGAGCTAAATATTCCGTTACATGTGGTAGGATTTCATAACCATCCCAATATGTAGTCTTTTTGTCTTCTCCAACTCATCCACTGTCACCAAATTTTATTTCTCTGTAGGCATAATGAAATTACTCTTAGATTTTGGAATTGGAACACTGTGGCATCAGGAATACAATGTTCTAATTTATCTAATGTAACTGAAAAATAAAGGGGTTTGTGCCCCAATTCTGAATTTTGCAGCATGCTCTCTCCCATTCTGTATGTTTTAATAGAAGCCCAGCTTGAAAGAATGAGCATGAATGGTTTGTAGTGCAGTTATAACACATGGCAGAGGCAGAATTAATATCTCTGGAAACGTTAAGTCTCCTGAGCTTTTCTGCTTCAAAAAATATGTTTGCTTTCCTGCATGCTCAGGATATTTTTGGATTTTAAGTGTAAGCTGCCTATATAGATATATTTATATGTTAAAAACATATATACACTTTACACACACCACATAAACATGTATTTAGATATGTATACACATTTACACATTTTATATATTTAGTGCATATTCATATATATATGCTTGCTTTTCATTCAATTACATATTTTTAATCTTTTTGATGACATTAATTTCTAGTTCTTAATATATCATAGTGAACTTCAACAAATTGTTAAGTGTTTTGTTAATGTCTGGCATTAAGAAAGAAATTATATTAAGAAAAATTCGAGACAGATTTGCACAGATCACTAGCATACTTCTAGCTCTCTTCAAAGATTATGTGAAAAACAAGAAGTTCTTCACAAGCTCTGCATAAAGTTTATGGTGTTGGACAAGGCATATAAATGTGGACAGTTTCCTTGTTTCTGGGATAAATATTCTTTTCCTTCTTGCAGTCCCCAGTGCTAGTTTCCCCTCTAGATGGTTGGGAGCTGTCCCTTTCCCTAGATCAGTGACAGGATGCACAACAGCAGTGGTCCAGCTTTTTCATGTAGGAGGATGAGAAGAAATCCTGGGATGAGGTTGCCATGGCAAGAAGCAGTCCGTGCCCTGTACGGTTTACACTGCATTGTGAATGCTATGCATGAGGTCTACTTTTTATCTTCATTTGTATAATCGGTGATTAATTTACTGTGACTTTATTCACAACAATGTATTTAGACTTTGCACACTTCATTTAAAGACTGCACCTTGATTATCTTCAAATCCATGCAAAGATTTCTGCAGGGAAAGGAAAAGTTTAAAGGCATCTTTCTCAGTAGTGACAGGTGCATAGAAGGAGGGGCTACTCTTTCTTTGTAGCCATTAGATGTCTCAATTAGCAGAACATTTTCTAAACATCTGCATACATCAAAATTTAATTGTGTGCTCAGGAGTCAAAGGCAACTTGCTAGAGTAAGTCCCATCAGACCGCTGTTTCATACCAAGAACCCTTCAAGTGACTGATGGAAGCCATGGTTTTTACTCAAGATCACACAATAACCAGAAGGAAAGAGGAGAAGGAATCTGACTGCATCACTAGGCAAAAGGTCCTGTCTTTCAGCTGTTGAGACTGTTCTGACAGCCCTACAGGGATCTGTTTGCTACTTTTGTGCATGAAGGTGAGGTACTGGGAGGGTTGTCGATGACGGGAATGGGATAGAGCAGGAATTTTCTTGTAGGTAAGACTAGTTACAAAGGCTATCCTTTATATCTAGTGAGAGTTAAAGTTACCACAGCTCTCTGCAGCCAACATAACTGCAGATAAAGATAAAAGACTTTGGGATTCATACTGAATTATTTGAAAAGGGGGAAACCTAAGAATTAAGCAGTTCATTTAGAAACCAGTAAACTGAAAAAAACCCAAACCAACCACTTTATTAGCCCATCTATTGGACCATGATACTATTTAATTTCTACACTCTCTGGCCTATGCACTAGTCTTTACCACTCATGGAGAAAAGGGATGCTAGAGATGCTCGGGGTCTTCTGGCAACAGAAGACCTAACATGATTTCAGTTGCAAGGGGAAAATTTACTTATAACTTGCCTCCATTCCCCCTTAGTCAGATGACATCAGCAAGTATTGTATATTGAATAACTTTTCTAGCTCTTTTGCAGTGTTCAGCAAAACAGTTGTAAAACAGTTGTAATTTAGATTTTTTATCAAATGATAGTGTTTTGCAATCTTATTGTATTAAAGGGGACTTGTGGTGTTTCACACATGAAGCAATAGTGAGCAATAGTGAGAATTTCCAATAAAATGAAAATTTCTGAAGACAGTATTTCACAGTGTATGTTAAAGCTGTTCACACCACTATACTTACAAAGGCAGTAGCTTTTTGTTGCTCTGTCCTACATAAAATGAGGAAATATTTATTTAGATTTGCCACAGTGGCTACAGTATGAAGGTGAAGAAATTATTCAGACCAGAAACCACATGTAGACTTCAACACTAGAGGAAGAGAGAAACAGTTTTGTTGCCATTAAAACAACAAAAGACAACTAAGTATCTTAATTTAGACATCCAGTATATCTGGTAGACATTTTTCTTTCCTTCCTCTTCTGAAAATGAGATTCTTATAGAATGGAAAAAAATCCACACTTTCCAGAGGAAATACTGAGTAAAAACCATGAAAACATTTAAAAAATATGTTCACTCTATTTCCAGCCCATTTCTTCTTCCTAGTTTATTTTCATGAATAAAGATTACACTGCTGGAATTCTCAGTTTTTCTCAGTGTTTCAACACCTATTTATGGGTTTAGGAATAGCCTTTTTATAGTATCCACTTATCAAGCAGTATAAATAGCTACAACAAACAAATATTGTTCATCTGATCAGCATATCCAATTTAGGTTGAAATCATTCAAGATCATAGAGTCTGACCATAAATCTAGGACTGCCAAGTCCATCACCAAATTATGTCCCTAAGCACTACATTTACACATCTTTTAAATATCTCCAAGGATGGTGATTTCACCACTTCCCTGGGCAGCCTGTTCTAGTCCCTGACAACCCTTTCTCTGAAGACTTTTTTCCTAATATCCAATCTAAACCTCCCCTGGTACAACTTGAAGCTGTTTCCTCTTGTCCTATGCTTGTTACATGCAAGAAGAGGCCAAACCCCACCTGGCTACATACTCCTTTCAGGGAGTTGTAGAATCTGATAGGGGAGACTTGTATGCTCCAAACTCTACTTGCTCTGTTGCTCTGGGTACACACTCCAGCACCTCAATGTCTTTCTTGTTGTGAGGGACCCAAAACCAAACACAGGATTTGAGGTGCAGCCTCTCACCAAGGCTAAGTACAGGAGAATAACCATTGCCCTAGTTCCATTGCCCACAGTACTTCTGATACCATCCAGGACACTAAACTCTAGGTAGATGGCATCCAAAGCCTTTCCCTCATCCACTAGGCAGGTCACCTTGTCATAGAAGGACATTAGGCTGGTCAAGCCCCTGCCTAGGGCTTGTAGTTCCCCAGATCCTCTTTCTGGCCCTTCTTGTAGGTGGCCATCACACTTGCCAGCTTGCAGAAAGTCACCTGGGATCTCCATGGTGAGCCAGGACTTATGGTAAATGGTAGAGTGGCTTGATGAGCACTTTTATCAACTCCATCAGTCCTCTTGGGTGGATCCCACATGGCCCAAAGAGACTTGTGCATTTGTAGGTGGTAGAGACCACTACCATACTGGGTCACCTCAATTATCCTGTCTATTTCAGCTAATAGCAAACATTTATTTATGGAAAAGAAGTCGGACATCTGGTATTTGCAGAATGATCCTTCACATTTTGTGCTTTCCAAGAATTCAGTAACCAGTGGTTTTGAGGTGGACGTTTTGGATTAAAGTTGTTTTTAGCAGATACTACTCAATCTTATCTTTATTCCTGAGCATGAGAGTCCTTATTAGCAGCACAATTGCATATATTGAGATAACACTTGCCTAGACTAAGAATAAGGTAGATAACCAATCCATTTGCCAGCAACAGAGTCAAAATAAAGAATATCCTTAAGTGCAAGAGGACCATTCCCTCTCTATAGAAAAATAAAAAAGTAACTAGACTAAAGCAGCCATAGAGGAGGTGGCTGTGACATTCCTATCCTTTCAGTTGTGCATAAGCCAAGCCTTTCTGGAAGCCTCATCCCCAACCCTCTAAGAGTTAACAACCTTTTAAGTGCAGTTCTGCCATTACTTTTAATACAGGTACAGTCTGTTAAAAAAAAAAAAAAAAAGAAAAAAAAAAAGACAGATCTACAAATGTTGTTCAAATGCAAAATTCTAGTTCAGAGCCTGTGGCTAGATATGCCATTTTTTAGCAGAGCTTGGAAATTAGTGAAACTTAAACCGTCTTTTGTATTTCCCTGATCTCCACTCTTTAAGCAGTTTCTGCACTGCACAGTTGTCAAGTAAAAAGCATTTCAGTCTGGAGAACAGTGAAAAGAGAAAATCCATTCTGTATAAAAAATGATCAGTCCCTGTTATGACATTTATTGTGTATTGACTTATGAGATATTGGATACTGCATATGTGTCATAACAGAAGGATTATCCATCACATATACTCCTCCATATGTAGCTGTGCAGTATTCAGGTGTGTATTTGCATATCCACATCCATATAAAGACACATGAAAGACTTGGCTCACAATGGATGTCTTAAGCCAACAAATTCATTACCTACAATGTAGCGAAACTACACTATCCTGAAACCTTGTGGACCAACATTATTTATTTAACCTTGAAGATCTCCAGTGTAGATGATCAAGCATCCTCCCCGTGACATATTCCCTAAAGCCTAGACCTTTCTTATAAAGATTTTATATTAATCTAAAGCATAGTTTCCTTGCAGTAGCTTTCCAGTACACGTATTATTTGTCAGTCAGACTATACAAGATTTATTTCTCACTGTCTCTTTTGTTACATCCCCTAGCATATTTTGTCACTTATCATATCTCCCCTCAGCATATTTTTTCCTAGATGTTGTCTTATGGGACCTGTTTTCTAAATGTTTAATCATTTTTTATTTATCTGTGACCTCCCTAATCTGCCTGTCATTTTTCAAATGTGATGCTTAAAATTGAATGTAGGACTCCAACTGATGTTTAATAAACACCAAGTAGAACGGGGTAATTAACTCATTTAGGTTTAAATTTATTGTTCTTTATACAACTTAATATCCTATAGCATGTGGTTCCCTTTCACTTATTTTTTGGTTGTTAAAGTGCTCCATGCTTGACTCATAAGTACTTTGTCACCCAGCACAAACTCCTGTCCTTCTGTTGTATCTGTCTCATTATTCTCCTTGCCTTCTGTATTTGAACACATTGTTAATCTTTCACCTTTACTCCTCAGTTACTTATTGCCTTTGCTGGAGAGGATTTTTTTGATCATTTTAGTCAAGTAATTAAGAATTTTTAAAATACTAGCTACAACCTATGAAGATGTGTCTTTATGTACCTTCCAAAGAATTTATTGTTTTCCAGCTTCAAATTAAAAATTGGTTTAGTGTGTGTTCTGCCACATCCCAACAGGGGCCAATCCAAATACTGTATAGTGAAGGGTGGACTCCATAGAGCAACTCCACTTGATATTCATTTCCATATGACATCAGGTAGGTTAATAATTACTTTCAATATTTGATTTGCTTTGACCAACTGAAGAACATTTAATTCTTTCCACATTCTGCTGACTTCAACTGAACCACTTGTAGAACACAGTTTAGTGCCATTAACTAGTAAGTTCCTTCTTTGCTGTTGCTAATCAGATGAATAAATTAAACTGTTTGGGCCTTAGGCTGGCTGTTCTATCAAAGCATGTCTACAATTCTGGGTAGATCTATGTAGAATCGAGAGTTTGGGGGACTCTGGCTTGTTGAAGCAAGGCATAAGATTTCTAATTCCTTTGTGTGTGTGTATGTGAAAGAATGTTTGACGGAAATGGAAATTTGGAGGAATGTGGGGGAAAAAAGTGCATGCTGGCAAGTTTTCAATGCTCTGTGTTAAAATATGGCAGGTGTGTTATTTGGGAATTTCCATGTGGCCCAAAGGTAAAGTTTGAATTGATTTCGTTCCTTTGTGCTCACTTTCTTTTTATCAGAGTGTTAAAAAACTTTAATCCTTCTGAGGAGTGATAGGTCATTTATCCCTTAGACAGACTTTTTTATTTCTTTTGCAGGAATGTTAAGAGGACAGTTTTTCCCTCAGCCAGCCAATAAGATAAATCATGTTCTGCAACTGCTAGTAAATACTTTAACTTCAATAATAAAGCGAAGAAGAAAATATTTCACAGGCACTTTTAGAATTTGTTTAATCTTCAGCTGCCTCTGAAGCCTCCATGCTATGATATCTAAAATTTTGGCAGATTATAAAGGAATTACAGGCAAACCTTTGGCATTCTAACCTGCAATTCTGTAACTGTATGTAAGTCCTATCAGATAAAAATCTACAAATTAAAGGAAAATCGCAGGCATGAAATGGAACCTAGGCAACTTTACCCTATTCCTCTGACTATTGTTTATATAAGAAAATTTTATCTGCTGGAATCCTTGAAAACATAAAGTCATTTTTTGAACAGTAGAATTCTAACTGCTTATACTTCAAGTGGCCAGAGAAGACACTTGCTAGTGACCAGTGCACACTTCTTTTTGCTCATAAAAATATTATTTCATGGTGATGTTTCAAATGTCTATACAAAAAAAACAACAAAAACCCCTAAAACAAACAAACAAACAAACAAACAAACAAACAAAAAATGCCCCCAGCACCTTTTATGAAACAATTGTGACAGAATTATTAGATAGTGAATTTAATCTTCCATTTCTTCAGGACCATAATTTAATGATTCTGGAGAAAATTGGTGCATGACACTGTTCTTTCAAATATGAATCTGTACTTGTCTCTTTCCTACTGCTAGTCTGCATTGTATTGACCTTCTGTACAAGTGTTATGCAGTAAACAAACTATAAAACATTGTTATAAAACAGATGGACTGTACACAGCCTTCTGTTGGAGGAAAAAAAACAAAAAAAAATTCAAAAAGGCTATTTTTAAAATTGTATTTTCCAGTGAAGTTGTTTTCAAGGCACAGTATTTTAAGAGACAGTACGCTTATATGTGTATTGATGCAACCAAGACCTTACACTGGTTTTAAGTTTTGTTTTGTTGTTGTTTTTAAAATAGATACTATATAATGTAAAAAGGTCAGAAGAGAAATGTTAGCTTGTTCTCTGTAGTATGTCTAATGTCAAACAGACTGTATTTTTCAATCTGCTTTGCATGTGATATCTCATCCCCTGTCCTGCTGAGCTGAAATTATTGATACTATACCCAAAAATTCAAGGGAAAGGGTATTTCTGTTAAAATTTAATTACCGGTTTCAAATCAGAGATTAGCCTGTAGAATGAAGAAATGTCAGAGAAAGGAAAGCATTTAACCATACCCAAGGGTCTGGTGGTCTTCTTTCTTCTGAGTCAAAGAGATACTTCAAGCCAGACTCATTCAGCCTTGTTTATTTAAACTGTAAGCTCAGACTCTGAAGCAGCACCTATGACTGTGTTGTATCTATCAGCTTTTTTGTTGTGATCTTTCAATGTAATATACTGTAATATAAACAGCCAGACTATCTTATGCTGCCACTGTTAGTATTTTCTGATTTTAAAGAAGATAAAAACTTGTCATTGTTATGGTAATTGCTTTTGTATTACAAAATTTTACCCCACTAAAATTGAAATGGATGTCTAGTCCCGCCAAAATAACTTGAATTTCCAAGCTAGATGTTTGGACAGTTTTAAAGAGTTCTTGACAACATACCAAATATATCAATCTGATTTCCTCAAGCTGAGAAGAATTATGTCATGAGTTGTATAAGGTTATCTGGTTTTATAAGTGTCAATAATAAATGACAAAAAATTTCTTATCAAGAAAGGTCCAAATCAGCCTCTAGAAGAATAGAGCATTGGTGCGCACTATAAAAAATGAAAAGATGTATTGAGGTCAGCAGACTCTAATCAGGCAAGCACTATTTCCTGAGCATGAAGACAGTTCAAAGGCACCAGGTTCACTAAAACAACAAAAAAACTCAGGATAAATTTTGCTAAAATTTGCATAATATTTTTAGACATTTCAAAATGGAATTTTAGCTTGTAAAAAAAAATTGCAAACATTACTACTAGTTTTTAGAGTCTTGAATCTAGCCATACTAGATACACTCCAAAAGATGAACATAAGAGTTTTATTATATGAAGGGAACCTGGAAGTTTATTGCAGAGACAAAAAATGGACTTAGAGATCCTTTACTCATATTCTTTAACATAAACTGGCCTCCATTTTCCTAACTACTTTTTTCTAATTAGTAAACACATATATATATACAGAAAACATGTGGTCTGTGTTCTGTAGTATTGTCAGGGTATTTGTGTTTCTAGTAAACAGTCAACAGTTCTAACCACAAAACCCTTATAGGCAGATATTTGGTAGTGTTCAGACTTGATTATGTCACTTTTTACATAGCTTATAATGGTCTACATTCTGATTCCTAAGGCTTATTGAAGCTTGCAGCACAGCATTCAAAGAGTGAAATATCATTAGAAAAAAGGCAAGTACAAAAGTATATGAAAGTTTTCTCTGAATAGAAAAAAATCCAAATGCCATTTCTTCCTCTGAAGATCATCTTTTATTTGAGCAACAGTTTCAAATTATTTACTAGTTTATCTATAGTTGATGTAAAATACCGCCAATCATTTCTTCAGCATCTCATCAGTATGTCCAGACAGACTGCTGTGACTAAGTGGTCTTTTACCTGCCCTAAAAAACCACTTCTTAAAATGTTAAGAGCAAAACTAAAATAATCTTAAATTTTAATTTTTTTTTTACAGAAATGAAAGATTTCCAAGTACTTATTTTCACAACTTTTTTAGTAAGCTGCCATGTTATTTTTGTGAATATAATAGCTATATTCAGTGCTGAACATCACTGTTGTCAAATGTACTGATAATTCCTCTGATGTCAGTGACAGAAAGATTGTGTCTTGTCAGTAAGAAAAGTAGATGCCTTGGGCATGTTGAAACTGAGAAATTAGATTCCCCTAGGAGAGCAACCATATGAGAACTCTAAGCAGTTACCTTCCAGAAAGGAGCTGGTGAACTGATTTTTAAAAGAATGAGAACTGACACCTTTGTTTTAAACTGGAGTCAAGCATGCAGTATAGTTTGCAGAAGAGTAATTGCACTTTTTTCCAGTTGTGTTCTTCTGTTTATGTTCTGTTTTGCTCTAGACAGGTTTAGCATGGATATGTATCAAGGAAGAGGATAACAGTATGCAGCTCCAGATAGAGAGAGCTTAAATAAAGATGCAAGTGACTTTTAAGCTCACTCTTGTGTTTCTCTACCAAAACATTTAACTAAACATGCAAGTGCTACTGTTTTAGTAACCCACCTAGCTTTCTTAGATATCTTTCAAACCACTGTAGACTTAATGTTTCAGTAGTTGCTTGAAGATGCAGGATATTCTAGTTCTGACCCAGGAAAGACCAGGAGGAGGATGTAGCCTTCAGCTGCCCTCCAGGATTATTTGTAAACCAGAGCTGAGTGTGTGCCAGGGAGCTTGGCTGAAGCAGCTGCCGTGATTCTTGGCAGAATGATGCTGCCGGGGTGTTCCATTTGTTTCATTTGTATTAGAGGTTGTGAGTCCTTCTTCACCTATTGTTTGACCCAAAATCTGATTAAGGACACATTTCACATTTACACATTTCCTGCTAAGTGTATCCTTTTCCAGGACTGCATAGATCTATTTGAATTTATTTATTACAAACTTATTGACATATCTTGTTTTCATAGTAGGGTGACTTAACAGTATGACAGATAAGGGCACATAGACTCTTCATAATTTCAAGATGTGGTAGGCAGGACTGAACCTTACAGATAGAAAACAAAGAATGGTTTTAATTAAAATATAAACATTTTAATAAAATGCACAGCTGGTTGGAGACTGTATTTACTGTGGTGGATCAACCTTTTAAACACTTTCAGAAAAAGGATAAGTTTTTGTTTAAAGGTAGAAGCCAAGAGAAGAAATAGCAGCACATGCCAGATGTAGAGTGATGTTTCAGATTTAGGTACAGATTAGGAGAGATGTAAAGAATTAAGGAAAAAAAACCAAAGCCTATAGAGATTGCAGAGGTCATCCTTACATCCATAAGTAAAATATCATTTATATATGAACAACAGGAAGCCTATTCAAAGAACAAGAATGTAAGAAAGAATATTCCCAAAAAATAATATATTTAGGAAATAGCACTGTGCTAGGAAAAACATTGACTAGAAAAAATTTGTTCTACTGATGAATATTGATTTACTGTTATTATTCTAAAAGATATAGAATGCTTTTTCTTCCATTCTCTTTTCAGATTTTGAAAATTAACATCATATTAGTTTTCTGTGGATTGATGTGTTTCAACATACCTGCACAGTACTCAATCCAAAGAACACCTGTTTTATCGGATGTAAAGTGGGATTATATTTCTTGTGAAAAACGTGGCTTTAGAGGTGGCCCCATAATGTGGTTGAATTCAACTATGGATAGTGTCTCTGTCATGGTTTAACTCTGGTAGGAATCTAAATCTCACCCATATGCTCACTCACATTGAGTAGGATGGGAAAGAGACTCTGAAGGGTGAAAGTGAAAAAATTCACAGGTTTACATAAAGACAGTTTCATAGCTAAAGCAAAAGCTGTTTGTGCAAGGAAAGCAAAACAAGGACTTAATTCACCACTTCCCATGGGCAGGTGGATGTTCAGCCATATTCAGGAAACCAGGGCTTAACAATTACATGGGAAGATAAATGTCATAATTCTAAATGTCTTCTCTTTCTTCTTTCCCCAGCTTCTTATGCTGAGGATGCTGCCATATGGTCTGGGAGAACTCTTTGGTCTATTGGGATCAGCTGTCCCAGCTGTGTGCCCTCCCAACTCCTTGTGCACCCTCAGCCTTCTCACTGGTGGGACAGTGAGAAGCAAAAAAGGATACAATGGTGTGTAAACACTTCTCAGCAGTAATTAAAACATCTGTTATCAAAACTGTTTTCATCACAAATCCGAAGCATAGCCCCATGGAAGCTCTTAGGCTTCAGTGGAAAAAACCATTTTGGTTAGGAACCATAATTCAACAGTAGAACATTTAGCTTCAGGCATGAATAAAAATGATGATGAAAGAATCTCAGACTTTGAGCTTGGAAAAAAAAGGAATTAAAAGATTAGTGCAGTATGAATCTCTTCTATCTTGACAAGTTGGGGATTCCTTCACATAATGTTGGGTCAATCTGTGAGAGAAAGTGTAATGCAAAGCAAAATGTCATGTGCAATGAGACCTAACAAATGTGGAAAAAAAATTAGCATTATAGCCATATCTGCAACTCATAGAAATAGATGGGATTATTTTATTGATCTGCAAAAGATACAGGATTTAATCCCATATCTACAAAGGGAAATGTTTTCAAATATAGCCTGGGAAGATACATCTGTGAACATACAAGTTGACTGGCTCTTATCTCAGAAAGTAGAAACTCCATTTAGAAAAAGCTTTAAAAATGTAAAACTTTATTCTTCATTAATCTAGTAGTTTTTTGAAAAACATCTGGAAAAAATATTATTCTTGTACAGAGTTTAGTTTTTCAGAGCAACTACTTTTCTTTTACATCTTGCTAGTCATACAGTGACTAAAAATGATGCTATCCAGTGAATTCAAGCACTGAATTCATGCAAGAATATTTAACATGTTTGTTCCTCCCTTTAGGGTTTTAAAATTGAATTGAATGAATTTTTAAGATTTAAAAATGAAGTTTGACTTAAGGAATGAAGTATCAAAAAATCTGATATATGGATCTGAGAAAAAATTTCAGATAGTACAGTTGAATTCTGAATGTAAGAGTCCATGTTTTAATGACTCAAGATATTTCTTTTCTTAGAAGAAATGAATATCATAATAAGGTGAACCTTCAGAGCTGTTTGCATTTTGACATCAGAAAGATCATTATTCTGTGTAGATATTTGCGTTTGTAGCTGTTTATATTTGTGAAGGCCCAGAAAATACACCACAATAAAGTACTGTGGGTGTAGGTAAGTTTGTAGCTGTCTTCATCAGTTGTCCCTGAAATCCAGGGGGTTTGTGATGGATACTCTAAGCCATGTTTGGTGCAATGGTTGGTACAAAGCAGGAGTCTGGCTCGTTAGAGGACTTGGCCAACCTTGTTACAGCAGCAGCGGCTCTTGCTCTTCCCTATGGAGCTCACCCAATCTTTGCAAATTTCCCCTTCCCAGAGCAGGCATAGCTCAGCTGCTCTGTTTGTGCAGGAGTACCTACAGACCAGTTTATAATCACATTTATAATGGCAACCCTGGCACCAAATTAATCTTTTTTTGCTCGGCCAGGCTGTAGACCCCTGAGGTTAAGTGCCTAGAGCTCATTTTAGTCAGAGGAAGAAGTATCTGAGGCAGGAATGGGCCAAGCAGCTGCAGCATAAACCACAGCCACACGTAATTCAAGAATCTTTTTTTTTTTCTCATTATGAACAGTATGTTCTTAGGTTTGATACTATTTTGGGTTTTAATTTTTTTATTATTTTTATTTTTAAAAGGAAAGACAAGAAGAAAGGGAAAAAATAATGAAACAGTGTAAATGAGAAGAACAGTGTGAATGAATGTGAAATCAGAACAAAGTGCAAACTGTACAATGCATTTTAAAAATTTTAAGGATTAGCTTCAGCTTGCAGCAGCATTTTGAAAAAAAAAAAAAGTATCCATGTTCCTACCTATGATGTCTACAAAATTCCAGAGCTTTGGAGCCCCTCAAGCTCTTTTCCCACTGTTAATACAGCTTAATAAATTTAGTTTTGTTAAAAAAAATCTTGTTGACAAGTATACTCCAAAGAGGAACGTAATGTACAGTTGGAGCAAATGAAGGCAGATCTTGTTCCATGTTTGTGTCTTCTTTGGAACAATACATGATTAATAATAAGGTTTTGTGAGAGGAATAGGTAGAAACAGGCAATTAAACCACCTGTTGGGAGGTCTGTAATAAACCATAAAAACTTCTGGTCAACACAATGACAGCTACATTGAAGACAAACATCTGTGGTTACCCAAAATATTGTTTCGGAGGGGGATTGTAATTTGGACTTTGTTTCTCATGGATGAGATCTGTAAAAAATGAATCATTACCAGTTCCAACAAGATCTCATGGGATCACTCATGTCTGTGTAGCACTGAAGCATTGATTGATAAATGTAGTAATTATTTTATGATTTTTTTAATCTCCCTTTCTATGTATTGAACTCCTTCACAGATCTATGGAAAGGATAAGGTATCTTACCTACTTTGGCCCTCTCCATCTCTTTTTTTTGTCTAGAATATAACTTTTCCTGAATATTTTCTCTTCAGCTTTTCCCATTCAGTAGAGCCTCTGGAGAAAAAAAACCCTGAAGTCTTCAGCTTCTTGAAATTTGGAAGACAGAATGGAATGATGTAAAAAGTGGTATAGTGTTGCCTGTAAAGAGTTGCCACCCAACAGTTGCCTGGAGTTCTTGACAGGTATAGTACAGAAGTTTGTTCATAGGATAGAGCAGTTCTCACCTTGGTTGCTGCAGGAAATTAATAGCTCTGTTATGGTTTAACCTCTGCCAGCAGCTAAAAACTAGTCAGCTGTTTGCTCACTGCCCATCCCCAACTCCTCCCAGTATGACGGGGAAGAGAATATGGAAGGTAAAAGCAATAAATCTTGGGGGTTGAGACAAGAGCAGTTTAATAACGAAATGAAACAAAACAAAACAAAACAAAACAAAACAAAACAAAACAAAACAAAACAAAACAAAACAAAACAAAACAAAACAAAACAAATCATAATAATAGAATATCATACAGAAAATGAAAATAAGAAAATTATAGAGAAATTGAAACCAAGAAAAACAAGCAATGCAAATGAAAAACAATCGCTCATTTCCAACCAAGCAATACTCAGCTTCTTCCCGAACAGCAGTGTCCAGCCAGCTTTCCCCCTACTTTATATGCTGATCATGATGTCATACATGATGGGATAGCCCTTTGGCCAGTTAGGGTCAGTTGCCCTGATTGTGTCCCCTCAGGTTCTTGTGTACCCCCAGCTCCTTTTCTGGCAGGAGCCATGAGGCAGGAGTTGAAAAGTCCTTGACTAAGTGTAAGCACTGCTCAGCAACAACTAAAACAGGAGTGTGTTGTCAACATTATTCTCATCTAATATCCAAAGCTACTAGAAAGAAAATTAACTGTATGCCAGCTGAAACCAGGGCTCTCTCTAAACTAGTCAAGCATGTTTCCTGTGAACAGGACCAACAGTTTTTTCTCTGGATTTATGCTAATTTGGTCTGGCTGTAAGAAGGAATCAATTTTTAGCAGCTCATTGTTCTACTGAGCCCTGCCAGACTAAGTTGTGAAAGAAAATGACCAACTTCCACACCTGAGTTCAGTTGTTAATGAGAAGGCAAAATCAATCTTTGTTACTTTCTTGCTTCAAGTCCTACTGGCTGAGAGCTACAAGAGTTTTGGTTGAACCTCCTTTACATACCTCTCTGCAGATCACCCCTTCCCTAATATATGACCCATCCTCAAGCCTGTTCCCTCTCTGCTGGATGTCGGAACCAGGATTTCAACATCTTTATATACTATGAAGCAGATGCTGCTCTATTTTTCTTCATAGTCTCAAAATTACCTCCACTGAAAGCAGACATGCTCCATTTTTCTGTTAGCTCCTGTAATTGGTCGGCTAATGGTCAAAGCTGATATCACTGGGCCAGTCCTCCAGGAAAACAGAGCAACAGCCTGCCTCTGGTACCTCATTGCTTTTACTTTTACTTGCCATAATTGCCTCAGCCTGTTGGTCTGTGACAACCTGCTCCAGGAACACTGATATCTGGCAACCCCTTTATTGGTCTGGAGATGTCAGAAGCCTTCTCCAAGTGCAGAGCAGCAGATACACACAGAAACAAAGTGATGAGCAGAAAGGAATTAAATTTACTTCCATACTTAGTGCCTTAGGAGAGCTGGTTCTTTTCACGCCATTATTACAGAGCCTTCATCTTCCTCTTTCCTCCTATTTTCAAGAGACAAAACCCCCCAAAACTAAACATCAAGTTGCTAAACTGGACACAAAGACGTTTGAAATGACCTAGTCATATTTTTCTCCAAAGCAGCAGCGGAAATATTTCTGTTTCATGAAAATTTTAAGAAATCTGTTTTTTACTGAAGATATGAGCCATTGCTTAATAATGAAGGCAATCAATAATGCATGTAGTGACAGAAATACAATGGTGGACGTACTCATGGTTAAATTTGGAATGGATGTTTACAAGCTGGAGAGCTTTCCTTTCAAAGTTTCCTAAGGCCTTCTTCATAATAAATCAGGGAATGTGGATTTTTCAGTTAAAGTCTGACAACAAAATGTTTTTGAATTATTATCAGTTAGTATTTTTGATTTTGTTTTTAGGTGCGGGTAATCACATTTGTAGGAGCCTCTTAGCCATATAGATTCTTACAGATTTCACCACTGGCTCAGATACAGCAATATTAAACTTCGCCAAATCACAAAAGACCTAAGTATGACAGAATAAGGCAGGAGAATATTGATTTGCCTTAGGCATTTCGTTTAAACTCCTACAGTAGGCTGTACTTAGAGCATTTGAGGATTTCAAATGGTGTCATTCAAAAGACTATATGTTTTGCCTTTATCATGAGAAAGAAAGAATTCTCTTTTTGTGGTCTTTTGTTTGTTTGTTTGTTTTGTTGTTTTTTATTATTATTATTTTGGTGGGGTTTTTTTGGGGTGGGTTTTTGTTTTGTTTTGTTTTTTTTTTGTGGAAGAGAAAGGATAGAGATGAGAGTTCTGTATGCTGAAAGTGTTTTATTTTTTTTTTTCAAAATTATCTCTGCAAGGAAATCTTATTACAACCATAGTTTGTGTTTTATGATGATACACTCTCTGTCTCATTGGTCACCATTATTCCTCTGTTATTTAATCCTGAGACCTTCTTTCCTGTCTTTTTTTTTTTGTTTTCCTAGCTCAGCAGACTAGAACTGGGAGCAATTCTTTTTCTAATTACAGAAAACCACAAATCTTTCTCATAGCGTTTCATCTGAGGATTGCTTCTATAATCATTGGTCTCAGAAATGACTACCCCATCAAATATTTTGAAAGGACACTTCCTAGCCTATTTCATCTCTTAGTGTTACAAAACTTTTGAATCTGTTTAATGTTTGTTAATTGTGTCACTGTTTCTGAGTTAGATTTAATAAGATGTTTGAAACTTTTAAGATTTTTTCCTAACATATTTTTAGGTAGTTTAGGATATTTTTAAAGAAACATTTAAAAGTTATTTAGAATTACATGGAAAGTGGACTCCTAGATTGATTTTAGGAAGGAGGAAGGAAGCACTGAATTATTTCAAAATCTGAACTACATCTTGAAATTATTCACTGCCTAGACCTACAAACCAAACTCATTTTCATGTGTTATTTTCCCAAATTTTACCTTGCAACTGGAAAGGGTCATTATTTGTTGTATTTGATGCAGTGGCTGTTTTAAAGATGGGACCATCATCATTGTCTTTTGATTATTCAAAAAAATGTAAGAGCATAATAAAAATGTATCAGAGACTGTCTTGAAGAAATGTGCAGTAATTTCTTCACTAAATGTTGCAGAAGATACTAAACCAAAACTTTAACTGGAAGAAATCACACAGTCTGTATTCAGACAGAAAATCTGAGCAAGAATTTTAACATTTACAGTTGTCATTTTTCAAAACACTGCCTTTTTTGTAATTACTGTTGCCTTTTTAGGCACAAATTTCAGACAGTAATTGCTATTGCCTTTTTTGCTTTTGTGTGAAGTAAAATGTAAGTTTAAAAAAAAAGGGGGGGGCAAAAAAGAGCAGATATGTGCAAAGGTCAAAGCAAAACAGAATATTTGAGAGAATAGGCTGAGTCCAATATGTATTTTCATGACAGCATCAAGGAATATAAAACTGTTATTGATGAACAGGCATGTTGAACCAAATTCTAGGGTGACCGGTAGGAACTTAAATATCAGGATCCATTTCCTGTGGTAAATATTATTGTTATTATGGGAAATTTAAGCACACAATTATTGTGCTATAGCCAAAATCTAAACCAAATTTAATGGACAACTAATTTTTATAATTTTTAAGGCCTTTTATTTGCTTTTTCAATTGTACCAGGTATAAAACTTTTATTAGACTATTTTGCAAAGACCTGGCAGTAAATATGCTGGTCAGTGGTGCCAGTGGTCAGACTGAAATGATTTTTTACTAAAAAGAAAAAAAAGAAAAATGATTGAAGTAAATAAAAATTCATATGGCAGTGAAATCTAAAATTCCTAGGACTATTCGCAAGAGTAAATATTTTATTTGGTAGAAAATGCAAGATTAAGGAGAAAACTATTGATCTTGTTTCTCTTTCTCTCAAAATACTTACTTTAAAGAAGCACTTTAACTTCCCAGTCGAAATAAAATGTTATAGCTTCAATAGTGAGAAGTTTTTTAAAGACATGCTGCAAAAGACAGAAAAATAAACTTGTTTCTTTTAAGAATATGTAGAGGCTTTTCTCTTTAAGAGAAGCAGCTTCTTTATACAGAAAACATGCTTCAGTTTAGACGATATTAACGGTATTGGAACTAGCCTTCAGGCATTTTAGACCTCAGCAGCGCCATAAAGGTTTAACAAACATGTTAACCATAATTTACCATTGCTTCTGACAATAAAATGGAATTTTCTGTTTACACTGGTTTGAGATTTACCTAAATTAGATGACATACTGGAGGGAAAGGAGGGAAGAGAGGATAAAATACCCAGTTTCTCGTTACAATATTGTTTCTTTGTCCTGCAGAACTTCAGTGTCTGCCTCCTGAACTTCTGCATGTCTTGATCTGAGAAATGCTTTAACTGCCTGAACTCAGGAATTAGTTAGGCTGGAAGTGTAGTGAGAGCACTGTGGGAGAATATATATTTCCATATTATTTCTAAACTACTGATTATGCTCTAATAGGAGAAGCAAATTATCTTTTGCTACTGTTGCAAGTAGGTGGGGTGAGAAGTATTGTCTATATTTATTAAGTCTGAGTGTATTTGTATTTGTTTCTTGCACAGGACCACGAAGTCAGCTCATGCTTGCATGAGTTTTCATGCTTTTATAGCTTTCCTACCATAATGAATTAAAAGCAAATATGTGGTCACTCAGCAGAACTCAGCTGCTGGTGTCTCAATAAGACACAATTGTCCTGTCTTGTCCCAAGCTGCAGAGTCGGCAGACAAGGCAAATAAAGAGATCACAGAGCAAGACGGTGGCAAATGTGATATCATACCAGAGCTCCCTAACTCCTAATAGAGATTTCTAGATTATTTAAAGCTGGAAATACTAGAACATCTTTTCTGTATGAGATAGATGGGGAAGGAGAGAGAGGAAGAAAGCAAGAGCAAGCAAGCCAGCTATAGCAGTTCTAGGAAGGCTCTCTAGAAAATTATGGATTTAGTGTTTGAGTAGAATAGAATGAGAAGTGGCTATTAGAAAATATGCTGAAATACATGGAACAAACAAGTGTACCCAGTAAAAGATTATGTATTGAAATGCTGCTGACACAGGAAAGGGAAAAAGGGAAAGGGGATTAGGTGGGAATTACATTAATAAGAACCTGCAGAAGCTAATTGAGATGATACAGAAATAATAACTGAGGAGAAGCCAAGACAGAAGCACCACAGTGCCACAGTAGTTTATTAGCATATGGAAGAGAATTTGCCTGAGCTATTAACTTCCGCTTGTAGTAAATTCCAAGGGCAGTGAATCCTCAATTAATTTTTCCATAAAGACTTAGAGATGCTTCAGGGCTTGTCCAGATCATTAGGATTGCTTTACAGGCCCATAACAAAAAGATTATGAAGAAGAAAATTTTCCAAGTAATCCAAGACAAATTCAGTGCCAGATCAGATGAGAACTGAATATTAATTGTTTTTAAGTACCAAAACAGCCTATTTTCCTTTTCTCAACTCAGAAGCAGGTCCAATATAATAAATGCTTTAAAAAATTACTTTTTTCTTTTCTGACTATTCAGTTTTCTGACCACTAATTTCAGCTATGAGCCCTAAAGTGGACAGCAATCTTAACAAATATTTTCTCTCTTCATGTAGAATTGCATTTTGCACAGGCTAACAGACAGCTGAATGTTTAAGTATCTTGTTATATGTATAATAAGTCAAGCAAATGTTCACCATTGACTCTTCCTAGGCTGTGTATGCCTCTGTTTTGTCTGCTATGTTATGAAGTGACAGAACAATTATTGCTTAGAGTAGCCCTGGGACACCTAATGTGCCACAGCTAATGACAGAAACACATGACTGAGAGTTGTAGGCATACTTACTCTGTGTTATTAGCTTAGGTTATAGTCTAGAGGAAAGGCCTCAGAAGAATTTAAGGTTTGCATGAGATGACTTTTTAAAAGCAGTGGCCTTTGATACATATGGGGAGTATTCCCAGTTCTCTAATATTTTGTCTTCTATTTAAGACAAAAGTATGACTTTCACACAGTTCTAGGATACCCTACAAATGCTTCAGGCTCAATGGTTTCAATACTTCTCTTTTCTATGGATGATCTTTTTAGTTATAAATAACATCCATATCATCTTTATCATTGTCTTGAGTGATCGTTGAACATTTTATAAGACTGTATTGTGAAGGGATTTTCCCTTCCTCAACCCTTAGAAAAGACTTAGTGATCTTTGTTGGTATTTTTCTGGTAACGAAAATGGAACTGAACACTGGCGTTAGCACAGTAAGAGCTTGTATCATATTCCTTTAATACAAGAAAGCATGTTTCTTTAACTTCAGTAAGCTTTCTAAGCCTTAACTTATGGTATTTATACAAATCTCCACACCCTGCAAAGTTCAATTATCCTACACCCAACTTCTGGTTTCAAAGGATGTTGAATTTTAGGGTAATCTGCCCCACACCTCCACTCCTTGTTCACTAGAGCTCCCTCCTATTTCAAACAACAAAGCAGAAAAAAAGTGTACATAACTTATTTCAGCAGATGCTGCTCCTAATTAGTGACATGGCTGCTTGCCTTGCTTTTTTTTTTTCTTTTCTTTTTTTTTTTTTTTTTTTTTTTTTTTTTTTTTTTTTTTTTTTTTTTTTGTTTGTTTGTTTGTTTGGTTTTTGTTTTGTTTTTGTTTTTGTAGATTGGAGTAAAGCTGCATTTGCTTTCTATCTACAACAAAAGTTAAGTAACCTCCACCAAGCTGTGGTTCTCCTTCCTACTGTGTATTGGACAAGTGGATCTACAGAGCCTCGTACCCTTGCCTTCTCTCCTTCCTTTGGTATTCCTGGAGAAAAATGGTCTGCAGCTCATATCAAAGTTACAGCTGCAGCCGGACTTGGGAAGATCTTCCCGTATCTCAGTCAGAAAATGCTACTAAGAGTTAAAACTTTAGTAGAAAAGGTAAGGTAATTCACCATATGACGAGCAGATGACAAGTTAGAATTTTTCAAGAAAACAGACTTTTAGTTTTGGAAAGTTATAAGCTGATATAATATCATCAGCTCCTTCTAATCTGTAGAATGAAGTTTCCAGTATTGTAGTCCAGGTGTATCTCACAGTTTGATTTCCATATGGTATAGTTATCTGAAAACATCTCCTTAAATGAATGGTACTGTCAACAAATATTGCTGTTGGAAATTCAAGTAAGAACCCTGAAAGCAAAGATATAGAGAGAGATACACAGATACACAGATATATAGACATCAGTAATGATGGAAGTTGTTGGGGGTTTCCACTCATATTTACCAAATTGCTCAAAACTACACTCCCGTTAACTTCTCTGTTATTGCCATATTTCATTACCCGCTGAACTAGGGCAAGGCTAAGTGAACCACTGCAGAAAACAGAATAATTGCTTTTAAGCTTTTTAAGCCCACAGAAAACAGAATGAAGTTCTGAATATTAATTCTTATTCTGAAAATTGAGGGGCTTTTTGAAACTTAGTAAAGTGGCAGAAAAATCTCCCATATTGAGGTTTTTTCCCTAGCTTTTTTGTTGTTCAATCAAAATTAAATGCACAATACTTATTGAAGTTGAAGCTTATTATGCTATTTTATGGTAAATAGTTTCTTGTATGGCAGAAAAAATTTAAATACTACATGTACCACATTTTAATATATTTGCACTGTTTTTACTACTAATAAAATTATATTCACACATTTCTAATTGTAGTGTACCTAAATGAAATGTAATCTGCCTTTAGCTTCTCCACTGTACTTATTAAAAAAAGGCAATTTTGAACTTCAAACTGTTTTCTGTAACCTGATATAAGTATGTAGGGAATTAATTAATGAAAGCCTAATTTTCATTATATGCATGAAAATAATCTATCATTTGCTCTTGTGCTCTACATCAATTCAAAAAGTCCTAGTTTTCTTTTTGATAGTTGTGAAACATGGATGTTATCACAATAATTTTTAATGCTATTCAATTCCAGGTTTAGGTCCTGGTATCCTATTTGCACCCTAGTTTTTATACAGATTTTTAGACTATGTGATTATACGATATATGGAGAAAGCCATATGACTTGGGAAGAAAAACATCATTCCTTCTGCAATCCACTTGCATGCAACCCCTGCAGCTGCTATAGAAAACAGACATTTATTCCATGAAAATGTGGACTTTTCAGTCATAGTACTATTCTATAGCAGGTCTACTTGTCTACTCTTCAGATCATATGTTTAGAGGCCTCTTTAGTTTTGAAAGCAGAAGAGATTTTGACCAAAACCTCTCAGTAAGGAAGGTCAATATTTTGAGTGGAAAATGAGATTAAACACTTTTGTTTTATTGCTGGAAAAATGAGCTCACGTAACTCTCTTGTTGGTGTTCCCTATAAAAGGAAAGATACTGAACTGTCAGTGAGTTGTGACTTGTTCTGTGCCTTTGTAAACAACAGGGATTACAAACTCATGAATACAGTACTAAGGAAAAACAGAAATCCAAACTGTGGTCAGGCACTTAAATTAGAGTAAGTTTTATGGGTGGTCCTTTACAGACTGAAGGAATTTTTGGTATATACCAACATATATCTTTGCCTGCCTTTTCTAATGTATATTTATGCATATGTAAACATACAGATGAGCATACATACATCTGCAGTAATCAGCGAGCTGACTCACAAAATGGTCTAAAGAATAACAGCATTTTGTTAGACAAGGACTACCAAAACTTTTGTAGTCCCATTTTGACCACACAGCTGAAGAATACCGAGAGAGAGCATGCAATCTTAAGAAATGTCATTTATTATAACCACAAGTTCATATATGACATTACAATGCACTGTGGGTTGTTAAGTAGTTGGTGTGCATTTTCAAGAAAAAAATGAATGAGCAGAAAATACTGAATAAATGAAGTTGTACTTTGATTTCAAATCTCAGTTTACACTTAGGATATATTCTAATAGTCTAAACTTGTCATGCAGCCATGGAAGTGCTAAAAGCTTTCAAAAATAAACACATCCAGATGACGGAAGTCACTTTATCCTCAGGGTAATGGATCTCTGTATTAAATACAGTAACATATGTATAATAAAACATATGGAATATGATATTTGCAAAACCATTTACAGAACACTGTGTACAGGTATGCAAGGAAGATATAAATACCTCAGTCATGATAGATAAACTGTTACAGAATCAGGGCCGCAGTTATTGCCTCTGCTGTGTGTCTGTAACTGTAAACACACAGGGGAAGGAGGATATTCACATCAGAACTAATTGTAAGTCTGCCAAAACTGCTCTTTGGGAATTCAGATTTAATTGCTTCCTTGAACTCTTGTATAAGGAGTTGTTCTCACCTTGTTCCCTGTGTATTGTTGCCGTTAACTATTAATGGGAGTCCTGCACCTAGGAGTGTGGGGAGAGAGTCAGTTCACCTGACTTTGGGCACCCTTTGCTCCTGCTGCAAGCACCATTCCCTTGGACACAGATTCTTGGTTTGTTGCTGGATATGTGCTCACTTACCCATGCAAGGCCTCCTCAAAGAATTCTGAGAGATTTTAATTGCTCACTCTTTGCATTGCTATGACCTCATCATCTTTATGTTTGAACTGCTGTTCTGTTTAAAGTGGCTGTATGAAAATAGTACTGCCTAACTCAGCTGTGATCCCTCTAAGGTATTTGGAGCTGCTGACCAATATAAAAGTATTTTTAGTGTTACTCCTTTAACTCTGCAGAATCTGCACAGGTTTGTCTGTGATCTGAGAGAATGTATCTATTCCATAGATGCACTGAAAATGTTTCAGATTATTTTCAATTAAGTGATTTCCATCCCAACTAAAACCAAAAAAAGTAAGTCTTTGGTCAAGAATGGAGGATGGAAATAAGAGCCTGTGTGAGTAACACACTAATGTTAAAATTGCACTTAGCATCTCTTACTCCCCACTGCATGATTACTTACAGCTTGATGACTCAAATAATTTTTTATTACTTCTGGGTTTATTATCGGGTATATTATTCTTTGGTCTGAGATCCTTGTTTCTACTGTCCTCAAATTAAAAGACCCACAAAGGAGTCCTCCATATCTGCCAGTCATCCTGGCTGAATTACAAATAAGAGCCTTTGTCAGTCTTTTGGGCACCCTCTATTTGGAAAGCATTCCCCTCTGAGCAGCTGGACACTCTCCATTTGGCATATCCATTTTGCAGTAATAATTGTACTTTCAGACACTTGGTTATGTCATCAAAGCAAACTGAGAATGCTGTCTTTATTTCACTGAAGAATCTGACATAAAGATGCTACACTTTGATACAGTCATGTCACTGAGATAAATTAAATAATTTCTGGAGAGAAGCAACCTGTTAAGAGAAGTAAATTGCAAAGATCTGACTTGCTCAAATCAAGAGAAATTTCAGAATTAGTTGATGTTTAATGCAAAGTTTTCAGTTGCAAAATCCACATTTGTTCAGATCATCTTAACTCTCACTGACCTTGACAGTACTACAGGGGTATATTTTTCTGTGAGCTATTTTTGAATAACCACTCTAGTGAATGAGGACATGATTTTTAATAGCAGACTTACTGCTATCCTTGTCATTTCTTTTTTTGTTCAAAGGAATCCTTAAAAAAAACCAACCACAGTTATTGTGGAAAACAGTATATGTAAGATCCAGGACACTCTGTTTTTCTGTCCTTGCTTTGAGAGTAAACAAAATGCATTTCAATTTTTCCTCATATACTGGACCTCTGTGATCATGGAGGCTGCAGGAATGTCAAGTTATCAAATATTTTGCAGGACCATGAACAAGCTCAGTTAGCACTTTCCTGTACATTTGGGACTCCATTTCCTCTATAGTACACATAGTATAATATTCTCTATAATATCTATAGTATAATTAAAACAAAGGCCTTTTTAAAAAAATAATAATAAAAAATATCTTCTTCCCCATATATTGTACATAGATGGTTCACAGAACTACCTCCCAAGGCATACACTGGAAACCTTGTTGAACTGGAACCCTTAAAAGTGCCCACATGTTTCTAGGCATGTGAAGAATGTATGCCAAGAAAATCTACTGCAAAGGCAATGATTGGACATATATTTACAGATTGGCATGAATTTTTAATTAATATCTTAGCACTTCTTTTAGATGTTTTATAGGATCCTCTCTGGAAATTCTTACTATTCAAGAACACTGCACACCTTGAAATTTAAAGAGGAAGTGCACAAAAAGTCATATATTTGACATTGCCTTGCACCCTAATATTGCTGAAAATAACTCAGGTTTTGAAACTCACAGTTGATAATACAGCAGAGCAGAAAAAAAAATATATAGTATAAAAAAGGAAAGAGAAGTAGAGGAGCCAGAATAAATAGAATCAAGCTTTGAGAGAAGATGAAGAGTGCAAAAAACATGAAAGAGATAAATTTGGAAACCTGACAGGCCATCAATACAACAGTATGGGAAGGAAGAGTGAAAAATGACACTTCGAAGATATGACCACAACAGCCATAATAAAATGCACAAATGGGCATTCTTCCCATACAGTCTTCTCCTTCCTATATTTTAGCTCTATATGTCAAGACCATTTAATTATTGGAGTTAAAAAAACCCCAAAAAACCAAAGAAGAAAGGCTAGTTAAACTAAAGCCTATTCAAGAATATGATATATCGCTCTCAAATGGAGAATTACACTGTGTAGCAATTTCATCTGAGTGAGTGAGAGTCAAAAGGGAAAAAATGAAATGAGAAGGAAATGAAGCTAAGTAATTGGAGGAAAAAGAGATGTCATGAATTGGAAATGAGTTTTGCTTTGAGGTGCTGACTCAGATGCATAGCTCTCTATAAAAGCTACAGTAAGAATAAAAATAGACTAGAATTTTAGTTATGAATAATAATAAAAGAGACTTTTATTTGCTTCATGTGCTTCAGAAATATCCAATTCTTCTGCTTATGAATAGGAAAATAGAAAAGCTGTACTATCATTCTTTCAGAATTTGAGCCTTAGCCTCAAATCTGAAACCTGTAAATAGAAAATAAAACATATAATATCAAACTTGCTTATTTCATCTTTATTTACAGCCATTCAGATGAATGACAAAAGAAATTAAATTAGATGGAAAAAGAGAGATCACTTATATGCATTTTTTGTAGAGATGATCAAACAGATAAGTACTAGACCCTTTCTTCAGGCTTCATTTAATAAATTTCTCAAAAAGAAGGAGTTCACATGGATGGTAAAGAAAATAATCAAATGTAGTATTAAGGGAAACAATTGGGCATGAATACTTAATATCTTTTGCTATTTTTTTCACCATATCAGGATTTTTAATATTGCTTTTAAATCTGAACTACATTTTTGGACTTTTGTTTCTTTGTTTCTGGTTTCCAAATCCTCTCTCCTGAAAGTTCATTATTATTCTTTCATTGTGTGATATTGTGTCTCCAGCTTTTTTTCCATTACTGTTCAAAATTCCTTTTAGTATTTTTCATCTACTGTGTTATATCTCTGCCACTTTTACAATCCTATTCACAGGGCAGCTTGCACAAAGGATGTCTGGACAGATTCACCTGTACACGGTTGCATTAGCAGGGTTCACAGCTGATGGCACACATGGATTGTTAATGGAGAAAGTTACAAAAGCCGGGGAAAGAGCTAGACATGGAGGAAGTGAGGGAAAAAGAAGTAGAGGGAAAGAGGGGGAAGGAAGGAAGGAAGGAAGGAAGGAAGGAAGGAAGGAAGGAAGGAAGGAAGGAAGGATTTCTAGTATCCAATCAGAAAGAACAGCAATGAGGTCCTCTGGTGCAGCAGAGATGAACAGTGTCATCTGAGCGTCCCCTTCCAACAAAGCAGGTGATGATGGCTAAGGAAGCAGGGTATCTACAGACTTGTGCACCAGTCCCCTGCCACTCTTACAAAAATATCTAAGCCATTTCTTGTCAGAGGTCTTGGTCTTCCTCAGAACCACTCAGCCAATAAGTTAATTGCTCCAAAAGAGATAATTAATCTTTCCTGTGGTTGCCAGGAAGTCTTGACTTCAAGAGGCAGCAAAGCTCTGTAACAGTCCTACTGATGAAGACCACTAAAGTCTGGTGGAGCGAAATATCTTCCAGGTATTGTTGTCCTTCCTTATTTTCTGATGTTTTTAGTTTCAAAGTTGCCTTTTTTCCCCTTCAGCTCCATGGCATATTTCCTTGTCCCTGAAATTACAGAACAAGGTCCACTGTAGAAACATATCCCTCCTGTGCTAGGTGCAGCATGTGCACAAATGCAGACAATTTCCTTGACTTGCATAGAATTATCTTATAATTATAATTTGACATTAGTCAAATTGCCAAAAAATACACATCTTGGGAGCTTACTTGAAACTGTGTTCTTCAAACACTGCTTCAGAGCTTCTCTACAGATAGTTTCAGAATAATCTCTTCCTTTGAAACAGTCAGTGTTGGATGTGATTATGAGGACTTTTCCTTCCTGACAATTATTTAAAATATCATATATGGGGGGAGAAAAAAAAAAAAAAAAGAGAAAAAAAAGAAGAGTACTAATTGAGAAACTTTTTAGTGTTATCAGGTATTTTTATGCTATCTGATAACTTCTTCTGTGGCTGATGCCTTTTCAGTATATGTGTTTTATTAAAGATATCCGGTATAACTGGATATTACAATGTCAACAAATCAGTCCCTCCGTGAGAAACAGAGCCCAGAGACAAATTTTTACTGTCTCAAATAAGAGTGACAGAGCATTCTGAAATGTGAAGACAGCTTATAAGCATTTGGCATAAAATCTAGTTACGCAAAACTTTGTTTCCCCAAAAAATGAGGTGCTGGAACCCTTCAAAGTTGCAGTTCTATTTTTGGCTGACTCAGAGCAGGGATTTGAATTAATTTATCCTGCCCAGAAGAACAACTGAAAAAGCAGGCCATGAAGTCATTTTTATGCTATCCTCTTGTCCCATGAATATTTAAATAGGCTGTGCAGAATATCATGGCTCTGACAGAAAAGACTGAGGGAGAGCTACCTCTACCAAAATATTCAAGACTGCTTTATGTGCTTTGAATGGTGAGATCCCTCCATCAAGAAAGGTCTTGACCTTGTGCATTTTGTAACTTTATATTAATCCCTTGAGCACTGGGTTATTAGACAAAAATGAAAAATTAGGTTACATTTTTCTTATCTAAAATGTTACTTCTTTTGCCTTTCATTTCAAATATGCCAAAATAAAATATTCTGTTTCAGATTGAACATTGCATGAACCCCAAGTGACTAGGTTTTCTTTTCAGCAAAAAGGAAAAAGAATTATACAAACCAGAAAGAAAAAAATGACCCAAAATGAAATATTTATATTTCAATCCAGCTTTCTGATAAAAGCATGCATTTCTTGAATGGTTCTAACACATAGGTCTTATTTGAAGAGATGCTGGATATCTTCTGTCTAATTGACTTTAATCCAAGTGTCTTGCTAAAAGGTGAAACACTCCACAGTTCTGAGTGACCTCTGGAACATTAAAAAGCTGGAGGCGCAAATGTCAGCAAGTTTAAGTAAACAAAGAGTTATGCTGATTTATAATAAAAGAAGCTCAGCATAGTGCTTGTTGCCAGAAGAAAGTATTCCAAGGTTTTGTTACTTCTTGTTTTAATTTTATACATTAAATGAATAAGGTTAATAATTCCTAAGTGAATCCATGGCTGGTACTGTAGTGTAAAAGTAAAAAAGAAAAAGGCACCGTGGCTTTTGCATTTCTAAAATAATTACTCAATATTAATTCTAGAGGTGTCTGAGACAGGTGCTTTGCAGAGAAAAAATGTGCTGCAGCCATAACAGAGGAATTTGAATGTTAAAACAGATATGTCTGTAAGATAAACTGTTCCTTCAGCTATACCAAAGTCAAAGTTTGATCCTATTGCTATTCTATAATTGCACAGAAATGGAAAATAAATTACTGAGAATGTGTCACTGAAGTTTATTGCATATCTCTATGTCTGCTTAGGGGGACAAAAGTATCTACCCAAGCACAACCTACTGGACACCCTAAATTCCCAGCAATGTAGAGATGGCACTGAAGAATGTGTTAAAAATTAGTAACAAATTGTGGATAAATTAATGTAATGGGAAAATTAACAATACTGACACAGGAGGAGATTGCAAAGATGATAAGGGAGCAGGCATAACTGCTGGGCATGATTTTAAAGCTTAGGCTGTATGAAGTAGATCTTTTAGCTTTTATGCAGGCTTATAGACTTTACTGATAGGACATGCATGTCTCTCCATGTGATATTTTGGTGACCCATTGTATACTAAGAAAGAGTTATCTGCTTACATTTAAATATGAAGAAGGAACTGAAGAAAGGGCAATGCTTAAGATCTAGTCCTGAAAGTACTAATCTGTTTATCTCGTGAAAACCTGCTCATCTGTGGAGAGCACTGGGAGGTGCAGTTACTACTGAGAAAGATTTTGGGATTCAGGAACACAAGAGTATTGTTGCTAATGTAAATGAAAGTTTGAATGCCTGGCTGCCACATAAAAGCAAAGCATAACTGCTTAAATGTCCCAGGTTAAACCCTTGTCTTATGAACCATGTTGGACAAATATGAGACAGACTCCACATGTGATGTGATGTTAGCATCTCCAGGAAAAAATGTCTGAATAATTGAATCTAAAAGATCAGAAGAGAACTACTTTAAAGCACTCATGACTTTGTGGATGACTTTGAAATGCAATCTGTTAGGACATAAAGTTGCATAAATTCTTCTAATCAAATAGAGCTTTGTGTATCTCTTCCTTGATTTTTCTTAATTAACAAAGGAAAATTGAATGAGGATTTTAATAAACCCCAGACTGTCTCAGCTCTTTCCTTTATCCTAAAAAGGCAATCAAGATAGATGGAGAAAGTGAAGATACCCTCAGTTCCTTTGCTTCCCCAATATTTCCTTCATTATACCTTATTTGGTTCCAAATGTTTGAATCTGGATTTTTTTTTTCTGGCGTCCTGTGTTATAGTTTTGATTCTTTCTGCCCTGCTTTTTTTCTTATTATTACTCTTTCTGGTTTTTTTCCTTTCTGCCCTGCTTTTTCTCTTATTATTATTCTTTCTGTTTTTTCCCTTCCTCTTACCTTTTCCACTCCAAAGATGTTTGTTTGCATTCGTGAATACAAGAGCTATTTGGTTGCTAACTGCAGCTTTCAATAGTGGTACCAGATAATTTTGTCAGAATCTCTCTCCAGCAGATTAGCATTATAGATGAGAGGTATTGCCTGAGGCATTACCAGTCCTCAGACTCACTTGCTGTGAAACATGCTAAGAAAACATGGCCTGGATCCTGAGACAATTGTATGACATTGTGGATAGAGAGGCCACTGGGAAGACTACCTAGCTCCATTCTATTGCTTCTCAGTTAGGAACAAAATACTTGGTTCCTGTCAGATCTCCCCTGATGTGCTCATTACCAGGCAAAGGTAAGGATGAAAATGATGTGCAGTTCTTCGAGAAAAATAAAAGATTATGTTCTTGTTTACAAAATATTAGTTTGAAAAAGACCCCAAGCTAATCTTAAAATAAACCCCACCATCTTGGATAGTGTTTCTGTGAGTGGTCAGATTAATCTCCTATAAGCTATTTCCCCTTATCTTTTTCAAATGTAGGTAACCTTTAGTTAGTTAATTTCAATTCTATTTATTTGCCTATAATTAATGTATTTTTCCTTATCTCTTATGGCTTTTGTTGCCCACATATGTACAATTGAAGCATCATTTGACCTGTGGAAGTCTTGTAAGAGTTCATCTGTTTTTATTAATGCTGCACCCTATTGGGGTTTTCTTTCTTCAGGACCAAGGTGCAGATGGAATATCTCCTGGTTTCCCTCATGTTTCTCATCACACCTTTTATTGCCATCTGTCTCTCTCTCCCTCTTCTTTTAGGAACTTCATTTTAGTCTTTTGTCCAAGACTGATTGTCATAATTCTTCCTTTCTCCCTTCGCTTGAAGTAGCTGAATTACAGGAAGGAAGGAAGGAAGGAAGGAAGGAAACAAATCACATCAGTCTCTGGACTTTACATTCCTGTGACTGTTTTAACTTGTCACATTTTTTCCTAAATCCATATTGCTTAGTTCCACAATATTTTCAAGACTCAGGAAGAAGGAATCAATACCCTATTCTTTAGGAGTTTTAATTTTACAGGTATGTTTCCATATTGTGGAAATTCTGCATTTCTTTGGACTTCTCAAGGCTAACTCTAAAACTGTACAATTTGGAAATGTCTTTCAAAAATTGGACAGGACTTGGAACTAATTTTGTGATCTGAGTTCACAGCCCAGATACATCTTGATTATATATAAGAATGATAGGCCAAGCTATATAACATCCTAGTTATTTTTTTGCTTTTCTACTCCCTATGTAATTTCTTCTGCAGCCCAGATTTACTCAACATACAGAGAATTACAGCATTCTCTGCTGGGGGTTGCTGAGAACATTTAGGCATAACCAGAGAAACCACATTCAATTTATTCATTACAGAGATGACACTGTTACTGCTTTGTGTGCTCTTTCTACAATTCCTAACCTTATTTGCTCTTTTGGAGATCTACGTTAAATGGTTGTTTTAGTCTAATGGTTCTTTCCCATTCCCACTAGCCTTTCCCCTTCTCTTTTAGGATCTCTAAAATAACCTGCTTTCAAAAATAAAATCATTGCACTGGTTTGTAGGACATGAGTTTTAAGATGCCAACCAGGCATGATGCTACTTTTGAGTATGTTGCTATTGCGGTACTGTTTATTTAGGATTTATGGCTATTTCTTCACTGAAAACTTCAAAAGGTCAGCTTTGTCTCAATAAGAAACAGGGGAAGTTTTGAAGTCTCAGTCTGGAAAAATGTTTTCTTGCCCATTCCTGTTTTTTACATAAAATTTCTTCCACTCTTAAGGTTTTGGAGTCAACTAATCTGAGATCAAAAGCTCAAATAACTCACTGGCACAGCTACCTGTTCTGCTAAACCTACCAGATGTGAACCTGAAACCAGTGCATGAAGACCCAAACTAAGCTCTAGACCCTAAATTAATACCAGAAAGCAAAAATTCCTGTTGACAAATCTTCATTATCCACTTGTCACCTGGACTTCCTCAGAGGTCAGGTGATTAATCACATTAAATCCAGGAGCCCACCAAAACATAAGGAAACCCCCAAATCTTCATTTTAACGGCTGAAAAAAATTATACTTGAATAGCTAAAACAAGAAATGTTTTTGAAATTAATTTATCTTCTGGGCAGAATAAATTAATTCAAAAACAAAGACAAAAGTGCATACATTGCAAATCATTTGGTATGACAATATATGTGTAACAAAATCATTATGTTTATATGTAGATTACAAAGGTACAGAAAGAATTAAATGACCTCTGTTTTCTGTAAAATGTATAAATGTAATACCAAGAGTAAAATTCATAGAAGCACTCAATAAGGACATTTCTCTTCAGGTTGGGAACTTTACTTATTTTACAGAAGTTCAGCAGTGAAGTTTTTTAAAAAATTCAGACATCTTTATGTGGGAACATGTGCTTCAGCTTAATCTAGTTATGATTATAATTGTAACATTTTGTCATCATCTAAATATCTGAACAAGGTGAAAGCATATTGGCTACTTGAAGCATTTCCTCTAATCTTTTGCCCTTGGAAGTCCCAGACTCTTCTAATTTCTGCTTAGGCTAACTAAAGCTAATATATCAAAGATGCTTATAATAGTGACTCATAGAGCAAACTGCTGCTCATGTTCATTACTTATTCTATCTCTAACAGCTATCTTCTGTTAGCGTAAGTATTACACCTAAGCATATGGAGACTGCTGACCAAGAAAAATAAATATAGTCATCCATACAAAATGCGTATCTGGAATGCTGAGGTATGAATTCACTGCAGAATTAATTTTCCCATAAATTCAGAGAAGAAAATCAGTCCTTTCACTTAGGGGTGAGGAAAGGAGGGTCAGATGGAAATTAGCAGTAGAAAAGTGGAACCTGTCTAGGTTCTGCATAAGTATTTCATATTTGTACTAAAAGGACACGGAGAAGAGTGAATACCTTCACTCACTGTTCTTTACTGATAAAACTTCCCTTCAACAGCTTCAGGCCCTTGAGACCAGTGAGGAATCCTGTTGCAAGGAAGAGTTACCCTCAGAGGGGGAGGATCATGCCAGGGAACACAAACAAACTGATCACATGAGTCTGCAGGACCTAACAGGATGCAGTCATGAGACCTGAAGAAGGTGGCCACTGTCATTGCAAGATTATACTCAATTATCTTTGACAGATTGGAAGAACTACAGACTGGTCAACATCAGCTGAGACTAACTCAGCTGGTCAGAACATGGTGCTGGTAACACCAAGGTTATGGGTTCAATCCCTGTGTGGGCCATTCACTTTGGAGCTGGATCCTTGTGGGTCCCTTCCAACTCAGAATATTTTCTCTGTGATCTTAATTGCTGGGAAGGTTAGAGTGGAAATCTTCTTGGAAGCCATTTCCAAACATATAAAAGTAAAAAAGGAAATTTGGGTTAGTCATCATGAATTTATTAAGTTACATACTTAACCAATCCAACAGCTTTCTATCATATAGATACCAGCTCTATTTCTACCAGCTCTGTAGGCAAGGGCTGACATGTAACCTACATTGTTTACCTTGATTTTATCAAGGCTTTCAGCATTGTCTCCCATAACATTCTTACAAACACAATGATGAAGTACAAACTAGAAAAATGGACAGAGATGGACTGAATCAGACAAGAAAAACAAAGCCAGATACCAAAGTATGTAAGACAGCAAACCAGGCTTTGAAACCAAGAAAGTATTACTAAACTGTCAGGCTCAAAGGCTTTCAGTCAACAGAACAAAGTCCAGCTGGAGACCACTCACTAGAGGTGTAGCCCAGGGGTTTGTAAGTGCAGAAATTCTGTCTGAGTGGACACTAAGCTGACCAAGAGACACCAGTGTACCCTTGCATCAAAATTCAACAGCCTCTGGCTTCACTAAGAGAATTTTTTTCCAGTGGGATGAAGGAAATGATCATTCCTCTCCACTTAGCCCTAGTGAGACAGATCAGGAGTGCTAGGTGCAGTTTTGAGCTTCCCATAGAAAGAAAGATATGGTGTGAGTCCAGCAAAGGGTTACAAAAATTTAGATATTGGAGCTTCTGTCACAAAACAAAACAGAGAGCCAGCTCTGTTCGGCCTGAAGTTGAAAAGACTACGGGGGATTATGGCAATGTGTAAAAATACCTGTCCAGAAGAGGTAAAAAAGACTGAGCCAGATTATTAGTGGTGCCCAGTGCCAAGAAAAGAGGGAATAGCCACTAATGGAAATAAAATTACTTCCCCTTAAACATTATAAAAAATGTATTCCGTAAATCAAATTAGAATATGTTTACTGAAATTGAGGTCATAATACAGGTTTCCCAGAGATGTTTTAAAGACTGCATCCTTAGAGATATTAAAACCTCAACTAAGCATGGCCCTGATGGACATTTGAGAAGGGGATTTGCCTAGATAATTGTCAGAGCTTCCTTCCTATCACAGCTGTTTTGTGATACAACAACAATATCAATCTTAATAAACAGGACCCTGACTCTTGTTAGGTCTTGTATGGGCACATACATAAGGCTTTAATCCCAGCTGGAAAAACAGTTAAAATCTAAATTTTATTCAGTCTTAATTTTAAAAAGGATATTCTCAGGAGCTGTTAAGAATGCAGTACAGACAGTTTGTAATTTCTGGGATCAGATTAGCAAAATTGTGCAGGAATTCCATAGAAAAAAATGCAGCAGATAGTGGTCTGTGGTGTTTTTTCTACTTCCTAATTTGGTGTTAGATACTGCCTTATCACATGTTAAGAGACCTCCATCTTCTGCCTTCTTTAAGCCAACAATACCAGCTTTCAGAACTGTTAAAACTGAGACTATCTTCTTTTTCTACAGTGTCCTTCACCACTTCCCAGGATGTAGTAAGCTTTGCTTAATGAACTTCCACTGCATAGAAAAGCTTTTACCACTCATTTATGTGCCATGCATATTTCTCCCTGCCTCATTTTTCTTTTTTTGCTTTCCCTGAACGATTATATTTCCTTTATATATAAAGCATAATATATAATCCAGTCTGTTTCCCCTTTCCTTTCCTTCACACACACACAAAGTCTTCCTTCCTTTTTGTGTGTTTGAAAGCCAAAAGTAATGTATTCATCTGAACAGCTGGGTAACTTTCATGCTACATGCAAATCAGTTTAAAAAGTAACAAACCTCGGGAAAATGCGACAAAACCCTACAATAGCTCAAATTGTAGTTCCGATACAAATCTCTCACTGTTCAGAAAATTGTGTTCATTGTCTTTTATTTTTAGAAAATTCATTACAAGAACTTAAAAAGGAGATGTATTCTTCTGCATTGTAGCATATTCAGGAATTCCATTTTTATCCTGTAACTCTATTCATTTGGGAACATGCAGTGAACCAGCAGGACAAGGCTCATTTCTGAAACATGGCAAAGTAGGACAGTGTCCTACCAAGGACAAAGAAAAAAATAAAAATAAATAAATTTAAAGAGGCATACTTCCATTTTTCTATTGACTTGTGTTCTTGTTTTTCATAATACTGTAAAAGATACCATTTTCAAATGAGCCCTGGCTAGCAAAATAAGACTGAACATACAAATACTGCATTTTAATGCACAAAGTTTGTTTCTCATGTGGAAATGCACATGGAGTGTAGACTTTCTCCTTGCTGGAAAACAAACATTAGGAAATAAATATTACATTTACAGCAGTTTGGAATGATGGATTTAAATTTGTTCTCATTATAGCATTGAAAATGTTGCAAATTCCCTGAGTTAATGCCAGTGTAATTTGAATATGAATTACAATCATGACAGGTCAAAAAAACTGAGGCTAATATGTCAGAGAGTCATTGCTATAAGATAAAGATTTTACTGAGCCAAATTAATTACTCTCAAAAGTATTTGTATTTTCCAAAAAAAAATCCAGACACTAGGGAATGCTAATTTTTTTTTT